>CM038005.1:0-91105 GCA_021234005.1 Nephelium lappaceum
CCAAATAAAAGTAAGAGTTGCAAGTAAACATCATGTTGCATATAAAAATTGTGATGCAAAGTAAAAAGTTAAATATAATATTATAATGTAGTTTGGTTATCATATAAACGTAAACATTACAAGTTAACGTGATGTTGTAATTAATATGTTGTAATTAATATGTTGAATATACTCATTCTAACGTAATTAGTTATCAAATAAACATAAAGTTTGCAAGTTAATGTCACGTTGCATATAAAAATTGGATTATAAGTAAAACATTGAATATGTTCATTCTAACGTAGTTTGGTTATCTTATAAATGTAAACGGTACAGGTTAACGTGATAGTGTAATTAATATGTTGAATATACTCATTCTAACATAATTAGGTTATCAAATAAACATAAGGTTTGCAAGTTAATGTCCCGTTGCTATAAGAATTGGATTGCAAATCAAAACATTGAATATGTTCATTCTAACGTAGTTTGGGTATCTTATAAATGTAAACGGTACAAGTTAAATGTGATGCTACGATTAATATAGTAAATATACTTATTCTAACGTAATTAGTTACCAAATAAAGTAAGGGTTGTAAGTTACATCATGTTGCATATAAAAATTGGTTTGCAAGTAAAACGTTGAATATACTCATTCTAACGTAGTTTGGTTATCATATAAATATAAATATTGTAAGTTAACGTGATGTTGTAATTATACGTTGAATTTTGCTCATTCTAATATAATTGGTTATCAAATAAACGTAAACGTTGTATGTTAACGTCATGTTGCATACAAAAATTGTTGTTGCACGTAAAATATAAATATACTCATATCCAATATAATTTGGTTATCATATAAATGTAAACGTACAAGTTAACGTAATGTTGTAATTAATACGTTAAATAAATTCATGCTAACGTAATTGTTTACCAAATAAACGTAAACATTACAAGTTAACGTTATGTACATATAAAAAATTGCATTGCAAGTTAAACGTAAAATATATTCAGTTTAACGTAGTTTGGGTTACCATATAATCGTAAACATTGCAAGTTAATGTTGTGTTACACTTAATACGTTAAATTACTCATTCTAGAGTAATTAGTTACCAAATAAATGTAAACGTTATAAATTAACATCGTGCTGCATATAAAAATTGTATTGCAAGTAAAACATTAAATATATATATTCTAATATATTTGATTATCACATAATCGTAAACGTTGTAAGTTAACATGGTGTTGTAATGAATACATTAAATTTACTCATTCTAACAAATTAGTTACCAAATAAATGCAAATATTGCAAGTTAACATCATGTTCCATATAAAAAATGTGTTACAGGTAAAAAGTTGAATATACTCATTTTAACGTAGTTTGGTTACCATATAAACGTATGAATGAATTAGCACACCACTTTCGTGAGGTAAGCCTAAAACCAAGCGGAAAACACATTTACTTTTTTATCACACCAAGTTTATATGTTGTTAGTTACTTCTGTCAACTTTAACAGTTGATCAGGATTTTTTATCAAATGACTATTTTTTATCTATGAATAAAACAACAAATAATTAAAAAAAAAAAAAAAAGTAGTGGATTCTAGATTGAACCTACATTGTTGGATGATATCCATCCAATAGTGGATATTCAATCTGGATTTCCACTAATAATTTAAAAATAAATGGAAAAAATTCTTTACAAAAGTTGAAAAATGAAAAAAAAAAACAAAAACAAAATTAAAAAATAAGATCTCCACCGTCCATCTATGTGGATGTCAAATTTAAGTAAGAAAAGTTCCCCTAAAATAATAATAATAATAATAATAATAATTTAATCTTCTCTCTCATCCTTCACCATTTATCATCTCTTCTCCAAACTCATCATCTTATCTCTTTTTATTTTCTCTTTTTGGGTTGATGATGGTGGGGATCCAATCCCAGATTGGTTGATGTTTATCAGCATTGAGGTTAATGAATAATGGGTTGATGTTCATCCAAAATGAAGAATGAGTTGATGTTCATCTGCATTGAGATTGATGACGATAGATTGGTTCACAACAATTTTTTCTTTTCTTTAATTTTTTTCTTTTTTTGTCAGATTTTTTTTTTTTATTTTTTATTTTTAAAATTTCTTAGATATCCACCATCCACATGGATAGTGGAGATCCATTTGTATTTAATTTTAAGAAAATTTTAAAAAATATTTTTATTAAAAAAATATATATTAAATTATATTTTTGAATTAATTTTCATTGTCCATCGTGTGATAGATAATTGAGATTTTTTTTTCTTAAAATGATTTATTATTTTTCAATTTAGTGAAAAATTAGTGCTAACGTTATAAATACAAAAACAAGATAGCTAGATAGCTAATTGGTTAAGAAAACAAAATAAAAGAATCCTCTCTATTGCACTAATTTCATGAAAAATTAATTAGGGAGAAGCCAAATACAAGCAGTTTATATATCATTGGTTTTCTGTTAGAATAAACTTTCCATTCTCTTCTTCAAAAGGTTAGCAGGAGGTGAGATTGACAAGCACACATAGAGATTAACAATCAATCTTTTTACAGTTACAAACAACAAAAAATCAGTCAACTTAGTCACTTGAGTATCCCAAACATACAAGAAGACGCATTTAAATACTGTTCAACTCACAAACTCTAACAAGTCCAACAAAATCAATCTTTGGCAAAAATAACTGCCATAAAAAAATGCTCACTAGTGGAAACAGAAGAACCCACTTGAAACAGAGCATCAAGTAGACAATCACTCTTTTGCAGTTACAACAACAAAAATCTTTAGCTAAGTCGATACATTGCAAATATTGCAATTATTTATAACGCAGGGAAAGCAACAATGAATTCAATAGCACCTCTGGTGTACAAACATCTGAAGTTATTAAACCGCCAATGCAATCCAGTGAATACTCACATTGCCCTGCTAAGATGGTTCAAGGTATCAAAAGCAACTGTTGGAAAAGAAATCTAACTCAATAGCCATTCACTTTAAAGAATTAATTGAAGCCATTCTCAAATTGATAAGAGCTCCATATTGCATGGTTTCTTAAGCAGCCGGCAAACTCAAATAAGCATGGATTAACTAGTCAGAAAAATTCACTTAGATAATAGGGCAACCGCAAAAAAATAGTGCAGGAACCACACGAATAAAACTAGCTTAAACGTACAATCTAAGACATGTAATTACTTGCACATAGAATTTTGAACACATATTGTTTCCTTTGGGTGGGAAAGCAAGGTGATCACATTGCAAAAAAGATACAATGCTTTCCAAATGGCCTAAATACATATATTTTAATTATGAATTTTGATCTTGTTTCATTAGTGTTGATTACGCAGACAAGGTGATGGCTCTATGGAAAATTACACGCTTCAAATTAGCTGCTAAAACCTAGTCAAAAGAAACACATTCAAGAAAACAATATACAACGGTCAAAAAGCCAAAAAAGAAGAAAAGAACAAAGAAAAGAACCCCCATATGCTCAGAAACAGAATTTATAAAAAGAAACATTGAAAACACAAACTTATTGGTTTCGCAGCTTTCGACAAGATAGCAATGGAGGGAGACGTGGTCAAGCTGCAAGTTTGCCAAGGAACTTGAGAATTGAGCGTTGAGAGGAGGTCGGAGATGAATGTAAGTAAGTTAAAGTAGAAGTTTGTATAAAATACGTACAAAATGGAAGAATTCAAATCCAAAACTGGAAGTCTGTAAGTTAAATTAGAAGTTTGTATAAACAACATATAGGATGGAAGAATTGTTTAATATTCAAAGTCTAGTTGTATGAAACTGGATAAAACTGGGGTTAAAAGGTTACAAGTTAATATTATTTAATATAATAATATATAAGATTATTCAATAATAACCATTAGATTAATCTAATAATTATAAATGGTTTGGGTAATTTTACTCAAACCGATAAGTTAGCTAAATCTGCAGTAGAATACCTAGTTGTCTTCTAACTGAACAATTAATTCAAAATTGAACAATTAAAAGTACTCAAGACAGCTTTTTGGTATATATAACTAGCTCACATATCTTGCTTGAACTTGCAGTAGAATACCTATTTGTCTTCTAACTGAACAATTAATTCAAAATTGAACAATTAATTCGAATTTTAAAGAGAGAAATATGACTCAGATCTATAAATTAAACTCAATGATGTAATATATATGTATATATATATAATTCTTGTTTTTTAATGTCAAATAACTTGAAAATTTTAGAAGAATTATTCATGATAAAAATAGTTCTTTCAACTAGTAGATATTCCCATAACAAATATGTTTTAAAAACAGAATAATATTAAATTATCTAAATTATTTACTTGAAATTATAATTAATAGAGGTTGAGCTGTAATCACTTATAACTCGTTTATCAAATTATTTGAATTGATTATTCTTTTCATGATTGTCTGTCCATCCCGTCGTTATCTTTTGTCTTCTCAGTTCCCACTACAACAAAGATGCTTTAATCAAAAGGATTTCTGCCCTCTCTTTTTATTTCAAGCTTTCCACGTGACATATACATACAAACACAGAAACTGCTTCAATAATGGATGCTGAAATGACGTGACAATGAAAGATACATATTGAAAATTGTATGGATCTACTTTTCCGGTTTGTTTGATAAATAAAAGTGGGCCTAAACTTTTATTGCAGAAATATTTTAAGGATAAATTGCATAAATCTATTGGGATTTGATAAAATTATATAAAAATGATGATGTTTAGATAAATTATACTGATCTTTATTGAGATTCTAAAAACTCAGCATACACCTTCCTACCGTTAATCAATTAATTCACATAATTAATGGTCAAATGTACAAAAAAACTAAAACACCCCTCAAGTCAAATTTATAATCAATTTTTTTTTTATAAATTCAAAATTAATATTATATATTTTTAATTTAATAAAATAATATAAAAAAAAAAACCTAGTCTCCATGGGAGACTAGATCTTGGTCTCTTATGGAGACCAAAAGGTCTCTCCAACGATGGAGACCGTCTTCATCCCTGGAGACGCCTTTATAGACTAGTGGTCTTCATCGTTGGAGATTGTTGGTCTCCAGGTCTCTTTCGTCGAAGATCAGATCTGTTCTTCAACAATGGAGACCAGATCTGGTCTCCAAATGGTGATTTTTTTTTTCTAAAATTTCATGAATCTTAAGTTTTTTTTTTTTTTTTTAGTGATATTTGGTTTGATAATGATGAATGATTTTGGTGACGTTGGTTCGATGAAAATGATGGAAATGACTATTTTAATGAAAATAAGAGATGAATGATAAAAATGATGAAATGGAGAAGAGGAAGATGATGATGGAGAGGTAAAAGATGAAGATTTTTTTTTTTTAGGGTATAAATATTATATTATTATTTTATTAATTAAAATATATATTTTTAAATTATTTATTTATTTATTAAATTAATACATATTAATTTAAAATATTCATAAGGTGTGTATTGACCATTTTGTCCTTAGCAATTTTGACTTGACGGAAGTTGACTAATGGTTGACTAACAGTAGAGGAGGTTTATGCTGAGTTTTTGAAACCTCAATGAAGGTTAGTGTAAGTTATATAAACATTATCATTTTTATGCAATTTTATCAAACCTCAAGGAGTTTATGCAATTTGTCTATATTTTAAAGATAAACAGTTTTATATATCTATATATATATATACACACACACGCTCCAAGAAGCTGGAATAAAAATTGTATATGAACAATAGTTCTGGTTGACTCATGAAGACTCAAGCCTTCTTCTCCTTTGCTCCAATCTATATAAGATGTTTGTCTGTGCATACTTCTACAAGCCTGATCTTTTGTTTAATTCACATCAAGCAGCCCGAGCAAAATTTGGATAAAAGTACTCGGATTCTTACACTATTGACCATGTAAGTGATGATTCGGTGTATTAGAATATGATATATTTACTCATGTCTCATGAATTCCCTTCATTAAATTATATTCAAACGTTTTTTTTTTTTTTTTTTTTTTTTTCCGGTTAGAAGTTATAGATAGAATAAAGAATAATAAAATTGAATAATCACCGTTAAAGTTTAAATATTATTGTTGAATTTAGATTATTTAATAATTTATGTTTTTAAACTTTAAGGTTATTTGTAATAAACATTTAGTTGAGGTGCTTTTGTTATTATTATTATTTTTTTTTTTCAGGTCGAGGGATGTGAAAGCAGAGGAGATTGGCACACATACAAGACTTAAGGGGTGTGGTAGTTGGGAGCAACTTAAAAACTTTGGTTGTCGTATGGTGAATTATGCGAAGCAAATCCTTAATCCTCGAGAACCTTCTGGGAATTGGATTTCTCTAATGCTTTGTGTGACTTCAATCTCTATAGATCCTTTGTTCTTCTACATTCCTGCTGTGAGTTTTCGTTCAGACTGCCTCCGCTTAGACTCAACGTTGGGGATTGTAGCTTTTATTCTTCGTTCGGCAGTTGATTTAATTTATGTGATCTATGTTTATTTTCAACGGCGAACTCATGTTGATAATTCAGCCTTTTGTTGCCGGCTGTTTCGTCAGTTTAAATCAAAAGAAGGTTATATAGACCTTCTTGCAGTTCTTCCTCTGCCACAGGTAAAGCAGCTTCTGTTACTACATAAACAATTATTTAGAGAGCACATAAAATAAATTTCATTAACAGTGGAATTAAGAAAAGAAACTTAATTTCTTGGATTAGAGTTGTTAAGAATCAAGTTCCCTTTGCAGTTTGAACTTAATTCCTAATTTTTATTTGAGGTCTAAGTAATTTAATTCTTAATGATTTTTAGTAATTATTATAATCACAAATTAGTAATTAAATTTTCTTAATTTTAGTGTGTATATATAATCACAAATAAAGAATTAAGTTTCATTCTCTTCTTTATTAAATCTATTTAAGGATATTTAGGGAGGTCAATAAATAAAATATTAAATTTATAGAGGGGACCAAATATATTATACATAAATTTAAAGGTTATGTGTATGAATATATATATATATATAATATAAATATATATATATACTGATTTTAAAATGAAGACCCTCTTACTTTAAAAAGTAAGGATCAACTAATTAAATTCATCAATTATATTCTCCTTCTAAAATAAATTTTTTCTCATATTTAATTTAAATATAATACATAAATTTGATCGGTTTGTCCTTACTTTAAAAAGTAAGGGAGTTCTCATTTTAAAAACACTATATATATATAAGCATATTTTAGCATATACTTGGATGTGTATACATGCGATAAAAAAAATGTCTAATTGTAATTTATCATATGTGATTATAACTAAACATATAAGATTACAGTCAGTGTATATGATCATATTTACTGATTGTAATAACATTTATTGATTATAATCAAACATGTTTAGTTGTATTCATATATAATAAATTATAATAACATATTTTAGAATGCAATCATATATTTATTTTATCAAGTATATACATACTCAAGTGTACCTAAAGGGATGCTATATATATATATATACATAATTATTTGGATATATTTTATATAAAATTTTGGGGGAGCATGGCCCATAGCATCCCCACAATCCTACCCATATTAAAGATTGTGTAATGCCTATTATACTTAAATTTTTGGGTATATTGGTTACTTTAAATTTGTGTGATAGATAAATCTTAGATTGAATCCTTTCATATGCATAATGAACCAAGTCAAGGGGTGTATCGAAAAGCCGATAGTGTAATTTTTTTTTTTCTTTTAGCGTATTAGAAAGACAATTGTTTAATTTTCTCTAGTGTAGTGATTACCGAATACTATGTGCATACATAATTTAAGGTTACTTATGTATAGACTCAAAACTTGATATTTGTTGGTTCAGGTGGGGATTATAACTCTGTCTGAGACTCAGAAAATCATAACATACTATAAGGCAATGAAGGTGTTGAAATATATTGTATTTTTCCAATTTGTGCCAAGAGTTATGCGAATTTACCCATTACTCAAAAAAGCTACAGGGACTTTCGGCCTACTGGGTGAAGTTACATGGGCTAAAGCTGCATTCAATCTTTATCTTTATTTGCTTTCTGGTCATGTAAGTTCATACATATACAATTTCCGTTTTACATGTTGACTTTACGTGATTCAATGGTGGAACAAGATTGCAAAACAACTTTAAATTGATGTAAACAAAACAGGAGTATGCTTCACATATGCACATATATATATATACATATATTTGCATACTCAATGTATGTTGCTTCTTTGTATATAATACTATCTAACAATATATTTATTGGATCAAGGTGCTTAAGTACCTTCTCAAGGGTCAACCCTTTTTGCGATTTCCCCCACTTGGACACGTTTTGGATCGTTTGATTTCTCATGGTCTTTCCTTAGATGCTACATTTTGATGGTCATCTTGTCTAAGGATTTGTCTTTTTATGTGCTTGTTATCGGTTTATCATGATTTGTAGGGGTTGCCTTTTTCCCCCTAACTTTTAAATAATTTTCTATTTTTGATTTCAAATAAATTGGTTAGTTGATACAATTACACGCACATGATTTAGCCTGTCTTTAGTGAGTAAGATTGGATCGGACTATTTTATAAAATTTGATAGGATTTAGATGTAATTAGGATTTTAAATAGGATTAAATTATATTGAATTGAATTAATATTATATTGTGTTTAGTAAAGTATAAATGGGCTTATATATAAATAATATTTTAAATTAAATTATTTTTCAAAATCAAGAAGTAAATTAACAATATATTTTTATATATTGACAATAAAAAAAAACTTTTAAATAAACTATAATTTTATATTATTTTTAGATGAATTCAAATATATTTTACTTTTTAAATTTTATAGTGTACTATTAATAAAATAAAAAAATAAAAACTAAAAATATATATTAAAAATTATCTCACATAAGTGACATCATTGAAACCCATCTCGTTGATGGGTTTCAAATTTCAATAATGATACTGCCTGGCTTGACAAGATTGGAGGTCCTAACAAATGTACCCTTAGCTTTTGTGCGTGCCAAGCCAACCTATTAATTAAAGATGTCACAGGGTCCTGCTATTCCCACACTTTCTTTTTTGGTTTTTTTTTGGAAGATATTCCCACACTGTCTTTGATTGATCTATTAGTAACAATGAAAATAGCTTTTTTATTTTTTATTTTTTAGAATAAAAATGAAAATAGGTTGTTTGAATGTTTTAAACTTTATTATATATCATTGTTTATGCATAGCTTTCCAATAAAATTTATTTGATGTGTTGATATTTTAGGTATTTGGAGCCTTATGGTACTTCTTCGCTATAGAAAGGGTAATTCAATGCCGACGGAAATTCCCCAGCATGGATAAACGCAATTATTTCTGTTCAGATATGACTAAATATTGTTCTGCAGAATCAGACTATGGTTTTGGAATATATAAAGCTGTTTTTGAGTCTGAAGTTAGCAAGGGAGATTTTCTACCGAGGTTCATGTATTGTTTCCGATGGGGCTTGCAGAGTTTGAGGTTTGTCTATTAGAACCTTGTAAATTGATATTTTTGTTTTGTTCATGTTTTTTGGATAATGAATTATTATGAAAATCTTGACAATGTATATTCCTATATATTAGTTATTTGTCAATGAACATATATATCTTCTAAATCTCCACTGTTTTACTGTGTATCATCCCAATTGTTGTTTTTGTGCATTTATTGAATTATGACTATAATAAAATTGATTTTCCGTTTCCTTCATATTTCAGCCGCCATAGATGGACATTCCTGTTATTCCTGTCACCATTGTAATTATTAACGCGTGCAGACAAATAAAAATGCTTACTTATGTCTTTATTATTCTTAATTACTTTCATGCCTCAGTTTTGAGATTCAGTAAATAATATGATACTATCAAATTTGATTTTTTTTTTTTTTTTTTTCAGTTGTTTTGGTCAAAACCTCGAAACGAGTGTTTATATATGGGAAAACGTCTTTGCAATATCGATAACTATCGCCAGTTTTGGTGTTGTTTGTGTTTTTAATTGGAAATATGCAGGTAAGCATACTTATGGTTCTTATTTGTCAATTCATTTTTGATAGCTAAACATAGCAAATTGAACTATCATCCTATGAACTATGAATTTTTGTATAGCTATATACAAAGTGGAACTTCAAGATCAGAGGAGATGAAACTGAAGATGAGGGAGATAGAGCAATGGAAGCCCTTCAAAATTCTCCCTAAGGACCTCCAGCAGCAGGTAAAGGAACACCAGCTATATGTATGGCGAGAAACCAAAGGTGTTGATGTAGAAAATTCTCTCAGTAATCTTCGCAAGGACCTCAGAAGGAGCATAAAGGGCGAGCTTTGCTTAAAACTACTAAAAGAGGTTCGTTATTTTGTTTCCATAGAATTGTTCACCTATATGCTCGATAACATTCCGAAAGATACCAGTTGATGAAAATTTTTTAAAACAAAAACTTTAGTTTTGAGGAAATTAAAATAAATTTTTGCCAAAGGGATATCACAAATAACTTAAAATAGGTTAGTATCCTTGTTGTTAAGCAACTTTTTTGTTTTTCATCATAGGGTTTGGTGTAAATTTCGCATCATATGACCCTAGTACATATTAAATTCCTGATATATGATTTGAGCAGAGTTTATATGTAGGTAAAGTTGTATTTTATTTTAAAATAACTAAGCGATATATATAATAGGGGAAATGCTCATTAATCCCTCTCAAATTAATAGCGGCTTTAATTTCAATTTATGTTAATATGATATTGGTTTGGATTATATATTTCTATTCTCATCCTTAATTCTCTGAATATAACTAAAGGTAGAAGACCTTGAAAGTTGTATGTCTAATGAAATGCAATAACAAAGATGACATTACTACTTGATTAAAAAAGATGACAATTAATCTAATTTGCAATTGCATTTATTTACATTTGCATGTCTAAAAATTAATTTAAAAAGCAATAACATATAATGTATCATATATTAGAGGCACATTGATCATGATATGGTTAGTTTCTTCGACAAAACCATTAAACCAAAAGAAACAACTTTAACTAGACATTTCTATTAGCTTAAAATTTTTCCATTCATGTTGTGTAGCAAATTTCTTGTGTTTCATCAGTGTAATTGCTAGATTGAGAGCTCTTTAAGGTATTGATTTGATGAGCATATATAATGTAGCATACGGAAGGCTGTACTCAAAAGTTTTTTAACAAATACACAAAGTGATAAATGGCAAAGGGAAATGTTGAATTTTGGAAATTTCTCTACCCATTCCAGTATTTTCAACAAATAACCTCATCTTCAATTTTTATTTTTCTTATTCACTTTCTTGGATGTATTTCAGGTGCCAAATTTTGAATCAATAAGTGATCAACGTTTGAATGCAATGTGCGAACGGCTCAACATGTGCTATACTCAGATGAAACCTACATTGTACGAAAAAATGATCCAGTTGATGAAATGCTCTTTATTATACGTGGCAAGCTCTTGATTGATGATAGTAATAATGACAACGACGAAAAATTTGTTGAGTATCAATCTAACTTATGTGGTGGCGAACTTTCCATATGGGCTCAAGGTTGTCCATCCTTATCCAATCTTCCAATCTCAACTACAAATATTAAAACTGATAGTGGGGGGGTTGAGGCCTTTGCTCTAGCTGCTGATGACCTGAAAGACGTTTTCACTCAATTCAAGTAGTTGTATTGATGCAGAAACACAAGTTATGCCCTAAATGGCAAAGTAGTAATACAACTTGCATTGCAGACCTACTGAGCAATTTGCATATCATTATCACCACAACGTATATATGGTTGTCGTTTGGCTACACTATAATCTTTTAGTAATAGTACTTCATCTACTTTTGCACCTTTAGAACTTGTGTATTCTGATGTTTTGAGAACTCTTTATCTAAATAGATTGTAATAGTTGTTGTTTGGCTAAACATTCTGTTTTACCTTCTAGTAATAGTACCTTACCTACTTTTGCACCTTTTGAACTTGTGCATTCTGATGTTTGGGGTCTAGCACCTTAGCACATAAAAGGAGGTGCACGATATTATGTTATTTTTGTTTATGATTATAGTCGATTGGTTGTATCTCATGTATAAGAAATTTGATTTTCTATTTATCTACATTTCTTTTAATTCTATGGTTAAAACTCAATTTTCTACTAGTATTAACTATTTTCGATCTTATTCTGGATGTGAGTATCTCTACACAGTTTTAAGCAACTATTAGACTCTATAGGCACTATACATCAAACCTTATGTCCCTACACACCTAAGCAAAATGAAGTTACTTAATATAAGCATCGACATATTGTAGAGACTTCTCGTTCACCTTATCCTTTCTAGTTCTGTTCCTACTATCTTTTGGGGTGAGACTATTTTGACAACAAATTATCTTCTTAATCGAATTTCTCTCTTTTGTAACTATTGGATTATCTACTTATGAACGCTTTTATGGATTTGTACCTCTCTACAATCATTTACGGGTTTTTGGTTGTACTTGTTATGTTTTTTTACCCAAATCAAGTCATTCAAAATTGTCCTCTCAATTTGCAATGTGTGTTTCCTTAGGGTATGAGATTACTCAAAGAGTTACAGATGGTATAATCCAGTGTCTTGTCACTTGTATGTTTCTCTCCATGTTGTCTTTTTAGAGAAGTTACCATTATATAATCTCATTCCTCCTAGTCATCCCATTCAATCTAATCTAGTTCATATTGATCCCTTTTCTTTTGTTTTGCCTAATGATGAGTATTCATCTACTTTAGATTTGCAAGATTTAACTACTATAGGTACTCTATCACACGAGTGTATTCTCATCATTCTCATCAGTCTTTTGTTTTACCTTAAGACATCTCTCCTCCAGAAAGTGAGCTTCCTCCGGCCTCCTCAATAGATTTTGATCCTCTATCTTTGTCTATACACCGCAATCCCATTCGTGATCAATGTCCTCCTATTAAGTATGCTTTTCCAACTCAATTTTTCACTTCAAATTACTTGTCCTTCCTAACCTCTATTTATTCCCTTATTAAGCATGTATCATACATGAAAGCTTCTTTGGATGCAAACTGGCATCAAGCAATGGATGAAGAGCTTGCTACATTGCATAAAATAGAAACTTGGGAAATGGTGTCTCTTTCGGAAGGTAAACGAGCTATTAGTTGTAAATGGGTTTACAAAATCAAGACTTATTCCAATGGGACATTAGAGAGATACAAGAGTCACTTGGTAGCTAAGGGATATTCTAAAGAATATGGTGTTGACTTTGATAAGACTTTTGCTCTTGTTGCTCAAATGAAAACTGTGCACACTTTGATTGCAGTTGTTGCTATTTGTAAGTGGTATTTGTACAAAATGGATGTTAAAAATGCCTTTTTAAATGAAAATCTCAAAATAGAAGTTTATATGCAACTACCACCTAGCCTTGCACATCCATTTGGTGTAGTATGTAAGTTGAAATGAGCTATGTATGGCATCACACAAGCTTCTAAAGTTTGGTTTGAAAAATTTAGCACCACACTTATTCAGCTTAACTACATTGATTCTAATTATGATTAAGCTATGTTTTACTGTTGCACTTTTGCAAAATTTATTGTTTTTCTTCTTTATGTTGATGATATGATTATAATTGGTGATGACAGTACAAGTATTCAAGTTTTGAAATCTCAGTTGCAATCTTTGTTTGAAATGAAAGATTTACGTCCTTTTTTATACTTTCTTGACATTTAGGTATTTATACCACCATCTACGTACTTGTTATCATAATCAAAGTATGCTTCAAAAGTTGTCAATCAAGGTCAGATGACTGATATGCACGTGGTTGACACACCTCTTGAACTTAACATCAAACTTAATCATTTAGATGTGACTCATCCCTAAGATTCTACTTTGTATCGTGAGATATATAGTTAGTTCATTGGTTTAGTTAACCATTACTCGACCTAACATCACTTATGCAGTGTACCTTGTTAGTCAGTTTATTTCAACTCCTCGCACTCCTTATTAGGCTACTGTCATTCATATCCTCCATTATGTTATTAGGATCATTTCAAAGTCTACTCTTCTTATCCAATTCTAATCTTGTGTTGCATGCATGCTTATTCTGATGCAGACTGGCTGGTGATGTAGTTAACCAAAAGTCTAATATAGGTTATCACACTTTTTTCGGTGGTACACTTCTTTCTTGAAAGAGTTAAAAACAGAGTATTATTTCTCGCTCTTTAGTAGAAGTATAGTATCGTGCTATAGTGACAACTACAACTATGGTGGCTTTTAATTGAACTTGGTGTTTCTCAAACTAACCCCACTCCAATGTATTATGATAATCATAGTGTCATTCATATTGCTAGAAATCTAGCCTTCCATGAAAGAACCAAGCATATCGACATTAATTGTCATTTTGTGTGCCATCAGTTTTTATATGGTATTTTTCTCTATCGTACATTCCCTCTACGTTACAACTTGCGAATTTCTTAACGAAATCTCATACTATTAAAAGATTTCATTTTTTTTTCTTAAGCAAACTCTCGTTGGTTTCCCCATCTTGACTTTGAAGAGGGGTGTTAGTATACATTGTATATATTCTAATACTTAGGCTTAGGGGTACTTTAGTAACTTTGTCCATTGTTTTGCCCTAGTATATAAGCTAGCTTTTTTCTTCGTTTTGCTTTGCTACCAACGTAAGAGAGCAACTCTTGTAAGACACTTCTTATTGTTATATTAGTGAAATTTTCAGGACATGTTTAAGCATTTGTTCTATTGAATCTACAGTGTCTACCTGGTTAAGAGAGCCCATTAAACATATTCCAATTAGAGCAAATTATAGTTTAGCTATCTAGTTGAAACACAATTACAAACAGAGCAAACTTTTCACTTCTATTACAATAAACCCCCCTACCATTAGCTGATCTTCATTAGAGTTAACAGATTGAGCAGTAAAATTGTGTTTAACCTTATTTAACTTATTTTTTTATTTTTCTTTTAAAATTAATATTTTTAATTAGATCTCCACCGTCCATCTTCAGATGGACGATAGAGATTTATTTGAGAAGAAAATTAAAAATTATATAAAAATAAAAAATTCATAAAAAATTAAATATAAATAAAAAAAAATTTCATCACATCTACATCGTCCATCTAAGATCAACTGATTAAAAAAGGAGAAAAAAAAAATATTTTCTCTCTTTCCTTCTTCCCCACTAGCCACAATCACCATTTCTCTTTCTCCTTATTCTTCTTCCCCATCCACTTCTTTTTCTTCCCATTTTGATTATATAAAATTGTCCGAAAACACCAAAAAGTCACACTTTGAACTCACGCAATATGAAAAAAATTAATCCAAAAACCAAAAATACAAAAATAGAGACCACAAAAACCATAATGGGAGGAGGCGAAGACAATGAAAAAGAAGGTTCGAATGAAGGAGGAGAAGAAGAGCAAGTAGAGAGGAAGCGGAAGAGTGGGAGAAGAAGGTGGTAGGTGACGAAGGCGGAGAGCGGCGAGCGAAGGCTAGGGGTTTGTGATGTGTGAATTGGTTGAGATTAGGACAGAACGACGACTAGGATTTGTGATGTGTGAATAGGATTTTCGAACTGATTTTTATTTTTAAAAAAATTCTTCTGCAATTCTCTCTGTGTGTTTTTAAGTGGAAATGGATTTGTGATTTTTGAACTAGTGTGTGTTTTTTGAGAGGCGGCCAAGATTTGGGTGAACCTAGACCCTTAACAGATGAATGGTTTGGGTTCGAACCCAAACCTTCAACAATTGAAGGTCTAGATTTGCCCCAATTCAATTGTTAAACATAATTTTTTTTTTTTTTCGAATTTACTTTTAAATATGATGAACACTATGAAGAACACTCATGGTTAAGAATAGAATTTTGTAGCGTTCTTCATCAATGCAGAACTTAATTTCTTTTTTTATTTTTATTTGAACATTGTTGTCTTTGTGTTGATGGTGGCTGTTGGGTTGTGTTAATACTCTGGGTCTTGATAATGTTGATGAAGTTGTGTTGCTGTTTTAGGTTCAGAAATTTAGGGTTGATGAAGATATGTTGATGTGTTTGATTTTTTTTTTTACACAATTCATGAAGCTATTTTGGACGTAAATTTATTTATTTGATTTTGAATTTGTATTTAATTTTGTAAAGTTAAATTATTTTTTTAAATTTCTCTTGAAAAGTAGTTAAAATGTGAGGGCATTTTGGTCTTTTCGTCATATTTACACGGTTGACTGTCAATTTTAACTGAGATTCCCTAACGGAAGGGGATTAATTGTAATAAAATCGAAAACATTGCTCCGCTTGTAATTACGTTTTAACTGGGCAATTAAATTGCATTTTGCTCTTCTAATTAACTTATTTGCTAACAATGTAGGTAGGGACGAAAAGAAGATGTTGAGGAGGCAAAATATATCTAAGATTAATGTACTGTACTTGTTATCATTGGTAAAACTTTGGTAAAACATCTTAAAATCGAGTAGTTTTAATAAATTATCATTTGAACACTTTAAATTAACATATACATTAATGTATCATAATTTCAAATATTAAATATTATAGTTAGACCCTTTCCTATCAGTTTAAGTTTTTGAGTCTGATGATAACTAATATAATATTAGAGATTGGAGGTCCTTGATTCAAACTTTCTTTCCATCATTTATTTGAAAATCTTCTTGTTACACATGTTATATGATAGGGGGCGTTCAACATGTGTCCGTTATCTGTTACTTGTCCACGTTGCACGTGAGGGGACGTGTTAACGTATCATAACCATAAATCTTAAATACTATAGTTTTGTCTTTTTCTATAAGTTTAAGTTATTGGGTCTGATGGTAACTAACAATATAAATGACAAGTTTACTTACATAACCTTCATACAAGTATAGTAGAAGACTGAGCACAATTTTTATGAGTGCACATTCAACTAGATGGTGTACAGTCCCTAGAACTTCTTCCATAAACAATCTGTAAATTCCAGTGATCTTCATCGAATATGCAGCAAAAATAATGAGCAATAGAATCAAAGATACTGCACTTCTAGTTTTTATCATTGGATTGACAATAAATGCAAAGAGCACCAACTGCAGAGAGTACAATAATAAATATTAGAATCAACATAAAAGTAGAATACTATTGGCAAAATGTCCTAGGATATCTTAAAGCAAAATTGAAAGTTATTATAGTTGTTATTTGCATGCAGAAGACACAAATATATAGAAGAAACATTGAGTTTTTGTTAGAGTCTGCTGCCTTAAATGTGTAAAGAAAAGCACAATTAATTCTGTTGGCATGATGAACTGCCGTCTTTTTTGTTTGGAAGGAAAGAAGTATAGAACCTATAGATCATGAGAGGCCAATATAGAACCAAGATAGCAGTCACTAATGGTTTGTTAATTTCAAGGAACTTTTCCTCATCATTGATTGAAGGAATATAGCAAATAAAAGGATCAAGTGGGATTGAAACAATCCACAACCCAAAGCTAATGTTGTTCCTTGTAAATTCTGGCTGATATTTGAGAATTTTCTTCACATTAGACCTGCATTTATCTATTATGTTGTGACAATATTTTCCTAATTTTCCCATAATGCTCGTACTCAGGGATTGAATCTGAGATCTGACCAAAATATAAGTTCGTATGTAAAAAATCTGATAATTTCAATGCCACTGTCTAACACCAAATATACACAGGGAAGAATGTATATACACAGTTGTTCAAGATTACATATGAAAATTTTCATTAACAGATTATAACGATAATACTAAACTATCACTTTGATACGTATGCTCAAGTGAGGCCGTGCTAGCTATGCACAACATGGGTGTGGCTGCTTCAGGAAGACAAGGTTAGTGGACTTGGTCAAGTTAGTTAGGAATTTAGGACTGGTCAAGTAAGTTAGTGGGACTTAATAGGTTCCTTAAAACAAGTTGTTTAGTGCTGATTTCCGAAAAAAATAATAATAATAAGGAAGCTGTTAGTGCTATCATGCAGCCTTTTTGGTTTCAATTAATGTTAGTGGGTCTTATTTTCTGTTTCAATCGTTGATTGTGACTATAAATTAGTCATGATTATGGGAATAAAGACAGGAAGGAAACATTTGCACTACCCTTTGTCTGTCTTCCTATTTCTCCTCTGTTTCTTTTCTGCATTTCTACTCTATTCTACTCTGTTAACAAGTTCTGCTACGTGACACAAAACTCTCTCATAACACACTCACATGATCAACAATAGAAAACTCGAAGTAGATGAAGAAAACTATTGGATTTATGCGGACTTGACACGTTAACGAATTTCAGGCTCCTCTGAATATATATATGTTCCTTCTGCTTAGGCCAATCAATTTTCACTGCTGGTCGATTAAAATATAATGATGTAGCATAACTCAAAGACTTGTGGTCAACTAGAGAAAAATAATTTAAATTATTTTTGTCCTAGTATACCAAGTTAGGTCAAGCTTAGAAAGCATATTGATACTATCATACATGACTCGTTAGTAAGAAATATTTAATTTTCTTTTTTCAACACAACAAATACAAAAATAGGAGTGGACCGCCCAATGAGTGGGGCCAACTGGTCTACATTCGTAGAAGGGACCAATCAGACTTCAAGATTGGCGGTCAGACCAAGTTAAAGGAGGAACCCCCTCCTTATGTTTTCGTTTTAAAAGGAAAATAATTTTTTGAATTTTCATATTCTTCAAAATTTCTTTAGATAATATATTTGTTAGTAGGAGAATACCTCCACTCACTGTATGATAAGATTTTTACTTTTATAAATAGCTCACACCAAACAACTTATTAGTTACTACCAATTACGAACTTTATAAACATAATTAATACTTAATATGATGTAACATATATGTTTTTAGAAATTTATTGTTTTATTTTTTTAATAAAATAAATATTTGTTATATAAGTTAACTCAATGATAAGATCTTCATAATTACACATTTAACATTGTAAGTTCAACTCACAATAAAATTTATATGTGTGAGGGGAACTGATTTAACCCAAATTATTAAATGAGCGCAAAATATGTATAATGCTTTTGGCACAAAAAAAAAATCGAAAAAACTAAAAAAAAAAAATTTTTAAAAAGGGAAAAGAAAAGAAATAGAAGTTATGTGCTTTCAGTTTTGTTCACGCTTTCATCATCTGTAAACATCATTTACTTGTTTATTATTTTTATGTTTGAAACACGTTGAGTCCAAATTCCAAACCGCTTTTTAAAAGTAATTGTAAATAATTACATATGTTGAAGTGATGATGATGTGCAAATTGCTCAGCAGGTCTGCAATGCAAGTTGTACTGCTGCTCTGCCATCGAGGGTGTAACTTGTGTGCCTGCATCAGTAAGGCTACTTGAATTGAGTGAAAACATCCTTCAGGTCGTCAGCAGCAAGAGCGAAGGCCTCAACCTTAGTAACTGTTTTAATATTCTTAGTTGAGATTGGGAGATTGGATGAGGACGGACAATATTCTTGAGCCCACGTGGAGAGTTCGCCACCACAGAAGTCAGATTGATACTCAACAAAATTTTCATCGTTGTCATTGCTACTCTCATCAATCAAGAGCTTGCCATGTTTAATAAAGAGCATTGCATCAACTAGATCATTCTTTCGTACAATATAGGTTTCATCCAAGTATAGCACATGTTTGAGCCGCTCACAAATTGCATTCAAACGTTGATCACTTATTGATTCAAAATTTGGCACCTAAAATACATCCAAGAAAATGAATGAGAAAAATGAAAATTGAAGATGAGGTTATTTGTTGAAAAAACTGGACCAGGTAGAGAAATTTCCAACATTGAACATTTCCCTTTATCATTTATTGCTTTGTTCATTTGTTAAAAACCCTTTTTAAGTACTGCGCTTTCCATATGTTATATTATATATGCACATCAAATCATTACCTTAAAAAAATCCTCAAATCTAGCAATTACGTTGATGAAACACATGAAATTTACTACACAACAAGGATAGAAGAATTTTTTAAGCTAATAGAAATGTCTAGGTAAAGTTGTTTCTTTTGGTTTAATGATTTTGTCGAAGAAACTAACCATACCATGGTCAATATGCCTGTAATATATGATATATCATATGTTATTACTTTTAAAATAAATTGTTAGAAGTACAAATATAAATAAATGCAATTGCATATTTGATTAATTTTCTTCTTTTTCTATCATTTAGTAATGTCATCTTTGTTTTTGCATTTCGTTAGATGTACAACTTTCAAAGTCTTCTACCTTCAGTTACATTCAAAATTAAGGATAAAATTAGAGATATACAGTCCAAACCAATATCATATTAACATAGATTGAAATTAAAGCTATTAATTTGAGAGCGATTAATTAGTGAGCGTTTCCCTTATCATATATACATATATATATATATATATATATATATATATTGCTTAGTTATTTAAAAATAAAATACTACTTTAGCTACATATATATATAATCATCATATGAAGTGAAATATACACCAAACCCTATAAAGAAAAAAAAAAAAAAAGTTGCCACACAACAAGGATACCAACCTACTTGTAAGTTATTTGTGACATGCCTTTAGCAAATTAAAATTTATTTTAAATTCCTTAAACAAAAGTTCTTGTGTTAAACTTTTGTCAACTAGTATCTTTCCTAATGTCATTGAGCAGATAGGTGAGCAATTCTATAGAGACAAAATAACTAACCTTTTTGAGCCGTTTTAAGCAAAGCTCACACTTGATGTTCCTTCTTGGGAAGATTATTGAGAATTGATTTAGGTTATAAGATTATATGATATATAATGAAATGGCAATTACCAATTAAACTTTTGGAAGTTATTTAGTTATAACTCTTATATTCTATCACTCACACATGTATAGTTACTTGTAAAAATTTCTAATTTTCATCTTTGTTAATGTCATTTTTTTTAAATAACCTATTGACAATGAAACTGCTTGGCTAGCACATAGGGGTGAGCAATTCTATAGAAAGAAACTAACCTTTTTTATTATTGTTTGACAAAGCTCACGCTTTATGCCTCTTCTAAGGTCCTTAGGAAGATTATTGAGCGCATTTTCTACATCAACACCTTTAGTTTCCTCCCACACATATCGTTGGTATTTCTCTACCTGCTGTTGGAGTTTTTCAGAGACGTCTTTGAAAAGCTTCCATTCTTCTATTTCCCTCGTCTTTAATTTCATCTCCTCTGATCTTATAGTTTTGATTTGTAAATATAACTACACAAATATCACAATTAATAGAAATTAAATTACCTATGATAATTATGTAAAGGGTATTAGAATTGACGAGACACATAATATTTATATATCTAAGTATGTACCCAACTGCATATTTCCAATTAAGAAGACAAACAATAGCATGCTACAGATGGTAATGGATATTGTGAAGATGTTTTCCCACATATGGATACTTGTTACAAGGTTTTGTGCGAAGCAGCTGAAAGACAAAAATCAGACTTGATTGTATCATATTGTACATGTATCTCAAGTCTCAACATACAAGCATAGAAGTAAAGAAAAAAAAAGAATTAAAAATAGTTAAAGTACTTTGATATATATATATACATATATATATATATGTTAATAACTGAAACAACATCTATCAATTATATATCTATATATGAGTCTAACTAGCATTAATACTTAAGAGCGATAAGGGAAATGACAAAAATTATATGTGGACCTATTTTAAAGCCTGCTCTCTCTCAAATGCAACCATATATTGAATAATATGGTAGTGCTTCGCTAGTGCATTAAGAGTGGCTATAATACATGAGTCACATTAACATGTACTCTCAAAGAAGATTTTTGTGTTCAAGAATGAGATAAAAAACTTTTTATATCTTTAAGGCTTCAAGACAATAAACAAAGTCAAGTTCTTATATTTTCATAGCTTTTTACTCAAAAAATTTTCCATGTATATTCTTAAAGCACTCGATGATACATAAAGCACTCATTAATACATAAGTGATGGAATAAGTTGATTTCCTTTTGGGTTGCAAATTACAATAAATCCATAAAAACAACAATTGGGTTAATTCACAATATAGGAATATCGCTTAGATGTGAAGGATGTTAATTATCAAAAAAAAGAAAAAGGAAAAAATAAAGAAACTTGCACAAAACAATCAAATCTATGAGGTTATTCTAATAGACAAACCTAAGACTTTGCAAGCCCCATCGGAAACAATACATGAACTTCCGTAGAAGACTCGCCTCTGCAACACCAGAGTCAAGAGCAGCATGATATATTCCAAAATCAATGAGCATTGCATTTTGTGATTTTGTAGAACAAAAATTTTTCAGAAAACTGTTGTTTCCTGAATTTTTGTGACAGTACAAGTACTGATCATTGCATCTAGTTTGGCCTAGGCAGGCCGTCTTCCAGCAGCTAACCTCTCTTTCTATCGCAAAAAAGTACCATATGGCTCCAAATGCCTAAAACAGAATAAATCACATATTGTATCAGAAGATATGCATCCATGAGCAACAATATAGTACTACAAAACGTTGTGAGTTATTTGCCATGGATACAAATATGTGGCATATATTTAAAACTTTTAAATATTCTGTTGTAGATTTAACTCTTTTACTGTAAAGGATCCGCAGCAAAAATATTTTTGTAATAGTTGTAATTGGCCGCAAAATTTTTGCCAACAATATTTGCAACACCCTTTTTTCAAGAATTACAACATATTTGTTCTGCGACATAAAGTCATTTTTTTAGTGCAAAACATACAATGAATTAGCTACGTACTCTGAGTATGCAAATTAATATGTGTAAATAGATAGAATACTAATACTCTTTAGGTTAATTCATCAAATTTAAAAGTGGTTTAGCAATCTCATGTCAATATTGAATAATGTAAAATTAACATGTAAATGAAAATATATATATATATATATATAAACTTACATGACCAGCAAATAAGTAAAGATAAAGATTGAATGCAGCTTTAGCCCATGTAACTTCAGCCAGTACACCGGAATTGTTTGCAGCTTTTTTTAATAATGGGTAGATTCGAATAACTCTTAGCACCATTTGGAATAACAAAAAATAATGCAAAATATAATTCATTACATCAAGAAATTTTGAGACTCCTATTGTTGAAACAACGATTATAATCATCACCTGCACAAAATATATCAAGTTTAGACTCTCTATACAAGTACCATCAAATTGTGCATGTAAGTTGTAAGGTAATGTTCCATAAATATTACGTACAAAAGTTTCAACTATCACTAAAAAGTATAAACAATTAACGATATAAAGTTACTTAACACATCCCTTTCGATGGTTTTAGACTCGAACCTAAAACTTACTTACAAAAAGATTGGAGCACTAAGAAATATTAACTGGGTTTGTTGAACTCGGATACTATATCATAAATAAGCACAAGACCCAAATGTACTATGGTAAGAAATGACCAAAGTAATGATATAAATTTTTTTAATGCATAGCACAATGTTAATATACACAATTACTTATTAAGTTACATATTTATAATATATCATAATTTTCCTGAGAAATTAAACACACATATTATGTTGTAACTCGTAACAATTGCAAAATCTGCTTTACCTGTGGTACAGGAAGAACTGCAAGAATCTCAATATAAAATTTTGGTGATTTGTATGGAAAATTATAGTGACTAGAAGCAGGATGAGCTAAAATATCATTTTGCAATTGAAAACCAATAAAGATCATGTAAAATAGGTCAATGACAGAACGTAGAACACAAAGAGTTATCCCCAACTTTTTGTTCAAGTCCAAGCAATCTTTATCCCTATTAATCTCAGGAATGTAGAAGAACAGAGGATCCAAGGAAATTGATATCACACACAGCACAAGAGAAATCCAATTTTTGAAAGGTCCTTGTGGATTAAAGATTTTCTTGGCATAAGTCACCATACAACTAACAAAGTTTGTTAATTGTCTGATGATTTGTTTACCAATTTCTTTTGAATTCACATCCTGTAACCTGTCCCGTTTGGCTATGAATGTTCGTAAGTGTGCATCAATTACAAAAAAAAACAAAAAAGTGTTAGTGAAGTTATAAAATGTAATTTAATCCCTCAAATAAAAGTTAATTAGAAATAACTATTTAGATTTAAAAGCTTACTATTAAGTAATTGAAGTCTCAGTAATAGTATTTAATTTCTAACAAAAACTCTAAAGTTTATAGTCTATTATTCTATTTAAACTTCTGACCAATAAATTCTGTTGGAAAAGATTTAGATGAGTAGAATATAATAAATATCATTTGCCAACATCAAAATAATCACTTGGTCTGCAATTATCTCTAAATTCAAAATTTTAAATTGTTAAGTAATTAATCAAATAATAATATATAAGTTTTAACAACGATTACAAGGTTTTATCATTCTTCAATTTGTATAAAATTTCTGGCCAAGAAAATATCGTTCGAAAAATAATAATAATAATAATAAATGAGTAGAATTCAGTAAATATCATTTGCCAAGCACACATAATAATCACTGACCCCACCGACATGCAATTGATTGCTAGTAATTACTAGATTCTAAAGCTTTAAACCTCTAATTAAAGTACTAAAATAGTGTTTTAAGTACTAAAAATGACTACCAACTTTTTTTATTTTTCATTCTATCAAAAACTTCTGACAAAAGTATATTGTTTTTTTTTTTTTAAATGAACAAAGTATATTGTTGGAAAAGAATCAAACAAGAAGAATTCAGTATATATCATTTACCAACAGTAACCAAAATGATCATTTACCTCGGCATCATTGTTAGAATTCTAGTACTCTTCTGCAAATTTGGTTGGACTCCTTAAAGAATCAGAATGGAAATTAAACAAATGATCAGGCTTGTAAGAGATGAATACAGAGACTTTTTTTTTATAGAGGTGGAGATACCAGCTACTACTTTCAATTGGAGGAAAAGAGAGGAAGACTTTGAATGTTCACTATATGACAGTCAACCAGACATAATCATGTATTTCCAGCTTCTAGGAGTACAGAGAGTTGGTCAAAAAAGGCAGTTCCCCAGGTCTCTGCAATAACGTATTATACGAGAAAAGTTTTTCGACCGGGCAAAATAACTATTTATTGACGTTTATATAGTTTAACAAAAGAAAACTTGTTTTTGGTTTATTATTATTATTATTTTTTTTTTAAAGCTGATATGGAACAAGTTAGAGGATTATTGAGATCTATCAAGATCTAACTACTAATAATACGATCCACACATAGACACATATATAGAGTTTGACTAACTTATCCAATCATTAACCTTACCCATCAATTGGAGTGCTTGGATTGGTTTCAATATAATTAAAATCTTTGGATTGGTTGTAAATATGATTATTGAAACCAATCCAAAGACTTCAATTGATGGGTAGGATAGCTAAATCCATATATATATATATATATATATATATAGATATATTTGAAACTATACAATCCATATATTCACTTCTATATAAATGAGATATAACTATTTTTACAATAATGATAAAAAAAAATTACCCACATAAGTTTTAAAATGCATTTAAAGATCGTTTATTTTTTTATCTGAAAATTGAATAATATTGTTGAAAACTAAAGACTGAATAGTGACTAAAATCTAAATTTAAATGACATGTTTTTTTTTTTTTCTTTATCTCTGATTATATAGTAATCTTATTTATTTTTTAAAATTAAAATTATCTGAAAACTAGTAATTTAACATTTATATCTTTTTATTATTAATTGTCGTGTAACTTTATTTAATATAATACAAACAATTATAATAAATTATTTAACAAATGCTAAAACACTTTTATGTATATATTACTAATATTTTTATTCATAATTAAAATATGATTAATTATTATAGTACAATAATTTTTTTTGAAAATTATATATACATAAATAAATTATTATATAAGTAAATTAAATTTATATGCTTAAATAAAAATAAACAAAATATTCTTAAATTGAATTACTATTGCAATAAAAGTTGAAATTATAAAGTAATATATATTTTTGTCATTGCAATATTTCATTAATTGCATTTAAAAGGAATCTATATAATGTAAAATTAGGACAAATTGGAAATATGTTATTTTGGAAATTATAGATTTGGAATAATATATTTAAAAAACCATCAAGTGATTTAACATTCAAATAAAAGTTAAAAATTATGGCTTTTTCCTTTCAGTATTTTTGGACTGTTTTAAATGGTTTGACTACTTAAAAAAAATAAATAAATAAAAATCACTTAATAGATATAATTTGAACTCATTAAGTAAATAGTGATAAAAGCAAACGATTCCTTAATAGAATTTAACGTTATCACCTTAATAGATGGATAGATATCGAACTAGCTTGAGGCAATGTGAACATGTTTAATTATTATTAGACTTTCTGAAAAAGAAGAAGAAGAAGGGGAAAAAAAAAGTGTATGGAAATTTCCAACAGGCTGCTGCAGCCATGCTAGTTTTTCTAGCGGCTATCACTCTCCCATTTGCGGTCAACCGAAACTCATTTCACCAAGTCTTCAAGCGGAGAGATTCTTGGTTGCAACCGACATCATCTTAATTAATAAAGGGATATTATCAATTTACCCCCTAAAAATTAAAATAATATCAAACCACCACTGATTTTGAAAATATTAGCCAAAAAAAACCCAACCGTTAATTGGAATAGTAACTCAGTCAACAAAATAACGGTTCTGTGAAATCTAAGGGTAAAAAAGTCATTGAAGATTGAATCCATAAATGGATTCCAGCTGGACCACTCAAAATGTGACACGTGTGAAATAAAAAAAATCATAAAAATTTTGAAAAACTGAAAAAAAAGAAAAAAAAATCAATCAACCAAATCAATCAACCACCGCCACTTTCTCTCTCCTAACCACTGCCACTTTCTCTCTGTTCTTCTTCTTCTCTTCTTCTTCGAACTCTCACTGCCTCACCGCCCTCCATTACCTCAGCTCGCCGTCACTCTCCTTACTGACGGCGACCATTACTCTCTCTCTCATCTCACCCAACCACCATTACCATTCAAAAACCTAAACCCATCGTCGTCGCCCTCCTTTTACGCCGTTGCCGAGTCCGATTTCGTGGAGGAGATGGAGAGGACGGCGAGGAACGGAGCCATATGTCGTTGCGTCAAGTGGTGTGGCGGTGCGGAGGTAGAGATCGAATCGTGTGGCGGTGCGGAGGTAGAGATCGGAGTGGATCTGGGCAGTGTGGCGGTGCGGATCTGGGCAGTGTGGCGGTGCGGATCTGGGCACTTTTTTTTTTTTTTTTTTTTTATGTGTGTTGTGATCTTTGTGTGTTGTTGATGATGATGATAGTGTGTTTGATGTTGAAGTTGAACTGGTGATTGAAGTTGAAGTTGAATTAGAGATTGAACTGGAAAATGTTGGTGTTAAGACATTCGGTGGAGATCCAATCCAAATTAGATCTTCACCGTCCATGGTAATTTATGGACGGTGGAGATCCAATCTGGGATTGGATTTTTTTATTTAAATTTCATTTAAATTTAATTAATTAATTTTTTATTTAAATTTAAATTATTTAGCTTTTATTTAAATTTTTAATTTTTTTTCAAATTCACAAGGGTATTTTGGACTTTTAATGTTTTTACCACAAAACCACTAAAAATCTGGATGGAAACCGCCTTTGGCGTACGGTAGGGGGTTTTTTGGCTAATATTTTCAAATTAAGGGGTAAATTGAGATTATTTTTATTTTCAGGGGGTTTTTTAGGATATTCCCATTAATAAATGGAGAGATAGTTAACCACCTCGAGTTAATATTAAGATGTTCTAATTTTCTTAGAAATTTCTTTTAATGGTTTCAAGTTTTCTTTTGAAATCAAGTTTCCTTCTTGTTCTTCATTTTGACTTTTTTCGACATATTTTCATTTTGACTTATCAAATTTAAACAACCTTAAAATTCAAAAAATCGAATTAATCAAACACACACAAACCAAATCCATTGAGTTCCACTAAAACCAAACCAAATATTAGATTTAATCACAAATAAAGTTCTTTTTCAATGAAAAATGACATTTGTGAAGGAGGATGGGTTGTGAAAAATGGTGACCGGTGAGACAGAGAATGAGAAAGTGCAAGAGAAAAAAAGAAATAGAAGAGTGAGACAAAAAAAAAAAAGAGCCATAGATGTGTTTTAATATACCAAAGATAATTTCGGTATGATTGTGATTCAAAGTATTCCTTTGTCACATGGATACAAAAAATGGGGATATAAATGATAAATCTTACCATTTTTCATATATCCATGAGAGGATTCACATCCAAGTCCCTGTGGAAGTAAACCGCAATACCAGAAACAATTCCATTATACGAACATATATGCAATCACAACCACAGACAGGCTGCATGTGTCTTGCCTGCCGAGTCAATAGTTACTAGTCTCGACTTATTTCAATATCTCGATCGAAAAGAGATTTGAGTATAACAAGATTTACTTGTGTCTTTCATTGCGATCACATGGAGAAAAAATTCATCACATCCAGTAAAGTAGTTAAATCCAATATAGAGGAAAATCTTGGCACAGGATAGAATCATGACAAGAGAGGCATAACCCATGTTGCTTCTAAGCTAATTGTCTAGGATTCACTTTGTTTGACAATTCAAAGCGGTTGTGATTTCGTACAGACTGAGCAAAGAAATGAATTATATGTGTCGGTTGATGGGTGGCGTTGACTGCTGATGTTCGTATACCAAATAATTAAATTTCCATTATATATATATATATATTAATGATTTTACCATCGATATTTTTTAACTTTAAAATATTAAGATAAACAAATCAAATTTATTCATTATATTCTCATTTCTAAAATAAATTTTTTATTCTATTTAATTCAAATATAATAAATAAATTTGATTGATTAGCTCTAACTTTTTAAAGTTAAAGGGTATTGATAATAAAATAACTATATACATATATTAAAACATTTAGTTCATAAAAGCATCCCATATATTTTTATGTTAAAAACACTTAACTTTTATCGTTATTTTCAAAATCCATAAGCAACTTGCACTATCATTGAATATTGATGAGGCAAAAATGAAGAAAAATTTAAAAAAAGGAAATTACTATTATCTTCAAAAGCGTGAATTATATTTGCTGCAAATTTTACTTGGTGGGAACAATAATAATACTTGATTCTTTACAAGTTACAATAACAATTAACAAAGGAAAAAGTTTGTAAATTAGGCCGTTCACACTTGATAATTTTGAAATAATTTGCAATTTAAGCTTTTTATAAGCAGCAAGTTCTATTCTGATGAACAATGACGAAATCATTTTTTTAAATTAATATGTGCAATTTTGATTCTATATAACACAATTAATTGATATAAAGAACAAATCTCTTGAACAATATTCTAATATATGTTTTATCTCCATTCAATCGCTGGTCTAGAACAATCATCCCACATGTATCATCACTAGGACCAGAGTTTTACATATACAAATTAATATACAGACCTTGCATCCCTTGAAAAAATCTGCTTCTTCTACTAGCAATCAATTTTTCACTTTTATACAACAACAACAAAGCCAAACAGCATTACAAACAGCATTACAATTCATTAACAAAAGAAAAAATGTTCACCTATTGTTCTTCAGCTGTAAAATCAGGCTCAGCTGGTTTTTGAGGCACCATGGGCAGTACCCTCTCCGGAATCCTTGCCTTACGAGTATTGTTACGCCTTAGAGCACGAAGTGCATTGGCAGCAAATCGTGAAGCGTAAATGGTGGCACCTAAACTTGGGGAGCTACCACCAGCGTTGGCCAATGCATCTTGTAACCTATTCTCTTCGGCTTGTAAAGATTCTTCAAGCTTCTTTTTACTATAACGTCGCCAAGCTGCTTGTATAAAACAGGCTGCCCAAGTCCTCCACTGTTGCGAGTAGAACCTGAAAGTGTGGCGGAGTTGTTTACTGTGAAGCCGCCTGAATTGGGAGGCAACAAACTTCAAGTCGTCAGCCATTAGAGCAAAGGCTTCCACTTCGGAGAGAGCTCTAACGGTTCTAGTTGAGATGGGGAGATTTGACGAAGACTGAGGATCTAGAGCCCATGTGAGAAGTTCTTCTCCACAGAAGTCGCCAGCTCCGAGATGTTCAGAGTTGAAGAAACCAGTTCTTCCACCATTGGTCGTCACAGTCAACAGCTTGCCTCGCATAATGAAGAGCATCTCGTCTACTGGATCACCCTCCCGAACAATGTAGCTTTCCTCCGTGTATAGCACTGGCTTGAGACGATCGCACATTGCATCCAAAAGTTGTTCATCCATTTTTTCAAACATTGGAACCTTAAACACACAACAGACAAAAAAATTGGATGAGAAATAATATAATATAATATAATATCTAGCAACTATTATGAAAATTAAATGAACTGTAGAATAGAAAATGAACTCACCCTCATGAGCAAAGCCAAACAAAGATGGCGTTTTATGTCCCTTCTAAGATCCTTTGGGAGGTTACGTAGCAAATTCTCTTCCTCAACACCTCTAGTTTCTTGCCATTTGTATTGCTCATAACGCCTGATCCGCTCCCTTAGAGTATCTGGCAGTAAGCGGTGGGACATCCATTGTTCTGCATCACGTCTTTTCACTCTCATCTCTTCTAATCTTGTAGTTGTAGACTGCAGATATGTCTGTTTTCACAGCAAGTTCAGTTCATCAAAAGCCGAAAATACTGAGCCTATAAATTTATCAACTCAAGTGTTCAAACTACTTTATCAACTCCAATGAGATTTTAGTGATCACTGAAAGTCTCCTACAAATTTTATGTCCCAAAAATCGAGCATTGATCCATTGAAGAACACATTGTCGGATGTTCATTGTGACAAGATCGAATTTTGGGAAATGAAAATTTCACTAGAAAAACTATATTAACACTAAGGCATGAATATTATGTCCCACTTAAAATGTAGAAACAAGTTCTAACACTCCACGTTTAGGAAACACAGGAAATAAAGATACTAACACTAACCTGCATATTTCCGATGAGAAATGAAAACAACACCAAGCCAAAAATGGAAATAGCAACTGCAAACAAGATTTCCCAGACATAAGTACTAGTTTTAAGGTTTTGACCAAGAGAACTGCAAAAGAAAAAAAAAAAAAAAAAACGACATTAGTTACCACAACCAAATGCAAAATATGCATCAGAATACTGTAACCATATGAATACATAAAACAAATGAGAATGAGGATGCCTACATAAAAAGCATAAACATTTACTGGACACAAAGTAGACAGTAATTCATTTGAAGTACCAAGGTTCAACAGGCCTATATCAACAAAACGGTAAGTACAACCACCATTCATCAGAGGCCTGTCCAAACCGTTCACATGAATAACTTTAAGACTACCAAAGAAGCTAACAAAAAATCTGGATGTCTCATCATCTATTCTTCCATATAGTCGCCCAAGACAGATCCCAAGTACAGAGCAAATTAGCTGTGTAAGGAGAATTAAAATAAACAAATAAAAACCTTTTATGCACACACCTTAGATTTTGTAGGCCCCACCAAAAACAGTAAAAGAACTTCTTCGGAAAATAAGTGGACTCCACAACACCAGATTGTAGAGCATCGAGGAATATTCCAAAATCAAAGAGTGTTGCATTTGGCGTCTGTACAGGGCATAATTCACTCAAAAATGTGTTATTTGCTACACCACGCTTCTCACAATACAAAAAACATCCACTTCGACCCCTACAGGCTTTTCTCCAGCATGTGGTTTCTCTTTCTATGGAAAACAAGTACCAAAAGGCTCCAAGTACCTAAAAGAGAAGCTTGTTACATGGTAATGAGAAACTCAATAGAAAGAGACAATTGCAAATCCAATCATGATATAATCTAAGGAGATGAAAATTATGAATATGCAAAATAAACTCAAAGGAAATGACAACAGGCCAAAAGACCAAAAGTCGTTCAAGTTAACGACCTTTTTCTTAGAAGTCTTTAACTATCTAATAATTCAACATTCAATTGCTAATTAGCAATCCAAATTTGGCCGAATAAGAGAAACCGATTTAGGTCTTCTCAATATTAAATAATCAATAAGTCCTTTACGTCCATCAATTATCTTAGCAACATTCATTTTTTTTCTTTCTTTCATCAAAATCAATAAGCCCTTCCAATCCTCAGCATAGCAACCACCTACTCAAGCTAAAGCAATACTTCCTGCCTAGCAAATGAATACAGTACATATACTTGAGAGGGGAGAGAAATCATAATATGAAAATAGCAAGCTAAATAGCATGTGCATTGCTCTAGACTGAATCTTTATTCATGTACTCATCTTGAATTTACCTTGACCACCATACAAAAAGTAATTATTTATTTAATATTAGAAGTCAAACTAATTAGAGCTATAGTCAACATATCACCGTAACAAAAACCGAAGTTGCACCCATTGAAGGGCTTTCATCCCCAAAGGTATATATTTACATAGAGTGACTGCAAACCTAAAATTGAAACTTACATGGCTAGCAAGCATGTAAAGCAAGAGATTAAATGCAGCTCCAGCCCAGGCAGTTTCAGTGAGGATACCAGAAGTCCTTGTAACTTCCTTATACAATGGATATATTCGAATAAACCTTGGGATATACTGGAACCAAACAACAAATTTCAACAGGTTCTTCGTATTCAAGCTTCTTGATCCTGCCATTTTGGGGATGATAATTAGAATCACCACCTGTGCACACAACACAAGATTAAAATTCCAACACTAATATCACAAACATGACCTTCATTTTAACAAAAAATTGACATAGAAAAAGTTCCGACCACTAAATCTTAGGAAAAAAAGGATTTCACCGAACATTTGAGCAGACTAAACAAGAAGGTCACATAGTGTGCAACCGATTAATCAGTTCATACAGGACACTGTTATATTAAGCAGCCCATACAGGACAAAATCACAAAATAGAAGAATTAAAATAAAACAGCAACCAGCGAAGAGTGACTTTCAACAAGACCCTGTATGAGACCTATTGTAGTAAACATGATGATGCAAACTCCTTGTGCAAAGACATGCTAATGTGCTAAATACATAGTAGTTCTTTATCCCACCATAACAAACTGATCAGCGACAAGATGGTACATATACAAGTCTCCTCATGACTAAATAGCAAAAGGAGACCAGCAAGCAATTTTTTCAAGGCATAAATCATTTCTCTTACCTGTGGGAGTGGAAGAACAGAAAGAATATCGATCAAGAAATATGATGACAGATATCTCTTGGCTATCAACCAAGTATCTTCGACTAAAATACCTCTTCCAAATACTCGAGAAAATGGAGCAATAAAACCAGTCCGGAACTGGAAAATGATATGAATTATATAAAAGATATCTGTGAATGAACGCAACACACTAGCTGCAGTCTCCATCTTTTTGTCCAACGTGAGACACTTATTATTGTCATCAATCACAGGAACATAAAAGAACAAAGGATCCAATGACACTGCAATCAAACACGACAACACAAAAATCTTATTCCACCTCTGAAGAAAAGCCCCCTGCGGGTCCAACACCTTCTTCCCAGATCCCAACCCCTTGCTCACAAAACTATTAAATGAATACGATTTCAAAGTTTTCCTAATTCCCCTGAACCTCTCGGAACCATTCTCCAAACCCCTCTGAAACTTCTCCGAAACAGTATCTACCGTTGTTCGAAGCCTCCCTGAATGCATTCCATAATTCCCCGCACACTGCCCCTCCGGACCCTTATCTGAATTGAACTCATTGAACCTAAACAACACATGATCATCAACACAACAAAATCAAACTTAATCAATAAAACGCAGCATTACACACTCACACAATGACCAACCTAACCATACAATCCACAACATTCATCTATCTCTGCTCAACATTATTCGACAAAGAAAAAAAAAAAATTCAACTCAACATTATTCAACATCGAAAAAAATTCCAACACAAAAAACAATCTTTACATTCCTATCTATTCAACAAAATCAAATGCAACAAGTATTTGATCCACCAACCTGACTTTACTCATAACTATAACTTGTTGACAACAAAAGGCTCAAACAACAAGTCAATCTCAGAAATGCAAACAAACCCAGTTGACAAATTCCTCTTCATGTACTGTCGAGTCCACAAACTCCAGCAATCTCTCAATCTGCTCCAACCTGATAACCAAAACCAAGAAAGCTTCAAACTTTACACACAAACAACCTCAAAATTCAATTTTTTTCACACATACAGCAACTTACAAGGAAGATTACAGATGGGTATGTAAGTATGTATAGAACTGAATCCAAAGATGTCCTATATTTGTCAAAAAAAAAGCAATACCTTGATGTGGGTTGATGAAGAAGCAACCATTAGAGACTTTTTGTTTGTTTTCCGGGCTGCTTCGAATTCAAAGTAAACAGAGAGAGAGAGAGAGAGAGAGAGAGAGAGGAGGAAGTTTCTAGGAAGGCACGAGTGGTGTTTGAATTATAAATTTACCTGTCAAGTTTTGATTTACAGCGGAGAGAGACAATAGTCTAAAGGGACGACTCGAGTGGATGAGGCAAAATGGTCTCATGCGAAAGTGGGGCCTACTGACAGCCCTTTGTGGTGGCAAAACGGCACCGGTTTGTAAGGGGAGGGAAATGAGAGCGAAAGGTATAGGAAGTGGACGAGCTTTTGGAAACTGATAATATGCTTTTATTTTATTTAAAGTCAGATCAATTAAAGGGATGTAAAGTTTGGATGTGTAGATGACAATGACTCGAGACTGTAAGATTTGATAAGTGTTGTTATTTGTATTTAGTGAAATGTAGGGGTTTGCATAATTTGGAAAGTAGGGAAGAATATATGATTCGTATTGATAGTCTTGTTAGCATAAATGTGATAACTTTTATAGTAAGCTGCCTCAATTTCGATCTAATTTATGTTTTATTTTGTCTCACTATATAATATTTGAATTTCACATTGAATGTGTCAAAAATTTTATTAGATTGATCGGAATCAATTATTATATATAGTCTGAATGTTTACTCTTACATATAATATTAGAAAATATGAATAATAGCGGTCAAGCATGAGTACCAAAGGAGGGGTGCACATAGAGAAAGTGAGGTGCAGGGTCTGCATTTTATTAAATAAATTATGGTTTTTATTTTTTTTATAGGAGTTATAGACCTACTCTAACGTCAAGAGTAGATCGGAAAATAAAATAATATCACTTTAGATATAAAATTCATTAGAAGACAAAACAAGACATTTAAGTTGAAACGGTGGGATACAAATACATATAAATTATATAATACAATACAAAACATGAATAAAATACAGAGAAAGACAGTGAAAACATTAAAATATATATATGTATATATATACCAGAGGGTATGTTATTTATTGAAATTACAGGGTAAAGTTTGAAATATAGGAGTGAAGTAGGTGGACGTGGCGGGCTATGATTGGCTAACCGGATTGGAACCGGAGAGATTTTAATTATTTTAAAGGGAAAATGCAAATCCATTGTTACACAAGTCAAAAGTCAGTTTTAAAATAAAAAAAAAAAAGTCAAAACTCCCTGGCAGAGATGCTCCTCTTATGTTGACTGTTTAGGATGTAGACAAAAGTTTATGTGTTAAGCGCTCCAACCCCTACACTTACTTCTTCTACGGTTCGTGTAGGGCAGTGGAAAAATTTGTACTTTGTGATATAAATTTCCAAGTGTCAAAAGTTAATAGATTTGAAAAGTCCCATTCTTGAGTTTTACTTGACAGAGATATATGGTCGTTTGTTGTTTAGTTTGTGTGGGTCAATGGAAAAGTTTGTACTTAGTAAAATAAATTTCAACATTTCTATTTTCTGGATTGTGAATTTAGGATTTTTTTATTATTATTATTATAGTAAATTTTACGTTGTAAAAAAGATGCCTCGGATTCATAGCATTAGAGGCGTAAGTATAAAAGACAAATTATTGAACCAATTCGAATTAATCATACTCCAAGGGCTTGTTTGAATTTTTAATTTAACAGTAAATGATATTTATTGTGTTACATTAAGTTGTTTTGTTTAATTTTTTAAGTGATATAATCGGTTAAGAAGGTTATAAAATCACTTGATTATAAAAGTAAAAATTTATCACTTTCACTTAACTGAAATTATTTAAATTTAAGTCTTTTGCTTCCTAAATTATCCCTACTAATTTTATGTGGCAAGCTTTTGATTGATGAAATGCTCTTTATTATACGTGGCAAGCTCTTGAGTGATGATAGTAGTGATCACAGCGGTGAAAAATTTCGTTGAGTATCAATCCGACTTCTGTGGTGGCAAACTTTCAACGTGGGCTCAAGATTGTCCATCCTCATCCAATCTCCCAATCTCAACTAAGAATATTGAAACTGATACTGAGGTTGAGGCCTTTGATCTAACTGCTGATGACCTGGAGGATGTTTTCACTCAATTCAAGTAGCCTTACTGATGCAGGAACACAAGTTACACCCTGGATGGCAGAGCAGCAGTACAACTTGCATTGCAGACCTACTGAGCAATTTGCATATCATCATCACTTCAGCATATATAGCTACTGGTTTAACTTGGATTGCACATCTACAGAGCCGCAGTTTTTTTCTACATCCAGTGAATGTGATGATGTTACTGTGGGCTTCTTCTGGACGTTGGAGGTTGGGCGGGACTGACTTGTAGACCGGATCAATTAGTGGGTTCATTAGTTGGGCTGCTACATTGGGCTCGGTTCTTTGCCATCAATTGGGCCCGTATGATTTTTACCGCCACATTGGGTATCATTTAATTTATACAGTGTTTTTATTGGCATTAAATAATTCATTTCAATCCATAAGGTTTCTTATCACGCAAGAAAGACGAAATCAAACTGGTAGTAGATAAATCAAAAGTTATAATACAGGCATCTAGTCCTGCTGTACATATTGCATGCAAACTAAAAGGCAGGACAATTTCTAGTTGTTTTTGTGCAAATGAGATTGGACGTTGAAGAAACAAAAGACAGCTACTTGCGGAAAGCAAGAAAATCTAAAGAAATTTAGGGGGCTACATAGGAGGCCAAGATGGCAGAATTGGTAATGACCAAAGAAGAACTCAAGAGAGCTAGAGACAGCGCGACACAATCCTGGTTAGACTCCAAGCCTCTCATTGATGAGCTTGAAACTCTAAAAGCAGCCCTTGCAAGTGCTAAAAACCGTGCTTCTATGTCTAATGTCATCATCTCAGAGCTTGAATTAGAACTTTAGATCAAGCGCGGGTAGAGTTGGACAGTCTCAAGATGGTTACAGATGCAGAACGAAGAGCACGATCAAAACTCAAACAAGTCCAACGGCTGAGGAAGCAGACACTTCGAACGTTGCAAGCAACAGTTCGTGCTGCATGGATTGAGTCAGAGGCTGTTGGAGCGTCTGCTGCCGGAGCACTTCGCCATATCAAGAACTTGGAGACGGACGGTTCCACTGTCCAACTCACTCAAGAAGAGTATCATGCTCTAACAAGAAGAGCTAATGTAGAAACTTCACTTGCTGATTGGCGAATTTCTGTTTCCTTGGAACAGAAGCAAGCAGCTGAGTCAAGCAACAGTAATGCTTTGTCAAGATTGAAAGATTTACACTCAGCCAAAATAACAAGAAGATGGAAAAGAGGTTTGATGGACATGCAATAAGAGATGTAGAAGAAGAACAAGATTTAGAAATCAAGGTTGAAGCCTCAGGCAACAGAGGAATGGCTGTCCCCAAAGCTCTTTGATGGACATGCAATAAGAGATGTAGAAGAAGAACAAGATTTAGAAATCAAGGTTGAAGCCTCAGGCAACAGAGGAATGGCTGTCCCCAAAGCTCGTGCCAAACTAGTCGCTTAGTAGAAGCGATCCACCACAGATGAAAAGAGCAATGAGCAATAACAATCAAAAGTTGATGAAGAAAAGGAAATCATCAATTTTTCAACTATTAAAAAGATGTATTGTACGAAAATTAAGATTGTTTCGATGATCTCAGATGCATTTGTGAAGTAGCAATCCAGTTTCTGCTTACAATAAAATGCTGCATCCGTCAAAATCATTGACCACAAAGCAAATATTCTTACAATACAAGCCACCTAAAGTCTATTGAAATATTCTTGCATATGCCTTTTCTCCTGCTCTCGTCCATCGGCAATCTGTAATCATTTTCAACATTCAACAAACTTCAGACTATGAAGCTTCAAATGCTTGGTTTGGAGAATTACAACATGCAATGAAACAATGACTGACCTTCTTTCTTGCAGCAGCCAGCTCTTTCTTTATTCCCATAGAAGACAAGAAACTATTATTTGGCAACACTCAAAGGTACTCTTGGTGAACTGGAATCGAGCAAGTTGCAACGCACTTAAATTTTGAAGCGCATTGATTTAACCATTTTGATTATATAAATATATGAGTAACATCTGGTTAGCCTGTAAAGAATAAATTTAACGTCCACTTAGAGCTAAATACGACCTTACATGGTAATTACTTATGATTTGACTGCATGTCACAAGCATGGTCACATCCGGCCAGAAAGTTCAAAATCATCAAATTAAATTGCTACTACTGACCATCATTTAGCTCCAACTACTTGAAGCTTTCAACTGCAGTATCAATGTGATTAAGTGCCATATGTGCCTGAGTTACAGCAGAGATGCAATTACATAGGTAAGAAAATGATTTGACAGTCACAGGAGACATGCAGTAGACAACATTAAAACATGCATTTAAAAGGAAACAAACATGTAGGTTGCGTTTGAAATCATTTTTAAAATTGTGTTTTTAAAAATTATTTTTAAAATTGAAAAACATGTTTTAAAAATGATGATTTTAAAAATGTAACGTGTTTGATAGAATTTCTTAAAAGTTACTTTTAAAAACAAAAAATAATATAAATATCTTTGATATTATTTTTGAAAATGAGTAAAAGTTATCTGGATGAAAAAATAATGATTTGTTTTTAAAACAAATTTTGGAATTAAAATGGTGAAAAACATAACAAAAATTGTTTTTCACTTTTTAGTTATAATTTCTAAAATGGTGTTTTTCATTTTCAAAATCACATTTTAGAAAGTATGTCACCAAACAATTTTGACACATTTTTTGTTTTTAAAAATGAAAAATCATTTAAAAAAATGCATCCAAACACCATCTAAGCACTGCGTAGCCTATTGTTCACTGACAGGAAACTTGATAAAAGTTGTAAAAGCCATGAATAATAACATAGCTTTTAAAATAGTCAAAATCTGTCAACCATATGTCCAATTAGCAACATTGTGGCCTATCACTTGAAGTGCAACATGTAACAAAAGCAAAATCCTCAGTCCTGTACTTCAGGGACTATAATGGGATCACACTTCTTAAAGTTGCATAGTCGCCATAGCTGATGAAGAATCCTTGTTCAACAGATTTCGGTATTCCATTAGGTAAGTACAGGAGGCGGCCTTAGCATGGGTCCAAGTAGGGCACGTGCCCTCATCTGAAATTTTTTAAAAATCATTTAAGTTGATGATATTAGTTATTAAATATTTAAATATATAGATAAAATATTATATATTTTTATTTATATATAAACGCCTAATGGTTGGGGGTTTGTTTTTTACGCTTTCAATTGACCACGGTTTGAACCCTTCCACGATCAAAACATGTTTTTTGTCATTCTTTTAGCTGTTAAATATATTATATGAATAAAATGTTACATATTATGAAAAACATGGAAAGACACTAATGATTGGGGCTTTTCTTCTTTGCTTTTAATTGATCATGGTTTGAACCCTTTCCACCATGTGTTGCTTTTTGTCATTTTTTAGTTATTAAATATATTATATAAATCAAACGCTACACATTGTCACAAACATGGGAAAGTGTTGATAGCATGGGTCTTGCTTCTTTTTCTATGCATCATGGTTCAATCCTTTCCTCCTTGAAAATATGTTACCTTTTCTCTTCTTTTAGTCATTAAAATATATTATATAAATAAAATGCTACATGCTATCACAAACATGTTGCTTTTTTTTTTTTTTTTTCTATTGCAGTTCAATTGCTTCCTCTATCAAAACATATTATTTTTTCTCATTTTCCCCCATTATTACGAAGTAGTACAAAACATAATACCCTTGAATTAAAAAAAATTAAAAAAAACCAAAAATAACAAAAATAATAGAAAACTTCGTAAAAAATAATTGATGGATCTCCACCAAGATCAAATTTTTAAGCAAAAGAGAAATTTTAAAAAATTGAAAAAAAAAAAAAAAACCAACAAAATCGTCATCTTCAACCTCTCATCTCCGACATCTTCAACCAAATTATCACCAATTCAGCAAAATCTTCATAATCAATCATCAACTCAAAATCATCATAATCAATCATCAACTCAAAATCATCATCAATAATAAGCAAAAACCTCAAGATCATCATCATCAACAATAATATCAAAAACACGAATATCAACCTCAAAATCATCATCATCAATCAACAAAAATCAAATGTACATCTACTAACCCAGATAACATTAAATGGGTTCCAATCAAACTCTTGAACCCAAATGAACCCATTTTGAATCGAACCCTTGAACCTATCTAGGTGTTCAATTTACATATAAAAGAAGAGAGAGTGTGTGAGAGAAAGAAGAGAAACAAAAGAATCGGGGTTCATCTGGGTTCAATTTGCGACGAACCTAGATGAACATCATTTGGGTCTAACTCTTAGTTCCAATCAAACATTTGACCAACCCTTGAACTCGGATAAGTTTGAATTGAACCGTTAAACTCATTTAGGTGTTCAATTCCAAATGAAAGACAGTTAGGGTTTAATGGTGAGGGTTCGGTTAGTGAAGGAAGATAGTTAGGAGATTTGATGGTGAGGGTTTGATAGGTGGAAGGAGATAACTAGGGAGATTCGATGGTGAGGGTTTTGTTGCAAGAGGAAGACAACTGAGGAGATTGATCTATGAATGGTCTGTGAATAGAGATTAAATCTCCATGGAGATACAGGATCTCCACCCTTCCATTTTCTTTCTTTTTTTTTTAATTGTTTGTGTTTTTTTAGGTTGATCTCTACCGTCCATCAACATGATGGACAATAAAAATTTTACTTGAAAAATATTATTTTTCTAGAATTATGTTTTTATAATTTATTTTTTAGTTTTCAAAATTAATTTAAAAGAAAAAATAAAAAACAGATAAAAGATAAAAATACCCTTAGATAAAATTGACTAACCTAGACAAACGACGGATAATCAAATTGTAATAAAATTATAAAGATTACTCCGCCTACTCATCTTTCTTTTAAGTGAGCAGTTAATTTGTAATTTGTTTTTTCTATATATATAACTACCTAATTTAGAATATGAAACGTCTTGTAAGAACTTATATTACGAAGCCAATTGTAATTGGATACTAAAGCACTCTATACACAAGTGCTTGGAATGAAAAGCGCTTCTCCAAAAATCGTTTTAGGTGATGCTTTTCTCGTCAAAAGTGTTTCTATTTGCAAGTATTTTTCGAAAACATTCTCAATAAAGATTCAATATATATGAACATAAAAGAGATCAAGCTAGAAACCGATTGTTTCACAAATCACAGAGTCAGACATTGATGTTTTCAGGTTCTTTAAGGATTTCAAGCTCCAACGGAAGACAACTATGCTGGCTGAATCGACAGTGGCTTACTGCTCAATGATACAAAATCTGTTTTCTGGCTTAATGATTACTGATGCACGTATACAATATGACGATTGAATATTTTATCATTTTTGTTTTTGTTTATGAGATTTTATTTACAAACAAGAGAGATCAAATGTGATGCACCACCTTTCGATAAGAGTGGTTTAGTATCTATCTTCACCTTAAAGAGGTCAAGGATTCCAGTGTCATTGTTTTTCTATTAAAACATTACGTATAAGAATGCTCCTCTTAATTTCTATTAATTAAGTGTTATCTATAAAAAACATAAAATAAAATCATCCGACATGAAGAGTGTCGTGGAGTGGAGACCCAACAGCCCATTTGTTTATCTGTTTCTTTTTTGCTTTTCTTCTAGTCTCTGATTTTAATTTCAACGGCACCCAACTTCATTTCCAAAATCAATATGCAAACATGAATCAATCAAGTATCACTATACATCTTTTAACATTCCATTTTCAAGTAATTCTACTTGTAATTCTTTTTGTCCTACAAGTAGCTAGTCGCTCGAGCACTAAAACATGAACTCTACCTGTACTTGATATTTGACTTGTCTTTTTAGGTTGACTCACGTTGACTTAAAAGATGTCTAGAATCCAATATTCTACTCTCTAATTACTTGATGCACATTCATGTGAGAATCCTTGCTCTTATGTAAGTCTGCTATTTTCGTAGGTGATCCCCGGTCAGTTGAAAGAAGGCTACCAAGCTAAAAATTCTTCCACTGTTGACCATATAAGTAACTGTTTCTAGTTCATACAATATTCATTTTGGACATACTTTCTTGGCCAGAATTTGTGCGTGTGTAGATGGATAAACCTTTGTAGTTAGCTTTAGTTGAAATGTTAAATTAGATATTGTAACATCACTGGTTCCTTTTTTCTTGTGTGTAATGCAATATATATGGACAGAATTATGCATTGATCTTTGAAACAACTTATGTTTTGATCAGGTTTTGCTGTCTAAATTTGGAAGAAGGTGATCTCGCACGAGTTATTATATGCTTTTAGTTTGATATATACATAGTAGAGAAGAAGAGTTTAAAATAATTCTTAAATCAAGATCATTAGATGTTAAAATTATACAATTTAACTTAATTTTTGAAGCCAATTCCCAAAACTTCTTACTATGAAAATATTTGTATTTATTATAATAGTAATTTTTAAATTGAGTGAAAAAAAAAAAATAATAAACCTTTCATCCAATATGGTCTAATGATAAGTAGCTATTTTTCCCTCTGACAGCAAACAAGAAGTTCAAATTAACTCTAATAACAATATAGATATATAGATAATACATATCATTAAGTGAAAATATCATAAATATTTAAAGATATTTTTAATATCAATTATCTTAAAAAAGGAAATATCGTAGAATTTATTAAATATCGTTTCGATATTTAGTTATTGCCATGCAACTTCACCATCTTTTTTTTTTTTTTTTTTTAAATAAGAAAATTGGAACTTCACATTCTAAATCATAAAAATAACAGATAAGTCTAATTTCTCCCCTATAATTTGATATAATAGCCAAAAACTCATTGACTTCAAAATCATTAAAGATCCTTCGATCGTTTGGCATAATAGCAAAAAAAACCTCATATCATTTATAAAAATGGCCAAAAAATTCTCTTAGAGATTTCTGAATATAGAGGATCTTTTTGACTATGTTATAACCGTTAGAGGTTTTATGGCTATTTTTCTAAACTAAAGGGGTTTTTAATGATTTCTAAAATTATAGTTTTTTGGTTATTATACCAAACTATAGGGGCAAATTAGACCTATCGGTAAAAATAACAGAAACCAATCAAAACAAAAACAAAAACCACATATCAAAAAGAGACAAGAGCACACAGAATAATTCCCCGCAAAGTGGATTGCATGGAGAGTGCCACGTTGCATCCTCTCTTCGGTGCCAAGCTACAAATTCCCACCCCTCTCTCTCCCTCTCCTCCACTTCCTCACTCTCTCTCTCTACACACAACTGCTCATGATTCTCTCTCTAGGGCTCGACATTCTCTCTCCCTCTTTCTAGAGAGAGAAAAACCCGATTCCGATTCCCGATTCCCACACTCATCGCGGCATCAGCATCAGATTCGGATCCTCCACCTCCCTCCGCGACCCGATCACCCGCCCCGATTCGATCCTCTTTCGCCGATTCACCTTCTCTCCCTCCGTAAAAAGATCCGTAATTGCTTGAATATTCTCCAATTTATATTCACTTTCTATTTAAAATTAAAAAAAATATATAAAATAAACTGTCTCTGTTTGTACACTTTATAACTTCTCGTTATCGTCTGTGTGTCTATACGTACTTTGTTTGAACATGTAAGCTTGCAACTTGATTGATTTTCGATCATTTGAATGATATGTTCAACTCGATCATGTGATTTCGCTTGTATTTAGTGATATTGAGTGAATGTATAGCATTTCGATGATTCATGTATTTTTCAGGTTGATCGTGTGAAATTCTTCGATTGTGTTTAGTGTCATCGAGTGAAGGTAGACACAATTTTGAATCGTATGTATTTTTATATGTAAACATGTTGTTTGAACATGTAAGCTTGCGATTTTGTTTGTTTTTAATCGCTCAGATGTTTTTCCAGCTTTATTATGCAAAATTTTTAGTGGTGTTGAGTGAATGTAGAACATTTGGATTTTGAATCGTGTATGAAAATATCTTTTTTGAACATGGAAGCTTGTAATTTTATGTTTTTTCGATCAGTCGCATATTATTCAGTTTGAACGTGCAGGTTTTTTGTAATTCTATTTAGTGTTATTGAGTGAATGAAGAACATTTGGATTTCGAATCGTATATGGAGATATCTCTTTTGAACATGTAAGCTCGAAATTTTATTCGTTTTCAATAATTCGCATATTATTCAGTTCGATCATGCAGGTTTCTTGTAATTCTATTTAGTGTTATTGAGTGAATGTAGAACATTTTGATTCTGGACTCATATATATATATAGTGTTATTGAGTGAATGTAGAACATTTTGCTTTTGAATCATATGTATTTATATATATATAAATATCTATTTGAATGTGTAAGTTTGTGATTTTATTGTTTTTGATAATTTGTGTAGTTTTTAGCTCAATCATGCAAAATTTCTGTTATATTTTGTGTTATTGAGTGGATTAGAACATTTCGATTTTGAGTTGTATGTAAATTTATATATAGATATATCTTATTTGAATATGTAAGCTTGCAATTTTATTTGTTTTTGATCATTTGGATATAGTTCGGCTCAATCATGGAAAGTTTTTAATTCGGTTTAGTGTTATTGAGTGCATGTAGACCATTTTGATTTTGAATTGTGTGTAATTGTAGTTGTATGAGACATTTTTGTTTTATTTGGTTTAATTGTGTTTTAGATATTGGATGAGATGAATGTAGATGGTGTAGCCTGTTTTATTGGAAATTTCAATCGTTTGGTGATGTTTTTATGGTGTTGTTGGGCAGATTTTTTTTGTTGTCTAAAGGGGATAAAGATCTGGCATTGGAGGCTGGGCTGGTTTGTTTGATTTAGATGGTATGCAACAGTTATTTGAGGAGCGTGATCATTCGTGCTGGGAATACTGGAATATTCTCCAAAAGGAGAGTGTGGTTGAGTGATACCCAGCAGAGTTTGCATCCAGGTTCAGGGTTTGGCGTGAATTATAGTTGGAGTTGTGAATTTCGAAGGTGTGTAAAGATGATGGTTGATTCAGGTTCGGGTGCAGCAGCAAAACGGGGGCCGGTTGTTGATTTGTTGCCAGAGAAAGATGATGACAGCGGATATGTTAGTGGAGGGTGGAAAAGGTGATTGTTAGTTTGTGATATTTTTTGAAATTCTGTGAGTGGTGGTTGTTCAGGATTTGTTGTAAGTAGGGTTGGATATAAAATTGTTAAGTATCAAGTATGGCTTAATGGTAAACTAAATTTGTAATTGTTTTTTCAAGTTGTGTTGCATCTTTAGTTGAGTTACTATACATCCACCTGATGTAGCCTGAAACTGCATTTATCACTGAACAAGAAAAATTGGTACAAGAAACTTCTTTCATGCTTGGTTTTTTAAGTAATACTATGGATGCTATTTTTCTAATCATCTAATAAAGTTTTATCATCATCAGTTTTTTGCTCTCTAGGTTTTGATATCAAGTTGTAACTGTTGCTACGGTCATCTTAGTGTTTCTCCAATAGAAACAATTATCTCTTCATATTCTTTATGTTTTATGTTTTTGCTCTCTGAAGTCATCTTGTCAACATTACAGTGTCACATTGAGAGATACCTGTGGAAAAAAAAAATGATCTAAACTTGTGCAAGAGTTGTTGTAAGAGATTATATTCTTGATCTGTGTGTGATATAGATATGATCTGTTTCAATTTATAATAGGTTTCTTGTATGGTTGACAGTGAAGATGGGAAACTAAGCTGTGGATACTCAAGTTTTAGGGGAAAGAGGGCGACAATGGAGGATTTCTATGACATTAAAACTACCAACATAGATGGGAAAACAGTCTGCATGTTTGGAATCTTTGATGGTTAGTTTTCCGTCATCATCTCTTGCCTTGGAGAAGGAAAAAAATTATGGGCATTAATGGTTAGCTATGTAATATGGACACTCTAGCATGGCGACAACTGAAGACTCAAATTACTGCATGGAAGTTAGTGTTTCAACTTCTTGTTAACTTGCATGTGACAATGGGCAAAGACATGCTAAAATACGAGTCTTCATGTAATGTTGGTCTTCACTGCTATGTGTATGGTAATTATGATGTGTAGGATGTTTATGAGCGGAACAAAGTTGCAAGTGACGAACACAATTTCAGCCTATTAGTAATTCATACTAAGAAAGAGAGCAAGTAGTATATTGACCATAAATCTGTTATTCTTTGTTGGCTGAGCTGCAGCATGTTTTTACGTTTAAAAGGATAGTCTAGCAAAGGAAAAAAATATGATAAGGGAAAAAAAATATAGATATCATAATCGTGGTCTTTAAGCTAAGTCAATGTTTTTTTCTAGGTCTCAGAAGTGCTCTTTAAACAGTCGAGTTTTGAACCTGTTCATATGATTTACTTACCATGAAATACATTCACTGATAATACAACTGTCAATGGACTAGAGAAACAGTGCTTTGCATCCATCTTGGGTAGGTTTTTTAACACCTGGTATGTGCCACTACAGGTCATGGTGGTTCTCGTGCTGCTGAGTATTTGAAGGAACACCTATTTGAGAATCTCTTGAAGCATCCACAATTTTTGACAGACACCAAATTAGCAATAAGTGCGTTCAGTTTTTCTGTTCTGGCATAGTGTTTATGGATTATTTGTTAATTGTTATAAAGGGATTGATCTTGTGTTGTGGCATATATTTTGTTCTGAGCACTCAATGGAAGATCCCGTGCAGGTGCACATATTTTCACACCCGTCTTGGATGAGATAAAACATCAAATCTCTTCAAGTCGGTGTGGGATCCTGCGCGGATTGCTTTGGTAACCTTTCATTATTGGTTTGTGTCTGTCCAGTGATTTGGGTGAGCTTGCAGGTGAATCATATCAACAGACTGATGTAGACTTTTTGGAGTCTGAAAGGGATTCTTACCGGGATGATGGTTCAACAGCTTCAACTGCAGTATTGGTTGATAACCATCTGTATGTTGCCAATGTTGGGGATTCAAGGACTGTGATATCAAAGGGCGCTGAAGGTATTATTCAATTGTTTACTAGATTTGTTGGAGGTCAATAAATTAATGCTTAAACTGTAATAGTGTGAAAGATAGCATGCTGTGTCATGAACAATAGCATTGGGGTTTCGATGGCTGTCAGTGTTGAAGTCATAAAAAAATGGCAAGAATATTGAGTACATTAAAAAGGTTTAGCAAAAATAATGGCGGAAGCTCAGATGGGCGAAAAACAGTTTCTTGCCAAATATGTAGAACTAGGACATATAACCTGTCCTTTTTCATTTGTATCAACAAGATTGAACCCTGTATATAACTGTATAAGAGATCAAGCATGTTATTGTTCATGGATGTGTATATGGTTTTTATTTCTGTTGCATGACGTGATTATTGTGAATTTGAATACGGTACTCTATGAATAACCTAGATTGTACTAATGTTTTTGGGTGACGTCATTATGCATCTTTCAGTATTGTTGGCTACTAAATTGGATCTTTTTGAGTAATTTTCTATGTTGGTCACAATTGATGGATGAGGTAAGACCTGTATTTTTTATGCATTTTTTTTCTTAATTTTTTAATTACATGTAAGTACTGAAAATGTCCAAGAGATTGATGCTAGGATATCTGAAAATGTATAACATATGCAGTTTATTTTTTTTGGTGGTTCATTTAATTGAGAAACTGACTAGGTTTATAAGATGTTGCTTATTACAAAGTTTATTATATTGGTTTTATTGGTGTTTATTTGATTTAGTTCTTTTTAAGCCTGTGATGCTAATGATTTATTAGTTATCTACTTGTATTGCTTATGAAAAGGAATGTTGTGATGCAAGTAGCTTCTTTTCTTTCTGAACAGCGATTGCCCTCTCTGAGGATCATAAACCCAACAGACCTGATGAGCGAAAGAGAATTGAAAATGCCGGAGGTGTTGTTATGTGGGCAGGTAAATTTTGTTCATATTACCTCACTTGCCTGTTTCTTTCTTAGACTTCAAGACGGTCTGAGCTTGTCTTATCTTCTTTCCTTTCTTTTCTTTTTCGGCACTTTTTCTTGCATATTGCCTTTATTTAGGAGCTTCAATATAACAGATGCTTGAAAGAAAATGATGGCCAGAGTGGTTTTGCCAACTCTCTTGTCCTTAAGGTTATGTGGCTATCCAAGAGATAGTAACTTATTTATAGGTCTGAAATTATACAAGCAGTGTGTTTGGGTCAATAGATACCCCAGCTAGTAGGAGTTGTAATCATTGTTTGCTTCACTCTTGTTACTTGTGTCTTGCTCTGTATGGTCCTGCTAATAGGTTCTTAAAAAATATCTTATTTATGGTTTCTGACATCCAGAGGATTGAAAGGACAGGATATGAATGACGTTTGTGGATCTGGATTTGTTTGGTTGTTTGTTTGATATTATGTTGTATTTCGAGATAAATAGAAAATTGGTCACTTCTAAGATGTAAATTCAGTGTAACGCTGTTCATTGTGTTATCAGGCACTTGGAGAGTAGGAGGTGTGCTAGCTATGTCTCGTGCTTTTGGTAACCGTATGTTGAAGCAATTTGTTGTTGCTGAACCTGAGATCCAGGTAATAATATGAAATATATGTGATTTATAAGCCTGCATATTCTACAAATTACAAAAGATATTTACAAAATTTGCTCCAGGTGGTTGCAAATTACCATCTGAAGATTGCAATATGTCTAACTCCATTTTTCAGGATCAGGAGATCGATGAAGAATTCAAGTTGCTTGTGCTTGCAAGTGATGGACTATGGGATGTAGTACCCAATGATGTACGTGTGCCCCTCTCTCTCCAACACAGCTCCACCAAACATGCTCATAATTGAACACACACACACACATACAAACACCATAGTCGTCATCAATGAGCCTATTTTTTCCCTTAAATCAGTCTTACTGACATTTTAAGGGATATCACTTGAGAGGTTTACATAAGGTCTTGTTACATCTTGGTAACAATACTCTTGCATTTGGTTATGTCTCTAGGACATTTAGTTATGTATGAAGTAATATGCTGTTAGCGATAGAACTAAAACTAAGCCTATTTGACGTACAACACAGGAACATTATTTGGCAAATATCCTAAGAAGATGAATAAAAAGTGATACTAACAAATGAAATTTGGTTAGGGTTCAGATACTCGATGATCAGTGAGTGACTCATAAAACAAGAGCTAGGCCCAAAAAAATGTTAGCTTTAGTAGTGTAAATTTGTTTGTGTTCTTTGCTTACGTATATGCATCATGTTCAGGATGCTGTGACACTTGCCCGAACAGAAGAAGAACCTGAGAGTGCTGCCCGGAAGCTAACGGAGACCGCTTTCACCCGTGGTAGTGCAGACAACATAACATGTATTGTGGTGAAATTCCACCACAACAATGCAGATCCAGCCACAATCCCAGCATGAATTAGGGAAAAAAGAACAAAAGAATCTCTATTTGGGATCGTGAGTGTAGAGTCATCGATCCATCGACCTTCTTGTTTGAGGCATAGATCATTTCGAAATGTGCATTTTCGGGAAGTTTAGCTGAATGTGCATATAATATAGCAAGAAGAAGGCAATTTGTTTATTCATTGTTTTTAATTTTGGTTGCAAAAGTTGCTGATGGTCATGTATTGAATACAGTTAAATGTTTCTGTTTTCGTTAATTATGGCCATATTATCGGTATGTCTGTCTGTCTACGTGGCCGTATGTTTATTTTAGTTCATATAAGCGGCTAATAAAGACTTTATATGCTTTCTTGTTTAAGCTAATTAATTATCTTGTAAAAAGCCATTATATGGTTAATTATATTTAATTCTGGTTATTTTTGCTGTGTTTCTAACAGCGGAAAGAGAAGTCCTTTTGAGTAGTGAATTGGAAGAGCATCTACAACTATTTTTACTGTCTTCTTAGTTGTCAAATCAAAATTTGATTTGATTACGGTTAGAATTTAAGTTTCTCTACTGGTGAAAATATTTGAAGTTTAAATTTATAAGAATATTAATAATCTGTTAGGAATATTGGGAATATAATTAAAACATCGAAAATATCAGTAAAAGTATTGAAGTTATTAGTAAAAATGTCTGAAATATTTGAGGATAATTGTGGTGTTAATCTCTGTAAAGTAAGAAAAATATGGGGGTGTATAGAGTATCATTTTGATATTTAATTATTTGGATTTTTAATTTTTAGATGCTGAAAGTTACTTATTTTTTTTATTTTTGAAAAAAAATACAAAAAATTTATTAGAAAGGATGTATAAGAAGGTTGATTAAAATATTTATACGAAACGAAAGTAATGTAATTAATTAAAAAAAAAATTAAGAGAATATTTTTAGTACTTCAAGGTTTTATAAGAGTTCAAAAAAATCTAGATTGTTTGAAGCTCTGATTTCTGAAGTAGAAATTAAAGGCTAATAAATTTTTGTATAAATCAAACATCACAAAATTTTGAGAAGAGGTTGTATTATAAAGGCTCTTTTCCTTATCAGAGAAGCTCTTTCTAATTGGGGGTGGAACTAAAACTTTGAAGTTGAGGGGCTTAAGTGCATCTAATAAATTGTTGCATATACACCTAATAAATTATTGATAATATATATAATGATGAAGTGAATAATAAAATTATTATTGCTTTCTTTTATGTAAGCTAATGAATAAAAAGAAGGGATGTCATGAAAAACTCCCTTAAAAAGTAAAATAATCACAAACAGCCACAGGTTTTTTTTTTTTTTTTCCAATCAAATAACCATTTTTTACCATTAACTTTTTATTCAAAATGTTAATAATATCTATCCAAAATCATAAAATGATCAAAATACTCCTATTAAAATTCTAAAAAATCCTTACTATACCTTTCAAATTTATATAATGACTAAACTACCCTTTAAATTATTAATTAATAATATTATTAAATTAAAAAAACAACACAATATATATATATATATATTTAAAAAAAAAAAAAGACTAATTAACAAAAGTTTGAACCCAAAAAGTTTGAAACCCAGCTACCATTATCATCAAAACATTAACAACATTCAACCCACCATTATCATCAACATCAACAACATCAACCCACAACATTAATAACATTAAAAAATTCAATTGGAATGCCAGAAACGCCAAAATCATTATTATCAACCATTTGACAAAAAATTTAAAAAAACAAAGAACCTCAGACCCTACAGACACCCACCATACCCAAACCCACCCAACAGGAGCTGCCTCTCCACCCACCACCACAAACCACCAAGAACAACCCTAAACAACCCACCCACCACCTAGAACAACCGTAAACCAACCACCCACAACCACCACAAACCACCCACCTATCACACCCGACCTAGAACTAGACGGATCTGGGTTCTATTCGAACGTAGAACAGTCTAGTTATGGGTTTCGAACCCAGAACTAGATGATTTTGGGTTTGAACAAAACCTAGATCCATCTAATTCTAGGTTGAATCGAACCCAAAATTTCTAGTTCTAGATTCGAAACCCAGAACCAAATAACCTTAAAAAAAAAAGAAAAAAAAAAAAAAAGATGGAGGATAAGGGTGCAAGTTGTAAGACGGTCTTGGGCTTTGAAACCCAGAGCCAAATAACCTTAAAAAAATGAAAAAAAATATAAATAAAAAATGTATAATGGTGCAAGTTGGTCGTCGGCGATGAAGGAGGACGTCAAGGGTGAGAGAAAAAGAGAGATGAAGGAGTGTGAAAGAGAAGAAAATGATAGAGTGAGAGAATGGTAAAAAGAGAGATGAAGGAGAGAGAGAATGGTAGAAAGAGAGTTGAAATTTTATTTATTTATTTATTTTTTTTTAATCATTTAGTTTTTTTTTTAATTTAATTTTATTAAAATTATAAAAGTACTCGTCCAATTACCATTATACCCTTCAAATTGAACACCAACCAGTTTTTTTGACCGGTAGGGGGCGGTTCATTTAATAAAAAAAATCAGGGATAAATCTCGATTAGTTTATTTTTCAGAGGAATTATATAATATCCCTAGAAAGAATAGTTATATAACCTTTTATTTTAGGAACTTTTATTAAATGAGGGCATGAAAGAACTTTAATATATGGGAAACTTATTAAATTATTGTTATATTATGATTATTTTCAAAATATATGATTTATAGGTCACGGTTAGTTTGATAACTCTCTTTGTAAGCCAATATAGTTGGTAGTAGTTTTACTACTGAGGAGATATATATATATATATATATATATATATATATTTGTTTTTTCAGAACACTGCAGGGGCCATCACTTAGGTGTTCAATTTCTATTTCAAAGCCTCATAAAATCCAAAATGGACCCCTACTGATCTCTACAGTGTTCTGTCTCTGTTTCAAAGATCACTATTGACCTCCAAAGTGTTTCAGTTTCTATTTCAAGCCTTTCAAAATCACCACCTCTACTTCAAAGATCACCATTGACCTCTTAAATGTTCACTTTCTATTTCAAACCTTTCAAACTCAAATAAAATCTAAATTGACCTCTACAGTGCTCCGCCTCTACTCTAAACCTTTCAAACGTGAATGAAATCTAACAACTGTTTAATTACGTGAAAATCCTTCCAATATTTAATCCAAAAAAAAAAAAAAAAAACTATAAGATAGCGGATTTAGAAACCTTTTTTGAAAAAGCAGAACAATTACTAACATGCATGTTTCATTGCAACTTTAATATAGCATGCATTTTTAGGTACAATATTTCCCTTCTAAACTGTCACATCGGAGGAAAATTTTTGATGCTATATGCGCATGTTCCATTCCGATCCCATTTTATAACTGAAATGTTATATTATTTTTGACATATTCTTTGAAAATTTTATGTTAAAGAAAAACAGTTGAATATTACTTTGTATATATATATATATATATATATATTTCTTTCAGAGAAATTGACCAATACACAGATTATGATTGCAAAAAAGGAAAGGAAATGTAGCATCATCAATTGCTTCCACTATTTTCATCTTATAATTCCCCAGCCAATTTCATATTTATCCACAAGAACATCAAAAACCAAACTCTAAACAGATAAATCAAACTAAAATTATGTCAATTAAATGAATGCAGTTAATAGAAAAAAATGGTCGAAAAGAACAAACCATCCGAAAATATTCGAACCTTAAATCGTTCCCAGGTTGTGACCACATCTATTATGACCGAAAAGTAATAATAAGCAGATCAAAAACTAGAACTAGAATATAACCAAATCTGAAATCCTGCAGTAACCAAAATCATCCTACACATTTACATTGATCTTATCTTGTCACAAAGGTGATAGCTGCTACTATAAGTCACATAACTTTAGGACTTTGTACCATCATTTCCTGTGACTCTTCTTCAGTTTGCAGGCTTTGACAAGGATAATCAGCTAAAAACTGCTCAACTGTAACAAGGGCACTAATATAAGTCAGTCACGTAAGCAACTGAGAAACTTGATAAGTACATTCATCGAATCTTGAAAAATTGTATCATGTTTTCTAGTTAAACGCTTAATGGTTGGTATCATACCCCAACCTGCTTATTGTAACATTCTCTAAAAAGATCGATCATTTTTTGGACTAGTAAATAACCGAAAGATGAAAAACCGAATGATTCAATGGTAAACAAACTAGCATGTTCTCACCTGTGAAGTCTGCAAATTCTGAGGCAGCCATATCGGAGATACTAAGATTCCGGGGAAACTGAGAGTTTCCAATTCCATTATATGGTCCACCCAGCAATCCTTCTAGTGGATTATTAGATAAAAATCTAGAGCCAATAGCCGAGGCATCTGCACCCATATCAGACATTGCCGTTGATTGGAAAGGGTATTGACCACATGGCGCTACAAATGAAGGATCCGAACCAATCTCACTCTTGGGGATGGTGAGATTAGTATTAGCTATACTTGCGTCCATCACCATACTACAAAAAAGAAAGCAGTAAGGTTCTAGCAACATACAGATGACAATATTTTCTTTCCTTCCTTCAATAGTATTGTCTATGTACCTTTCAAATTCTATCTGAAGTTGAACCAGAATTTAATAAAAGATTCTTTATGTGCTCATTTTTGTAAAAGTTCCGAGCATGTACCACTGATGCATCGACATGTATGTTATCAATAGTTTTGACTAGCCATGACTAAGATGCAATAAACTCAGATAAATCATTGATCAACACATCTCCGTCTAGATTATATATGGAAGTGTAGATAGTTCTATAGGGCATGACTCAAGTGTCAACAATTGTAAAAAAGAATAATAACAATCAGCCACATAAGATTATATTGTCAAATTAATATAATGTTCAAGAAATTTAGACATGATATTTATAATGAGTTCTATTTCGGTTATTAAAAGCAAAGATTATAATGGAAATAACAAGGTCAGGAGTACTCACTCTTTCCCCATATTCATTGCCATGGGATGGAAATTGCCTGGTGCAGGCATTCCATTGGTCATGTGACAGTTGGATGTGCCACCAACAGAATTGATCTGGGGATGACCTGCAGATGACATTAGAGGCTGCTGAAGCATGTTGTATCCCGCAGATAAATTGTTAACTGCAATAACAAAAAGAGAAACATAGCACTACTGAACATTAACCAGAATACAATGAAGCTACAAAACTTTTGCTGATAAATGCTAAGAAACTCGACCATGGACATTATTTAAAATGTTTTTGGTAATCTCATCTTTACTTGGTTAAGCATGCAAACAGCTCTCTTTTGGCAATGCAGTTCTTAGAATTATTGTTACACGTATAATTCACATCCCAAATGAACCAAAAAGTAGCAATTTATATATTGAATAGAAAATTTAAACGGTCCACAAAGCAGAAATAACTATCTGGTTACAGTTGCAGAAGAGAGGCCAGACTGCAATGCCCACATTGAATTGTCCTAAAGAGAAGGACAATAAATGAGACTCCAAGAAGGCAAGAAGACATCAGCATAATGAGGACGACTTTTACATACATGAAATAATAATTTATGTGATACCGAATTGATACCTAACATAGTCAGAGCCTTATTTAAAATGGCGAAGGAAAAATTATAGCCTGTGGAAAAATCACAGTTGATTGTGCATGTTTTGACACGTGCAACCAAATGAAGTTAAAGGGATTTCAACCATAAAAAGTCAAGCAATGAATGCAGGCTGTACTTTGTTCAACTATGATAAGTGTCAAACATCTCAGAAGTCTACAGAGAAAAACTGACCTGGCACCTGAGGAATTTCATTCTGCATAGGAGCCAATGGAACCTTTGGGGTGGCATGGCTCTCCATTAGATGGTACTGCTGTTCAAGTAACTTATTGAACATGGTAATTTGTCTTTTCAGTTTCAGCCTTATGTAGTACGCTTTAAAAAAGTCTGCATTTTCTTCCTCCAGTTTCTGCCATACTAAATCACAGAAAACAGAAAGACATTAAATTAGAGCGTAAAGCTTCTGGATGAAGCATCCAAGTGCTTCTCAACCAGAACTATACATTATATCTATCTCAACCTTTCAACGGTTTCCAACTCTAACATACCTCAGAAATTTAAGAAAATGCCATTCTAAACCTATCAAATACTTACGAGTTTTGAAACCAAATCAATGCCAATTATCCATCGAAAGATGAAAAAAAAGACAACAGCCTTTAATCTATCTAAAATAAAGGATTCACATCACTGTGATGGTAAGAAAACTTACAACCAAGAACCAAGACGTTCTGCATTTGATTATCTATTGAACAGATATGCTGTAATTCGATGAACATCATACTATAGTAACACTGCTATTTTCAAACCATATTATTCACCTTCATTAAGTGATGATACTTGAAATGCCACAGCAATCAATTTGCTACCAGATCTGAAAGAGAATTTCAACAGAGACATATAGTAACTTACTCAAGTTCGTAATGCCAGGCTCAATTCTTGCTTGATCCAAGAGAATATTCACTGCCTCTTCTCTATTCATGTACAGCTGAAGGCACCTTTCAATCAAATTCTGAACCTGCAAACACCATATCATAAAAATAGTTTACAGTTGACTCCAGTTTTATTAAGTAAACAAAAATTATATTAGCCTAAACGAACCACAGATCAAATGTCTTACGAGTTCAATATCATCACGAGTAATTTTTCTGCTCTTGCAACTTATTACATTTTCTGAAGCAGAGTCCACCACAGGAGCTGGAGGTGTGTTATTTTGTTGGTCACTGGGTGGCTCATGTGATATATGAGCTGGAGTAGGATACTGTGTTTCTGCAGAACTATGTGGATCCTGTGAAAATTCTTCTCAATTAGAGATTTAAAACCAGTCAAACGAAAACAAATAAAGAGAAAAAGTGACTCATTGAACTTGAACAGTGAAGCTTTAGAAGAGCAAAAAATTGCTTTCAGATTGGTCACTGAAGAACCCCCCAGAGATAACAAAAACTTAGATATTTGCGTCATAAACATTGAAATCACTCAAATATCTTAAGAAAGCAGTAATAACTTAGAATACGCAACTGTGGTGCGAATATAGCTGTTGATTAACCTCCTTTGCATGAAAGTAATCAATTTAAATTAATTCCTTATACAGACCCAAAATAAATAAATAAACCTGCAATACCTTCATTTCGCTAAAAGCATGCCAGTCACTTCTCAATAACTCAGCTGGCAGAATAGGAAATTTCACCTGAAATATTAGGAAATAAGAGCAAAACAGGAAAGTATGATTAATTAATACAAAATGTTTTCCAAAAGAATGCATGCTAACAAGATTGTTAGAACACAATTGCATTGAAATATATATGGAAATATTTTAGCTTTACTTGGAAGAAAATCAACTATAGTTAGTGCTGGTGTTTAGAACTGTGACAGTAGATAATATATTTGATTTTTAACCAGATTTGGGCAAATGTAGTGGTCAGTTATTCACAAGAGTGTCAAGCTGCCACTCTGTGGACAATTCCACAACGTGTGTTCTTCTCAATGAGCACAGCTTAAACTGTTATAAGTTGCCCATTAGACACGCCCATTGATTCGGCTGAGTATGCGATATCAAGAAATTGATCAAGGGCATCTCGAAACGTCCCGACAAAAGCACATAACTATACTGTGCTTTATATAACAATAGGAAGCAGTTACAAAAATGATAGCCACCTACCAGATTTTGATCGATTGTTTTTGGATGACCTACAATTGATTCCATATCTAACTATGTTATCGATCACATAATCAAAGCTCTTACTGTAGACAACAAAATTTACCCTCTCAATTCAGTGAAAAACACAATGAAACCGTTCCATGTCCATGACACATCTAAATTTCTCAGTCAGATAACCATTTTCATGAGACATCTAATTTTCCTTTTCACATGGCACCTAACTAATTACCACACAGTATCAATCACAACTCAACTCGTAATTTAACAATGACAGTTAAGAAAATAAATGAAAAATGCTACAACAATCGACACCGAAAAGGCAGTACAACAAACAGAATTCAAGATTTCGCTTCCTTTTTATTATTCTCACAACCAAACACTACAGCTTATAATTCAATGAAACAATCCATTTTATACCAAGAAAAAATCACTCTTGCCAACAAAATCAAGAAAATTACAACAAAGATTCCATCTTTTAATTGTTCATCAATCCAAAATCAGAAACCAAATAGACTGACTAACAATTAAACTCATAAAACAAACTCCAAGACAATCAATTCCCTCAAAAAACATAAACACAAAGACATATTTTCCGCACGACAAAATTTATCAAACACAACAAAATTTAACAACAGACTTTATACTTTGCTATTTTTCTTTTCTGCCACTTTCTCATCAACCAAACAAGAAAACCAATATCAAAAAACAAATAAACAAGCAAAACAAAAGAATCCCATTGAAGATATACAACCATATCTTCAAAAGATCAAGCTTTTCTCTACCACTTGAACCTCTAATCACCAAAAAACAAACAAAAAAACAGAAACTTGAAAGAGTAAAAGTTAGTATCTTTACCTCGTCAGCAGCAAAATCGGTTGTCGAAACGTTCAAAGGAGAGCAGAGGGTACAAGAAACGTGAAGCTTTTTGTTTGGTTACTGCAAATTCAAGTGAAAGCAGAAACCCAGTTGAAGAAGAAGAAGTGTGAATGTAACAAAAAGCTTGTTGGGTTTTGTATTAAATATTTATTATATATTCGTTTTGGGCTTCATGGGCCTAAATTGGGTTTTGAGTGAGACAAAATTAATGTTTGACGTGCAATTATATTTCTTTAAAAAATAATTGGAAAAAAAAAAAGAAATTTGAATACATACATATATATATATATATAAAGAGAGAGTAATTCTACCATCAATATTTTCTAACTATAAAAAGTTAGGATGAACCAATCAAATTCATCCATTACATTCTCTCTCCTAAAACAAACTCTCTCCAATTTAATTCAAATGCAATGAATGAATTTGATTGGTTCGTCTTAACTTTTTAAAAATATGAAACATTGATGATAGAATTACTATATATATATATATATAGTGATTCTATCATCAATACTTCATAACTTTAAAAAGTTAGGATAAACTAATCAAATTCATCCATTGCATTATCTCTCCTAAAACAAATTTTCTCTCCTATTTAATTCAAATGTAATAGATGAATTTGATTGGTTTGTCCTAACTTTTTAAATTTTGAAGACATTGATAGTAGAATTACTAATAAGAAGGTTATGTTATTGTTAGAAGGTATTTATTATTGTTCTTATGAGGGTTTTTTCTTTCAATGATGTGACCTATGGTGTAATCTAGGTTTGGATTTTCAAAATGGTTTATTGAGTACTAATTGCTGATTATTTCATTAATTGATGTATTAACTAAGAAATATTCTTATTGTTTTTCCATAAAGAGGTCACTTACTTTTAGTTTGTAATCATCTAATTATAGATATTAGAAATTATAAATTTGATTTTTAGTTGCATTAAATATTATTAAATAGCTATCAATTGTGTTATAACAATTATTATTTGAGCCGTATTTATAGTAATTTATCTTACAAGATTTGATACGATTAGGTTAGATTATTAAGAGTTGATTATATAAGAATAATTCAACTACATATATTATAAACTAAAGATTTATGTTTAATTGTATAAATTATTATTAAATAACTATCAATCATGTTATGAGAATTATTATTCAAATTATTTTTATATTAGTTAAGTACGTTAAATACAAAAATAAAATTAAAAACTATTATTGTTTCGATAGTATTATACCATCAATAAGTTATCTCTTAATCTTACTTCTTTAAAGATTACCATAATTACTCATGCATGAGCATTACCACCTCTGGTGATTGTTCGAATCAGCAATGGGCACAGCCTCTCGTGAAGAAAGACGACGATCGCGACGACGAAGAGGAATACTCTTCATTTTTGGGGATTGAGAAGGATGCCGTTCTACAAGAAGCAAGAGTTTTCAATGACCAGCAGCTTGATGCCGGAAGATGCTCTCAGGTCATAACAAAGCTTCTCTATTTTTATTTTGAGTTATCAAAATTAACTCATTAGACAACCGGCACTATACTGATAGGCTATTGATAGCACGGTCGGGATAAGTAAGTCTCATAAGATTGAAAACCATCTATATCTGGATGAGAGACAACCCATAACTTAGTTCCTAGAAAGTAATTTGTTGGAAATATCATCATCAAGTAGGATTTTGTTCCTAAAATGTTATTTGTTAAAATATCATCATCAAGCACATCAAGTAGTATTTTTATTAAAATAAACAAAATTTGTCTTTTTCAAAAACATTTATTTATGCAACTTTATGCATTAGATTGAAAAAGATTTGTTGGAAAGGATTGAATTTGAAAATAATGTCGATGCTAGAAGAAAATATTTTAAATGATGTTTTATGAGTTCTTCCATATGTATAGGTAAATTTTGTTTATGAGTTATGATGAATTTTTTTATCATTATATGAATATATTTGTCCTATATGAATATATTTGTCTTATTATATGATTTTTTTTATTTTTTTAATGAAATTATTATGAGCACACCAAAAATATGATAAAATAGGTTATATATATAGAGGCCCATTTTAATTTTTTTCACCAAACCTCTAAAATATCAGGACCGGCCCTAGTTGTAATCACACTAATTAAATAAGGTAAAAAAAGTTATAAATGGACGTATATTACATGAATTCTCAATCATTATATGAATCTACACATATACATAAATTATTTATGAATAATATTAGACAACCCAAATTATTTACTCAAATTTGTATGTAAATAATATAACGTATGAGTTGTAATCACCTTATATATTTTATCTTAAGGTGTATTAACAATAACTCACATACCATATCCATTTAATATTATCTTAGTATTACTTATCATGCACATCCTGCACACAAATTTTATCTAGATGGTAAAAAGTAGGGTTATAATTGGAATTATACTCCATGTGGATCCTAAAAAGTTTTATGTAGGGGCAGAGCATGTGATTACCTATATTTCCATAAAACTTTATGAACTACTAAAAATAACCCAAAAATAGGTACTTTTCTTAGATAAAATTCATACAAAATCATCCTACTTAATTTCTAGATTGTTATTCTCATTCCACATTAATGATTTACCACATTTGGTATATAATTTAAGATTTAGTTATCATACTAGTTGGTAACTTTACTCATCAATTACAACTATTAGATTGATGTTAAAAATCACTCTTATAACCAATTCAATGTTACAATTAATGAGTAAGATTACTAAATATGAGTAAGATTACCAAACAATCAAACCTTTTAATCTAATCTAACCCTCTAAGTCAAATTCTATCCCTAGTTCAGCCGAACCCATTATAAAAAGGTGTGTTTGCTCAAAAAAAATATTCATAAAAAAAAATTTAGTTCTCTTATTTTCTTGTCTCAATCTTTTTTTTTCTGTTTTTTACTGAGATTCAGATTCAGATATTTCAATCTTTCTTCTTCTTCTTATTTTATATTATTATTATTTTTTTTTTAATTTTTTACTGAGTTTCAGATTCAGATAAGTTGAAGAGACTTGGTTTTAGTAGGTAAAACATACCATCTCTCTTCCAATATAAAGAACTGACTTTTATGGCTTTGTTGGTTGCCTTCTTTTTTCTTTTTTGTGTTTTTGTGATTGTGAAGGTTATAGAACAAGGGTTTTTCTTTGTTCTGAGTAAAGATTTTAAAGTTTGGAAATTGACTGTTGTTGGATTGTCGGAAAAATATGTTTCTTCACTCTAGATCTAATGGTGATCCTTGTTTGATTTAATTTGCTTGAAAAAGTTTTTGAGTTTTGCCGGTTAAGAGTGGTTTTGTCATTTTGTGTGATGGATGTTCAACGTGAATGTTGTTTCATGTTGTTTATGGGAGGAAAAGTTGGTGGAGAAAAGAAAAAAAAAAAAGTTTTTGGTTTTGTGTTTTCTGAGCATCTTCTTGTTGTTGGTGGTGGGTGGTTTCGTATGCGTATAGATGAATAGTCTTCTAGTTGTGTGGTGTTACCAATTATGGTGTGGTTTTCCGGTTTTTGTTTAAGCTATATTAAGGTTTGTTGAAGGCTGAGAGTTTTAGGTAAACTGACGGTTGTGATGAGTTGATTGATTATCTTAATTTTAGTGTGAAAAATAGAAAAACCAAAAGATTAAAAAGGATTACAGCAGCAATGTGCACATCAATTAATGATGAAGTTGGATGTTTTGTATTTGGGTTTTTGTAGTGTTATTGTTGGGTGGTTTTATATGTGTTCAGATGAGTAGCCTTCTAGTCGTGGGGTGTGATCATTTATGGTGTGGTTTTCAGGTCTTGTCTAAGTTATATTAGAGTTTGTTGAAGGCTGATATTTTTAATTAAGCTTCATTGTTGTCATTAGTTGATTAATTTATCTTACTTTTGACGTGTAAAAGGGAAAAAAAAAAGAAATTCATATAAAATTGAATGTTAAATTAATGGTAAAGTTGGGCTAGGTTTTGTTTTTGGGTGGTTTTGTTTGTGTTTAGACGATGATTAGCAGCTTGTGTGATGTGATTATTAATTGTGTGGTTTTTTGGGTTTTTATTTTTTATTTTTTTGAAATAAGCTTTTTGGGTTTTTGTTCAAGTTATTTAGGGATTTTTTTTAACGTTGAGGTTTTTTAAAAAAACTCAACCATTATGATAAGTTGATTAGTTATCTTACTTCTAACACGTAAAATGGAAAAAACCAAAAGAAAGAATTCATTTAAAATTGATTTTATCATTTAAAGAATTCATTTAAAATTGATTTTATCATTTACTTTGTGTTGTTGTTAATTATTGTTGGTTCAATACTAGTGATTTTGTTACATAAGATCATATATCTTTCGTGATATATGGTGAATAGTTTTTAATTGTTTTAGCATTTGTATGTAAATAATATTCGTGACGTTGCATGATATTGTATGGACTATGGAAAGAGAAATAATATCAAAACCTAGCTGCTATGTTTTTTCTGCTGCACACCTTTTAGTAACCAAATGTTAACTTGAAAGCAACAATGAAACACGTACTTAAAAATGTGATTGTCTATTGTTACATATCATTTACACACAACAATATATACACTTGAGAGTTAACTCAATATTTAGTATGTTGGTTATCATTTTTTGGTACACCTTATATAACATTTGAGAGTGTTTTTTCTTTATAGTTCTTAGTGTTTAATTCAAATGTTTTCCCGTTTGTTTCTTGTATCAAACCATTTACTTCCTTAGTACACAATGGAGGGTAACAAAGTCGAGGCAATCAGGGCTAAGAGAATTGCTGAAAGAAAGGTTAGAGAAAAGGCTTACAGCGAGGCAAAGAATTCGCTTTGAAGTCTCAAAATTTAAATCCTGAACTCGAGGGTATCCTCCCGTTGTTGCTCGTAATTGATGTGCACATTGCTGCTGAAAAAATAAAAAAAAATCAATGGGGAAGTGGATTGGTATGCTGGGCTTGATACAAACATTTCGGCTGATGAAATTACAATTAAAAAACAGTTTAGAAAGCCCTTACTTGCTCTTCATCCTGATGTCAACAAGGCAGTTGGTGCATTAGGCGCTGTGATGTTGGTTGATCAGGCCTTCGCCTTGTTGAACGACGAGGCTATTGTATGTGACGGTTGAAGAATCAATAATTTCTTTGATATTTTTATAAATCAAGGGTACACATAGTATGTAATATTTTTAACATAAACATATCTTGAGAAATTTTCAACGGATGTTTTTGTAGAGTATCAATATTGATATGTAGTAATTTTATATCGAGGAAACTTATGTGAAATATCGAGAAAATATCTATAAGATATTCATTGTATTTCTGTGTTTCGTCAATAAAATAATGAGAAATTGATGATATTTCTTAATATGTTCATATATCTTTTTATTTATTTTTTAATAAAATAAATTATGTACACATTTTACTTTTATTTTGTATAATCAATGCCAATTATCCATCAAAAAGATGAAAAGAAGACAGTAGCTTTTAATCCATCTAAAATTAAATATTTACATCACTGTGACAGTAAGAAAACTCACAACCAAGAAACTGGATGTTTTGCGATTTGATTATCTACTTTCATATGTTATAATTTGATGAAGATCAACAATAGTAACACTCCTATTTTCATATCACATTTCTCTCTTTCATTTAAGCGATGGTATTGGAAGAGCAATATGAATATGCATCTCTCTAATTGCATTTTTTCAAAACTTTGAAATTGCTAACTAAAACGTGTTTTCTGAAAAAATAAATTTATTATAACATGCATTTAGTGAAATTATTTTGAATACTTATCTTTGAATGTATTGGAAGAGTAATATGGATATGCATCTATCCAGTTTTTATAAAGATAATAAAAATTTATTTGCTAATTATAAGAAAAGTGTGTGTGTGTTAATTTTTATATATATATATATATTAGAGAGAGATTCTTAATAGTAATGTCATTTCCATTATTTATCAAATATTAAGTTTTTAATAAAAAAAAAATAAAGTAATTATTGTTTTAAGTAGTAGAGCCCATCAAAACGAGAACTATCACAATTCACATTTTCATCGTCTCTTTTATTTACTTTGGGGAATTTAAACCCAAGACTCCTCTTAATTAAAAGTATAGTTATCATCAAATTATGTCCATAACCACTCATTTCCATTATCTCTTAAAAATTAAGAATTTTAATAAAAAAATAAAATAACATTATCAACATTTTTAAGTGATATGCCCCATAAAAAATGAAAACATCAAAGTGATGTTTTCCATTTGGATGCAGTTTTACTTACTCTTTAAGGGTGCATTTACTAATAAAAATAAATATAAAAGAGAATTAAGTTCGAACGAAAAGGGAATAAAGAACAATCCCAATTAAGTTGCAAAATGGAACTATTTCATTTCTCTATTCAGGATTCCTGATTAATAAACATACCCTAAATGGGAAAAACTAATATCTATGTTTTCTAAAACTTTTTAATAGAAAAACACCAACCGAAAACTTGTTCATTCGTTTCCTTAACTTAAAATATGAAAAACACAGCTCAAAAATGATTCAAGAAAGTAAATACTATTGCACTACCTCTTTCTCTATTCATGCAAAACTGAATACACCTTTCAATCAAACTCTGAACCTACAAACACCTTATTATAGACATAGCTAACAATTCATCCAAGTTTTATTATACAAACAAAAAACTATATTAGTCTAAAAGAATCATAGATCAAATGTCATACGAGTCCAATATCATCACATGTAACTTCTCTGATTACATTTTCTGAATCAGAGTCCACCTCAGGAGCCAGAGGTGCGCTATCTTGTTGGTCACTAGGTGGCTCATGTGATGTATGAGCGGAAGCGGGATACTATGTTCCTGCAGAACACAATTGCATGCATTGAAATATATGTATACATATAACAAAGAAATTATAAAAAATAAATAAATGGTATTTTTTGAAGCATCAGAAAAAGGTGATCCATTTTCTCACTTAAACGAACAAAACAAGATATCATTAAGAACTCAACGGGTGTATATATATATGTATATATATTGTATATTTACTTGAAAGCAGATTGATTATAGTTAGTGCTGTTGTTTATAACTGTCACAGTAGATAACATATTTGACTTGTAACCAGACCTGGGTACATGTAGTGACCAGTTATTTCACAAGAGTGTCAAGCTGCCACTGTATACAATTTTACGATGAGTCTACTTCTCAATAAGTATAGCTAAAACCAATATACATAACTTCAAGAAATTGATCAAGGGCATCTCAAAACATTCCGACAAAAGCGAACAAAAACATTGTGCTTTGTCTAGCAATAGGAAGCAGAACCTATTGCCATTACCTGAGTTATTATAAAAATGATAGCCACCTAACAGATTTTTATCAATCATTTTGGAGAACCTACAATTGATTCCATATCTAACTATATTATCAATCACCTTATCAACGCTCTTAATGTAGACAACAAAAGTTACCCTCCAAATTCAATGAAAAACACAAGGAAACCATTCCATTTCCATGACATGTCTAATTTTCTTAGTCACATAACCATTTCCATGAGACATCTAATTTTCCTTATCACATGGGACCTAACTAATTACCACAAGATATCAATCACAACTCAACTCGTAACTTAAACAACAACTATTAAGAAGATATATGAATAGCGTTACGAAAACCGACAGTGAAATGGCAGTACAGAAAAAGAACTTAAGATTTCACTTCATTTTTATTATTTTCACAACCAAACAGTACAGCCAATAATTCAATGAAACAATTCACTTATCTGTCAAGGAAAAATCCACTCTTGCCACCAAAATAAAAGAAAATTACAACAAAGATTTCATATTAAAACTCGCATTCAATCCAAAATCCAAACCACATAAACCGACTTAGAATCAAACTCACAAAACAAGCTCCAAAACAATCACTGCCCTTGAAAAGCAAACAAATAATCATATACCTTCCACACAGCATTCATTTTCCAATCACTTTCTATCAAACACAACAAAATTTATTAAAAATAACAAACTTTGTGCTTTGTCTTTTTTTTTTTAAGTTTCTGCCAACTTCTCATCAGCCAAACAGGAAAACCAATATCAAAAAACAAATAAACATGCAAAACAAAACAACCCCACCAAAGATAAACAACCATATCTTCAAAAGATCAAGTTTTTCTCTACAATTTGAACCTCTAACCACCAAAAAAATAAAATAAAATAAAATAAAACAGAAACTTGAAAGAGTGAAAGTTTTGTCTTTACCTTGTCAGCGGCAAAATGGGTTGTCGAAACGTTCAAAGGAGAGCAAAGGGTACAAGAAACGTGAAGCTTTGTGTCCGGTTGCTGCAAATTCAAGTGACAGCCCAGTTGAAGAAGAAGTGTGAATCAGATAAATAGTTCTCTGCCTTTTTTTTTTTCACTTTTTGGTTTTTTAATATAAATTATTATATATTTGTTTTGGGCTTCATGGGCCCAAATTGGGCTTTGTTGGAGGATCTTGCCTGGCCCAATTGAGAAAAATGAATGTGTTTTGAGTGAGAAAAAAATAATGTTTTGAAGTGTATTTATATATCTTTAAAAAATAAATAAAAAATTGAAATTTTAATTTATATATATAGTAATTCTACTATCAATATCTTTTACCTTTAAAAAGTTAGAACAAATCAATCAAATTCATCTATTATATTTTCTCTCCTAAAATAAATTATCTCTACTATTTGATTCAAATGCAATTGATGAATTTAATTGATTGGTCCTAAATTTTTTAAGTTATGAAACATTAATGATATAATTACTCTATATATATGTGTATGTGTGGATATTTATTGACCTAAGTTGGTGTAATCTGGGTTGGATTTTCCAAATGGTTTATGGAGGCATTAATTGCTGATTATATCATTAATTCCTGGATTTGCTAACTAAAAGTATCTTACTATGTTTAGTTATATGTCTAGAGTCATGTTGATAGGTTGACAAAATTTAATATATAAGATCAAAACCCCTCTGTTTCTAGATATTAGAAACTATAGGTTGATGCATAGTTGTGCTGAATATTATTATTATTATTATCATTATTTTGAAGCAACTGTTGAATATTATTAAATAACTATCCATTAATGTTAATAATATTATTATTCGGATCTTTTCTATAATGATTTATCTTATAAGATTTGTTATAGACAAATTAGGTTGTCAAAACTAATTATATAAAAATAATCCAACTCTAGATATTATAAACTTGAGATTTATATTTAGCTGCGTTATACATTATTAAATAACTATTGATTGTGTTATAAAAAATACTATTTAAATTGTATTTATAGTAATTCATCTTATTAGATTTGATAAATATCAAACTCTATGATTACAGTATTTTTGTTTAGATAACATTACACTGTCTATATGTTGACTAAATAAAGTACTGGAGCAAGATAAGTAAATACCAAAGGGGAAACTTCAATTTAGTCCTTGAGATTTTTAAAAATATCAAAATTTTAAACATATTTTGAAAATAGCTTTTTTCATCTCCAACTTTTTCAAAACTCTTTAAAAATGTCGAAACAGTTGGTCAACTGACAGTCAAATTAAACAAAAAACATAAAAAGACTCGATTACCCCTCATAACTTAAAATGACAATTTTACCCCTAATACAATTAGAATATTAGATAACATTTGACCAATGAAAAGTTGTCATGTTTACTATAATTATATATATATATATTTTTAAAAAGTTTTATTATTTTTTTTGTTTAAATTAAACAAAAATTTAATACAAAAACAGATTTTAGGAAAAAAAAATCAATTCTCCATCTCCTTCGCCTCTCCACCGCTGTCGTCCCTTCTCCTTCTTCTTCTGTCCAGATCCATCTTTCATCCCTCTCCAGTGAACCCAGATGAAGAAGCGTCTTCGTCTGGGTTCGACTTTTTCTGGGTTCGTCGAACCCAAACGAAGTTCCAACTGCTTCGTCTGGGTTCGACGAACCCAGATGAAGGTCCTCAACTAGGTTCGATCGAACCCAGATGAGGAGCTTTATCTGGGTTCATCATCAACCCCCTGTTTCCTTTTTTTTTTTTTTTTTTTTTATAAACAGTTTTGATTTTTATTTTTTAATGTTGTTGTTGATGTTGTTGTTATTGGAGTTGTTCTTGATGATGTTGTGATGTTCTTGATAATGTTGTAGTCAGTGGGGTGGGTTGTTGATGATGTTTGATGAAGTGGGTTGTTGATGATGTTGGTAAAAGGGTTTGAATCTTGGTATGTTGAAGATGGTGGAGATCCAATCTGGTGGATCTCCACTTTTAATTTATTTATTTTATTTATTTGTTTTATAAAATTAATTTTATGTATATAATAAATTATTTAAATTAATTTATATTTTTTATAAAATGATTATTTTGTTCTTCCCATCCAAACAATCTGTCACCGTTGATCATTAATTAACCAACTGTTTAGACCTTTTTGAAGAGTTTTAGAAAAATTAAAGATAAAAAAAATTATTTTCAAAAAATATTTAAACTATTGATATTTTTAAAAATTTTAAGGACTCAAATGAAGTTTCCCCATTACCAAACCAGTGCATGCTGCTTTCACTATCAAGTCATTGGATGGTTGCTAATGTTGACACTTTTCTCACATGGACTAAAAGGTTTTCACGGCATGTGTATAAATCAGATCTCTATCAGTCTCAATCAAGTACACCTCCATTAAATGACCACAGACAAATATGAGTGTGCATGCACCAAATGATGTGTTTTATTGTTCTTTTATGAATTTGTAATGTATAAGTTTTTTCTTAAAGGAGACATCTATCTATAGTCATAAAAATAAATTTATTTATAATTAGATCAAATCTAAAGAAAGGTAAATATTATGATTATTTTTTAAGATCTAACAAATAATTAAAGAAAATGTCCACCAAATTTTTGCAAATGATTGTACAAACTTGCCTCTCAAAATCTTACTTCTTTAATTATTTCCAAAAAAAAAAAAAAATCTTACTTCTTTAAAGATTACCATTATTACTCGTGCGTGAGGATGACCACCTTTGTTGTATCAATCTTGAGACCATACCTAGGTTGCATTCAAATAACAAAAGGCTAAAACAACGTTCTATAGTTGATAGAGACATTCTTTTTTATATGAATACGTCATTATAAATCAAGGAAAATTACATTAGTAATCTTCCTTTACTAAATTGTTTTAAGTTTGGGTGATTAAGTTATAACATTCATTCAGATATTAAAATCTCAACTGTTAGATAAATCTATATTATATTTTATAAACATTTATGGATAAAGTCTAAATAACACTAACTAGAATTAAAAATAAAATTATAATTAAAAATATATCACATGAATTTTTAGTCATTAAATGAATCTACACATATGAATCAAAAGTAATACCATATATCCCATTTTGTATCCTAATCTTAGTTCCAACTCATAATATGTTAATTAATGAATGAATATTTATTAATAATTATTTATTTCACTTTAAAAAATACATTCATTTATTTATCATAAGTTGGGATTAAGTTGATATACAAAAAAAATAGGATGTTTGGCATTATTAATGTCATATAGGAGCAATGTTAGATTACTCGAATTATTTGTTTAAATTCATATCTAAATGATAAGATTTACAAGTTGTAATCACACTAAATAAGGTAAGTAGTAAAGTTATAATTGGAAATATATCATATGAATTCTCAGTTATTAAATGAATATATATACACATATTGCGTGAGAAAACTATTAAAATTAATTACTCAAATTCATATCAAAATAATATAAGATACGAGTTGTAACCACTATATTTATCTCAAGCTGATGTCATGAATGATGTATTAACCACAACAAACAACTCGGATACCGAATACTATATATATTCGATCTTATCTTAATATTATTGGTTTACATATTTTAAAGGTTAAAAATAGGGTTATAAATGGAATTATATCTCGTGTGGACCTTCAAAGGTTTTATGTGGGGCGAATAATGTGATTACCTATTTCAATAAAATTTTATGAGCTACTAAAAATAACCCAAAAAATTCAGCTCTTCTGAGATATACTTTTAAACAAAATCGTAATTTTTAATTTCTAGATTTTTCCTCATAAATGAATTACCAATTTTGGCATATATTTCAACCTAACCCTAGAGTCAAATTCTAACCCTAGTTCACCCCGCTCTCACTATAAAAAGGTATGTTTATTCTCAAAAAATATTCATTTAAAAAAAAAAAAAAAAAAAATTAGTTCGCTTTTTTCTTGTCTCTTGTCTTTATTTATTTATTTTCATTTCAGTTACACTGAGTGGGAGTACTTTGAAAAACAAAAACATGTCTGTCTTCAACTTCTCTCAAGCTTTTGACAATTTGGGTCAGTGTGCTTGGTGAGATTGTGTGCTGTTACTGTCACAGAATCAAATATCTCGACTTGGGGAGACTTGCTTTTAGTAGGTAAAACACACCCATCTCTTCACTCTTTGTACTTTTATGTGTTTATTTTTTTGCCCATATCAAGAACTGATTTTTATGGCTTTGTTGGTTGATTTTATTGCAATTTTTTTGTGATTGTGAAGGTTGTAGAGTGAAGGGTTTTGCTTGGTTTTGAGTAGAGATTTTAAAGTTTGGACCTTGACCGTTGTTGGGTCGTTGGAAAATTATGCTTTTATTTTTTTCACTGTCGATCTAATGTTGGTCCATCTTGTTTGATTTTGGTTGGAAAAAGTTTTGATTTTTAACTGTTGAAAGTGGTTTTGTTTGGTGGATGATCAATGTGGGTTGAATGTTGTTTCATGTGGTTTGTGGGAGGGAAAGTTGGCGGAGGGAAAAACAATGGGTTTTGGTTTTTTATTTTTTCGTGTTCTGTTTGCATGTTGTTGTTGTAGGGTGGTTTTGTTTGTGTTTTAGTGAGTAGGCTTCTAGTTGTGTCGTGTGATCATTTATGGTGTAGTTTTCAGGTTTTTGATTAAGTTGTATCAGGGTGTGGTGAAGGTTGAGAGTTGTTAGTAAACTCTACCATTGTGATGAGTTGATTAGCTATTTTAATTTTGGCGCGCAAAATGAAATAATAAAAAAAGGAATTTTTTACAAAATTGAATGTAAATTAGTGGTGAAGTATGGTCAGGTTTTGTTTTTGGGTGATTTTGTTTGTGTTTAGATGAGTAGACGTCTAGTCGTGTGGTGTGATCAGTTAAGGTGAGGTTTTTGAGTGTTTGTTTGAGTTGTATTCGGGCTTGTTGAAGGCCAAGAGTTTTGAGTAAACTTGATCGTTGTGATGAGTTGATTAGTTATCTTGCTTTTTGGCACGTAAAACGGAGAATTTGTTTAAAATTGAATTTAAATTAATGGGGAAGTTAGATTAGCTTTTGGTTTTGGGTTTTCGGTGGTTTTGATTTTGTTTAGATTTGTAGCCTTCTAGTTTTGTGGTGTGATCATTAATGGTGTGGTTTTTGGGGCTTTTGTTTAAGTTGTTTTAGGATTTGTTGAAGGTTGAGAGTCTTAAGTAAACTTGACCGGTGGGATGAGTTGATTATTTATGTTACTTTTGGTGCGCAAAATATAAAAGCCAAAGAAAGAATTCGGTAAAAATTGAATGTAAATTAATGTTGAAGTTGGATTTAGATTTTTTTTTTTTTTTTGGTTTTCTGTATTCTGTGGGAATGTTGTTGTTGTGTGGTTTTCTTTGTCTTTAGATGAGTGGCCTTCTAGTTGTGTGGTGTGATCAATGATCATTTATTTTGTTTAAGTTGTATTAGAGTTTGTTGAAAGCTGAGCATTTTAAGTAAAGTCGACCGTTTTGATGAGTTGATTATTTATCTTACTCTTGGCATGTAAATGGAAAAAACACTCAAGGAAATCATATAAAATTGAATGAGCATTCTGTAAAGGGGGCTGCAGTCAGGATAAGGTTATGTTTGGTTCTGGTAGATTCTTAAAATAATAGGAGTTTTGTTTTACTTTGAACCAAGTTGTTGAATTACAGGTTTTGATTTGATGCATTTAATTGAGTTAGAGCTTTGTCTGCTGATGCTTGGAGAGGTGATGTCACAATGGAGGAAGTTTGGATTGAAACATGAAACAAGCATTCGAATTTCTAGGGAGATTAAGATTCGTATGCCTTGTCTATGTTATGTTTACTCTAGAGTTTAGTACTGTATATGTATGTAGATCTGCAACAACAACATTTCTTTAATTTGTTTGCATAATTGCATTGTTGTAACGGTGTGATTCCTGTGTGTAGAAGCATGAATGCATGTGAGGAACCACTATGGGTAAGTGCTTCTTCGTCAATTGAGTTAATTGTATAGGTTACCATACCTGACACGTGCCCATGATGGCCCTAGATTCTATTTATTTATTGTAAATGCTAGTATGTCTGTCTGGTTAATGAATGGATCTATTTATTTAATGTTAATGTATTATTGCATACTTCTTCGTTGTTATTGATTATTGTGGGTCCAGTATCATTGATTTTTATCACTCACCTGTGTGTTGTTATTAATCATTTTAGGTTCAGTATCATTGATTTTGTTATACAAGGTCATATGTTTCAGAGTTGTTACACATCTTTCGTGATACGTTGAATAGTTTCTAATTCTTTTGGTGTTTGCTTGTAAATAATATCCGTGACGTTACATGGTATTGTATGGAGAGAAGACAAGTTTTGGAACCTAATTGTTATGTTTTTTTTTTTTTGCTAGACATCTTTTAGTTGTAACTTGACATTGGTGTTAACTTGAAAGGGACAATGAAACGTGTACTTGAAATGTGATTATCTATTGTCGCATATCATTTGCACACAACAATATATACATTTGCGAGTTAACTCAGTATTCTATATGTTGTTGGTTATAATTTTTTAGTAACGGCGTTAGGTTATATACATTTATGAGTTTTTTGTGAACAATAAGTGTTTTATTCACATGTCTTCTCGTTTATTTCAGGAATTACCATTGAATGTGTGGCTTCTGTCTATAGAAGTTTTGCTTATGCTTTTGATAGCTGGGTGAAGTAAAATTAACTTACTTCCTTGGGAGACAAAATGGAGTGTAACAAAGAAGAGGCACTCAGAGCTAAGAAAATTGCTGAAAGAAAGATTACGGAAAGGGATTATAATGGTGCGAAGAAATTTGCTTTGAAGGCTAGAACTTTAAATCCTGAACTTGTGGGTGTTTCCCAGTTATTGACATCAATTGATGTTTATATCGCTGTGGAGAATAAATTCAATAGCATAGATAGAAATCTCCATAGTGCTCTTCATCCTGATAACAACCAGGTTGTTGGCGCTGATGGTGCATTCAAGTTGGTTTTGGAGACCGGGAACTTGCTACCGGACAGGGGTAAGAGAGTAGCTTATAATGAGGAGTTAAATCAGAAACTGCTGCCAAATCATCTGGGTCAGAGTGGGGTTTTATTTGCATCATCTGGTGCAAATAACATTCATACTTCTACTGCCAATGCAGATTTACATGCTATGTCTCACATCAATACTCTAACAAGTCCAGCTTCAGTTTCCTTATCTTCCAGTCAAAATCCTTGGTATCACAACAGTACTCCTCGAATGAATCCAGCCACGGCTCCATCCTCTTCTAGTCAAAATCCTGGTACATTTTGGACTATTTGCAATAAATGTGAGACACATTATGAATATCTCAGGCTTTACGTGAATCGCAATCTCCTTTGCCCTAGTTGTCATGAGGCTTTTCTGGCTTTTGAGAAGTCTCCACCTTCAGTTGCTGTCATGTCTCCTAACTTTTCTTCAGGCCAAGAGCATCAGAATTCAAGACCTCGATCTAGGAACTTGTCTATTTCAAGGAATTCAACACCTCGATCTGCAAATAGGATCTTGTCTATTTCAGTGAATTCAGGGCCTCAAGCTACAAGTCTACATAATTCTGGGGGGTCCACAGGTCCTAACTCATCTGACAATGAACGTCTCCAGTTTGGTACTTTCTATAGACATGGTAAGAGAAACGAAGCATCGTATTCACGCCCCACTGAAGCTTCTGCCAGTGCTTCACTCCCCACTGAAGCTTCTGCCAGTGTGGTTCGGCGGCCACATAGAAAATCAAAGAGAAAGCGTGAGGAAGCACAGACTGCCTCAAAAGGGAGAAAAGTTGTAGATAATCGTACGAAAGGGAATAGAGGTGACATGGCCATGAGAATTGGAGTTGGCTCAGGAAGCACATCTGAATCTAGAAAGGGCAGTTTCGCAGCAGGAGGCCCCCATGGCTTTTTGCGCGTCTATAGCAAGCCCAACAGCAGGAGGGAATTGTCAACATCCGAGACTCAAAACATGCTGGCGAGCAAGGCACTGGGTGAAATTCGTAAGTATCTTGAGAATTCCAACTCAGTAACTAGAGCCAAGGGTAAGGGAAAAATGAACATGAAAGAGAGAGAAAATAGAAAGCAGAAAAACATGGTTAATGGTGAATCGCATGATCTCAATGAATATGACAGTTCCAATGAAAAAAACCAAAACAAGGAGTCTGTTCCTGGATCTTCCAGTGGTTACTCAGATGAAGGGGCCCCTCCTGCAATTTTTATTGTTCCAGATTCTGATTTTCACAATTTTGACTTAGACAGAACTGAAAGTTCTTTCAAGGCAGACCAGGTCTGGGCTGTCTATGATAATGAGGATGGGATGCCTCGATTTTATGCTAAAATAAATGATGTGATCTCGTTGCACCCATTTAAGATGCGAATGAGTTGGCTCAACTGGAGAAGTAGCAGCAAATTGGGTCCCCCAAATTGGGTAGATTCAGGTTTTACTAAAACCTGTGGAGACTTCCGGGTTGGGAAGCAAGAGTTCACTGAAATATTGAACTCTTTCTCGCACAATGTTAAGTTTACAAAAGGTACTCGTGGAGTTATACACATATATCCTTGTAAGGGGGATGTCTGGGCTCTTTACAGAAGCTGGTCGCCTGATTGGGATGAGAATACTCCAGATGAAGTCATATGTAAGTATGACATGGTGGAGGTGCTTGATGACTATAGTGAGGAACAAGGTGTATCTGTCATACGTCTAGTCAAGGTTGACGGGTTTAAAACAGTGTTTTGTCAGCAGACCAGCCCCGGGGAAGTCAAGACAATTCCGAAAGAACAGATGTTTCGTTTCTCGCATCAGGTTCCTGGTCATCTGCTTACAGGCCTGGAAGCTGAAAATGCTCCTTCCGGATGTTGGGAGTTAGACCCGGCAGCTACACCTTTGGACCTTCTACAGGTAAGTACAGAAACCAATGCTGCACCAATTGTAGACGAAGTTTGTGAAGAGCTCTTGCAGGATGTTCTGGAAACTATAGCATATGAGGTCGGTGAGAGTTAGCTCGAAAGCTGGGGAAGGAGAACTGTGAGGTTAAACAAGCCAAACAGCAAGAGAATGGAAGTATCATAGTGGCTGAGGCAGCAGCTGATGTGGTAGATGATGCTGGTTGTTGAAGACACATTAAACTAAGTAAGCCTTTTTTTCTTTTGTAATATTTATCCTGATAGGCGACTATGGTGCTTTTGTGCCATACTGGATATAGAAATCCACAGGTTTTTATTTTCCTTTTTTGTGTTGTTCTCTTTGCTGTGTATGTTTGGACAGTTATATGTCCTTATAGAAACTCATGCTTATATGCGAAAGTTCAACGGCTTTATCTTCTTGTATGCATGGTTTCACCTTTGATCAATGTTTAAAGTTTCCGGCTATATATGCAAAAGTTCAACTGCTTTTTCTTGTATGTTTTCGCCTTTGTTCATGTTTGAGCTTTTGCTGCTTATAACTATTTGTCCATTATGATTGGCAATTATAGAGCATCTGGTGTTTAACAATGTCTTATCATACTCTTGCTTAGCTACTCTACTCTTGTAATAATGGAAACTATTAGTCACATGGTATCATTTCCCATTTAGGCGTTTCTTACCGGAATCTATGCTCAGAATGTTAAAGAATTTCTAGGTGGACCTATATGTTAGAAGGAAAAAACACTTACAAAGATTTTGTCAAGATTTACACCATTGTAAATACACAAAAAGAAAGCAGAACTTTCCTAGAATGTAGGTCTTTGAAGTTCTTATTGCAAGTTTTCACTACAAAGTTGTACTTGTGAGACACATTTTTGTTTGTCTCATGTTGTCACCTAACTCTTTGTTGGTCTAGTAGAAATTTCTCTCGTGTATCTGCCAAAGTCCATGAAGTAATCAATGCAATTTAATAGATGGAACCCTTTTTCTAGTCTGCACTCGGAATAATCATCTTTACTTATTTTCTTCCGGGCTGCGTTGTATTAGATCCATGAAAAAGTCTCAATGATAAAAACAACTACTGAGATTAAATGTGGAAGAATCTGAAAAGATTTGAATTTGAGTCCTTTTGTTGTTCGTTTCGGTCCTACGAAACCTTTCGACTTGTTTATCAATCTCTAAAGTGGGGACTTCATAGTATTCTATGATTTTATTACTCGCGAAACGTTTATTTGTTGTTTTTTTCAGTATCAAGAAATTTGTTAGCTATACAGTATATAAAATATTTGTGGAATAATAATAATAAGAAATTGTTAGCTTTATGTCAAAAAAAAAAAAGAAAAAAAAATTGTTGGTTTATCGAGCTCTAAACTTGATATTGTTATCATATATTCGTAGTCATAAGTTTATATATATATATATATATATATAACACTAAAGAACTGAATATATATTTTACTAGTATCAAATAATTGAAATGAATTTTAATAGTATAATTTTATTATTAATAAATATTAATGATAATATTACTTTTATTTTAAAAGCTTGAAAGATCATGATAACAATCACCATTGTTTGGGTTCATCATCTTCCTGAAGGTGAAAAAGAATGACGGGGGGTGTTTCTCTATGGTCAACGAAAATATCTTGCAATTTAGTTTTTATGAAGAAAATGATGGTTTTTGGTTGAAGAAAATGAAAAAAAGTTTAGTTGCATGTGGGTTGAAAATTGGAGTTGGAGTAGAAATGGAGAAAATGACAAATTAAGATTTTTTTTTTTTTAAATTAATAATGAACGATATTGTCTTTTTAGCTGGGTAGGTGCTAATAAAATTCAATTCAATTATTTAGTGTTAATCAAATAAATATTCAGTTCTTTGGTGCTAGTTTGAATGATTTTCACTATGTTTACATTATAAGATCTTATTAATTAGAAAACATTTTTTAACTTTTTCTTTTTTAATATTAAGAAATCTTTCAATTTGTTTATAGTTCTCTACTAGACTATTATCACATTTTAGAATTTTGGTAGTTACAAAATGATAACGCGCTTGAGAGTCGATCAATGATGCAATTGGTGAAAGCCACTGACCCTTGTCCCTTCAAGACCCAAGTTCGATTCTTAATAAGATCTCATTTGATCTTTAAACCTGTCTCAATCATTAAAAAAAAGAAAACCGAGAGAACGTACGCAAAATACAGGACAATTTGTGATCTATTAACGCAAGCAGTTTCAACTTTTAACACAAACTTCACTACATGGAATCTGCTGCATGTGCCTTCTATTAAATTTATGTAACAAGTTATAACAACCACACGACGGCACATAAAATGAATTCTCCTATTAAGCTATACGTGAACCATTGACTCATTAAATTTATCAACAGGGTTTCTTTTAATTTTCTATGCATTGATTTGATACTAATAATTGTCTAACTTGGTTGAAGACATCAAACATCCAAGACTAGTCACCATGAGACGGAGAATCTTATGAGGAATTTGTTTATTATAATTTGTCAGATGGCAGAAAAAGCCCTGCAAGTGAATGAAAAAGAAAATAATAAGTATGCACAAGGAAGTTTCAAGGGCAGTTTCATATTCAGGGCAAATTCATAGAACTTCTAAGTGAAGAAAATGTATCATCACCTTTTTTAATTTTCTTTGGACCAGACCAATTCTGGTCTTTGTTTAACATTTTTTATACCAACTTTTTGGCAGGTTAACACCTATTCACTTCATGCATGTTAAAAGCATGACATAGTTGCTCCCTACAATCGAGACCTACACAATAGGGTTGTTTAGGTAATTCAGAAATTTTCATATCTATGTCAAAAAAAAAAAAGGGAAAGAAGAAATTTTCATATCAAGTGAAATTGGTAGAAATTTCTAAATAGTTTGAAGAAAAGATTTTAATGAATGTTGAACGCTCAAGAGGGATTTTCGTAGGATTTTCTAAAAGGCACTTTCATGGATTTTAAAGGAAGCTTCTTACGAATTTTTAGAAATTTAGAAGATATAGTTAAGTAATTGTAAATTTTGGGCGTTGAAGTGGCTTTAAAATTCTTCATTAAATCTTTTCAAAAATATTTCTTACTTAATTCCAAGAGTTTTTAAGAAATATTAGAAGGTTCGATCCTTTTCACATTCTCTTGCACGTCATCTCTTAATACAAGTGGTTGAACACTTTTTTTTTATTCTAATAGGTCACGTTTGTTCTAAAATATAAGGTGTTGACAATTTTCTTTGAACTGAATCCTCTTCTCCCATCATATAAAAATAGAAGAAGGAATATTGGAAACTCAAGGGTTATTTTTATATGGTTTTCAATTTTAAAGAAACATTTTAATGAGTCTTGAAAATTCAAGATACATATTTAGGTAATTATGAATTTTTGATATTTTTGTAGTCTTCAAAATACGTCGTAATCTTTTTAATGTGGTTTCCGACTAATTTCAAAAGTAAAAATTAATGAATCTTGCAATTTCAAGAGGGTTTTTGATATTGTGTATGACAAAAACTCTGATAAGTTCAAAGAAAAGTTTTTATCGAATCTCTGAAAGTTAGGACATATGTTTGAGATGGACAAACACACACAAAAGAGGGTGGATCATACATATTTAGTTATTTACCTTGAACACTATATTTTCTTTCCACCTATATATGTTTGGTGAGTGATCAATAATGATAGTAAATGCCGAATCTTGCAACCACATGTGCATTTATTTAGCAGAATCAGTGAAGATGTGATATGTTTCACCTTCTTTTGCTCGGCTTTTTCTTTCGATTATTTTTTTACATCCATGAATCTCTCGAAGTTTTTTACAATTAGATTTTGGTATTAAAATATTTGAATACTAACAATATCAAAGATTATTGATTAAGGGTTGGTAGCAAAATCAAGGGGAGATATGGCAATAATTTTCTTCTAAAAAAATATGTTATAAAAGCATCTTTATTTTAACTTTCACTTTCATTAATACATATAATTTATAATATTTAACATCTTTGAGTCATGCATGCATATAAAAGTTCAAACCATGATCCTCTTTTGAGATTGTTTACATCTAATGTTGTCAAAAAACACTTTGCTTTTTACCTTAGTAAATTTCTTCTTATTTTTACCTCTATACACCTTTTTTGCTCTCTATGTATCTACTTTAATTTATTTTAGTATGGGGATATATATTATTAAGATGTGCATTATATTAGTTTTCGATATATATGAAATATGAACATAAAACCCTAAATATAAATATAGTACATGCCATGATACATATAGACACCCTACATGTTTATATAGTACACAATGTTACATGTATAAACATGTTTTGATAAGTTACGTTTACTAATTAATTTGTTATAAAGTGAGACAATGTTTTTAATTTTTCAAAACAATTATATGATTATAAAAATAAAACCATATCCCTCAAAATATGGAATACATATCTACTATTCATCTTGTTGTAATCATCTTTTATATATATAAACCATACAAATAATTTCCACATGCATATTACTAAATTAATTTTTTTTTCTAACCTTTACATTGGATGTGTCACATTTTTTATATATATTAAAATCAACCATTTCGATAACATCTATTCTCTTTGTAAAATTCTTCATAATCACAATCTAAAATAGAAAAATGGTGGGGTGGCTACACTGATTTTAGAAATTTGTAATAGAGTTAATATAATATACATATTAGGTGAGCGCGTTTTGTTTTAACCTAACCAAAAAGTGACCAAAATTTTGTAATAAGGCGACACACATGCTATTTAAATAAACCCCATATATAGGGCTGTTTTGGTCATTTCATATAATATACTCCATTGCTTGTAGTTTCATAGAAGGTTTAATGCAATTGGAATCCTACAAACTTCAATGACCATTTCACTAACTTCCAAAGTCCCAAAACCCCTTTCTCTTCTCCTTCCTCTATAAATAAACCATTTCTCTTCCACACTTTCCCTCTCATTCAATATCTCACATTCCTTCAATCTTTCTCCCATCACTTCTTCTCTCAAGAACCCTTTCTCTTCTTCCCCTTTTGATATCTCTCTCTCTCTGTCCAACACGATAAAGAACTCGAAAGGAAAATAGCATTATATTAGGTAAGCTTTCCTTTCATTTAATTTCGTTTTCTTTCTGATCTTTGCATGTTAAATTTCTTTCCATATTTCTTTTTCATCATGTTAGGAAACTAATACTAGTTAGCAACCTTTTGTCGGAAAATATCTTGAATTTTTCATTCTCAAATGATACAACAGCTTATATTAATATAGACATAATTCAATAATTACAAATCAATTACCGTGTTATCTTTGATTGAAAAATTAAAAAAGGAAAACTTAGTGTATCTCTATTGAAGTTTGAGATGTTGTCATTATAATTAAAAGTTGTTGTCACGTTCATGCATGCTTCTTGATTTTTTCCGGTGATCATGCAAAGACCATCAAATACCATCTCCGATGGTGACCGACAACTGTTTATACAGGTGTCTTTTTTTACTGTTTTTCAGCTGTAAACTATGCCTAGAATTTGGTGGATATTTTACCGGGAAACCCGGTAGACAAAGCACTTCAAACTCAAATATACTGCGAATAAAACGAAAAAGTAGTTGTCGTTCGTTGTTTCACCTTCGAACAGACAGTTCCGCTTCACGCTCCTTCCAGGCAAGTGCACAACACAACGACACAATACGTCGTCGTTTTGATGGATAAGTTTACTAATGTGTGTTCCACGCGCATTTTGAGTGATGGATTATAACTCACTCGAAGTTTCAGTTTCGGTTACGATTTTGATTTTTTTACCTCGTTTTTTAAAGTTGTAGCAGAAATTAATGGCCTGTGTAACGTACACGTGTTAATTGTAAGACCTACCTTTTGACTTGGCCGGACACTATTATGGCTCTGTCTGTGAGCTTTTTCCAAAATTTAAAACCATTTTGAAGTGAACGCCCAAACACTCCAAATAATGACTTTTGACTTTAAGTAACCAAAAAAAAATCTTTCTAGGTGAATCCTAAACAGGCATTATGTAGCATTTTTGTACAAATTATGAAAAAATATTTATATAGTTATATTCAAACGTGGAGAGATGTTATTGTATAGTATTATTTACGAAAATGAATTTTATATCGATACAAATATGTGAAAATGAATTTGTATGGATACAAATCTGCCCACTGATTAGTATATGGTGTCACTAATTTCCAGTCAAACTCACTTAAAAGGGAGAAACGCGGAGGTGAGAGAGAATGCTAGATGAGGCCACGTGCAGGGTGGGGATTGTTGGGTTGTTGGGTCCTTAGATTAGAAGAGAGAGTGGTTTCAAGGAAAAAGGCAGACTGGGGATGGTGAGTCTAATCAAACCACACTATAAAAGATGACTCATGATTGTGTTTTCAAAGAAATGACTTGTACCTAAAAAAACGGTTTTAAGCACTTTCGCATGCACTTTCAATTTTAAAGAGTTTGTTTTTATTTTGTCAACTTTAGAATCTTGTAGTAATCTTTATTCATTTCATTAGTTATATTCTTTAAGGTTTCTTTTGTTTTTTATTTTTTTAATTAACAACACAATAATCAGTGGCAAAGAATTAAATCTGACAAAGATTTCATTTTGTATTTGAACACATGGCCACAGTAACTATTATACAGTAGGACAAATTTTGGCATATGGTTTATCGTATGTGGTACTGTGGTTAAAGCGTAAAACATACGTAACATATAAAGATAAATATTTCAGAACAAATTTTTAAAATCAATTTAGAAATATTTTTAAAGTTTTAGTTAGTTTAACCAGTTAGATACATAGTTATTTTACAAAAGATTTTGAAATCGGATTTGAATTTAATTATTTTAGAGTTTGAGAATACTAGATTTTTAGATCGATTCTCGTTGGCATTAGAGTTTGAGAATAATGCTTGGTTTATATAATTAATCTTATTGTAAGTTAGGAAGAAATATTAGGGAACAAATTAGGAGCTTTTTTGCATCTTATATATAAGTAACCTTTTAAAATTATCATGGTTTTGAAAGTACTAGATTTTAAGATCAAATATTAGTAAAATCAAAGTTTAAAAGTACTACCTAGTAAATTTTAATTAATCTTAATGAAAAAAAAAGGAAAAAAAAAAAAGAAAGAAGTGAACGAAGTAGGAACTTCTTGCATTTTGTATGGAAATGAACTTTTTCAAATACCATAGTTTTAGAGTATTAGATTTTAACATCGTATCTTACCAATATTAGACTTTGAAATTATTACTTCCAAAGTAATTAGTGATGAAATAAAAGAGAATAAAGTAGGGGACACATTTGCATCTAACGTAGAAATAAACTCTTCAAAAAATAATCTTCTAGAAGATTAAATTATAGCCGTGCATGCACCAGATTACTACTTAATAAAATATTTCGTTAACTTATAAAATTATTGATCGTGTTAACATAGACGAAGATGGTTGATTTAACAAGTCACCGCACAAACATTAATAATTAACACATGATCTAGACATGTGTACTTTAATAATATATATGCACTTTCTACCAAATTCTATATTTTGCTTTGTTTAACAAAGTCTGACATGGAACTACCGTTGGTCCATTCTCAACCGTGTAATAAATTTAATAATTAACAGGATTGAATTGAATATATTAATCTTTTAAAAGCAGTACTTCCAGGTAGTTTCATGAGAGCTAGACAGATTTGTCCTATGTACCGTGTCTGGTTCCATACAAGTCTAGTCTCAGTTTCAGACGTGTCTTTGTTACAACGAATACATGTCTAGCAGTTGCCCTACTCACTGACACGTGAAATTTGTCTTTTTTCACTTTTTTTTTAATCAATTGAATACTAATTGAAGTTTAATTAGCTAATTTAACTTATTATATATACACTTTCGGTTTAGAAAGTCTTGAGTGGATTAAAATTTGGTTTATTTTTTAAAGGGCAAGTCAATTCATGCCTTCATAGGATACACGTGTACTTTTGGGACGTGTCATGTTTGTGGACAAATTTAGGGTTTTTGTCTGTCTGGTTTTGTGGAAACACAAGTACTTTGTATAACAACCCCCCCCATGTTGCTCTCTGACAAGGAAGTGTTCTTTTGCTTTTGCTGTTTTTGTTTTGTTTTGATGGGTTTTCTTGGTGAGTAGTGGTGTACAACTGAGTTGAACCTGGGAAAGCAAAAGCATTTGGAAGTAATGGTTGGTGTTTATTGAAGAATAGTTAGGTCCTTTGTTTGGAGAGTATAGAATTAATGTTAAGTCTTGCAGCTGCAGCAACCAGCAAGGGTGGTCTCTATTGAGATTTTAGTGGCTGTCAATACTTGCTAGGTGGCTTCTGCTTTTGCTTTTGCAGAAGTACTTCTCTTTCTCATCCTTTCTTATCTTTCTTTCTTTCAACAAAGTAGTGATGGGTTGATATATAGTGAAAGTGGCAATACTTTTTGCTTTCCAACAACTTCTTTGATACGTGGCTTTCTGTAAGGTGATCAATATCCATACTAAATTTAAATAGTTTTATGTTAAATTTGTGATATTACACGAAAAATATGTATTTGTGTAGTTTGTTTCATTTACAAATTGAACTTAGTATTATTGTGCATTATTTAAGATATATAGAATTTAAGAGAGTATTATTAAGTCATTAATAAGTTTTGCAATAATTGTTGCATGTATAGAAGTCAGCAGTTACAATTTCAGCTTCTTTGTTTTTAAAAAAGAATACCCAAATATAGGAATACTACATTAACCGTAGATGTTATGACCCCTAGATAAGCTAAACTGCAAAACAATAATTTATTAAGATGCTTTTCTTTGTCTTTTCATGCATAATCATGCAATCAAGTATATATGTTTTGTTCTAGCTCCTGTTTAAAATTTTCTCTTGATTTGGTTCTCTCTTGTAGACAAACTTTAAAATATCCCTTATGGAGGACATCAAATCATGTTTGATACGTGTTTATAAAAGACGTTTCGAAAAACACATTCATCAAGTGTTCCATCATATTATACTGGAATTTTTACACACATGAAATGATACATCGCGAATATTGTATTGCCCTTTAGCTAATCATAAAATGAGAATTAAGGAGACTAGAGATGGTGACGGGCTGAAATGGGGTTAGATCAGTCTACTCCAAATCCAATCTGATTTTTTTGTGGGGTGCCCCAAATTCCATTCATCATCAGAATGTGCCGTCACTTTTCGCCCCAGTCCCGAATCCAAACCTAACCTGATAAAAAGCCAAGTAAAAATGTTTGATCCAAACACAACTTGAAACTCGGTTTTCATGCCCCAAACTTGGGATCTTGTCAGTTTGGGTTGGATCAAATATTTTTGTCATCCTAGAAGGAACCGAGATGAGAGGGAAGATATTTATAATATAGTTAATAATTAATTAATAGTCTAATATAATTTATTTTGCAAACCTATGTTGAATATAATCAAGGCAAGGTATATGTATGTATTATATATGGTTGCTAAGATTGGAGCCAAATTGAACTACTAAGTCTTGTATTTTTCTTCTAATTAATTTCACTGTCTTAAAACTCTAGCTTAAACTTTGAAGAAATCACAATGAATCTGTCAAAATCATACCTGACTCAGCTCATGACAATAACCCAACTGATCTTTGAAAAAAAAAAGAAAAAAAAGAAAAAAACCCTACTCGTGAACTTTGATTGTTTGCCATGTAATGCTGAGTCATCGAATCTAACTTATTTGATCATTCTGTTCCTCTCTTTGTTTTTTGTGTTGTCAGTACTTTACTGTGTTTTTTTGACAACAAAAAGCTTCATCTGGAAAAAGGGGTGCACGTTTTTGTGAGACTTTCTTTTCTTGGATAAAATAAAAAGTTGTCACTTTATAATATTTATATTATATTATATACATGGTTGAACAACACTTGCAGCAAAAGTACTGGTTCTTGAAAGTGATTTTTAAACATTGAATTTGATTTTGCTTTTGAGTTGTTCTATACGTACACAATATGTGTTATGTTTATACCACCGACCTTTGACGCTTTGGACAATTGAATGTTTGACTTGTTTTCTACCGATATCAGTAAATTTATAATGAAACCAGAGCATATTCTACGTGAAATTCTTTATTTATTTTTGGCAAACCATGTCTTTCATAGCTGACTTTGAATTCTAATGCTAACGTCCTACAGCTTTCATGACAAGTCAATATATAATATAAATTGATTTATGATGAAACAAGATACGTTACGTCCAAATTAAGTTTATTCTTTTCCTTCTCAATAAATTGGTCAAAAATCATCAACTAACTAATAATTCGTTAGGTTGGTTCCAATAAAAATTAAAGAAGCAAAACAAAACAATTGGGAAGAAGAAAAAGAATCCAACATATATTTAAACATCCATGTTTCTTTGCTAATTTCTATTTTAATGATTTTCTTTGTTCTCATTGTACAAGTAATTGTACACACTTGCGTGTTTCTTTATTATATTCTACATAATTGTATCAATAATCATTAAAAAATTTATTATATTGCAGGAACATATATATATACATATAGACACATCTTTGAAGCGCTAGATCAAGGTGTACAAATCATTGCCAACATAACAGCAAGAATGATAAGTGAATTTCAGGTACATTGATTTATTTGAAGTTATTTCATCTTATTATACAATCATTGTATATAGTTTTGCTTTTGTTTTTTCGTTTTATTTTTATTTTTTTTCGGTGCAATAATCTGTTATATTTTGTTAGACTCAGATTATAAAGAGAAAGCTTACAAAGCTTAACCAGGCATTAGGGTTTCAGAAGTCACATTCTAGTAAGCAGATAGTGAAGATTTTTTCGTCGAGAGCGAAGAATGATGATAGTGCTACTTGTGATCTCTCCATGGTTATTGCAAGAAGCAGATCAAGCACACCTGATCTTAGCACTAATATCATCAATGATGTTGATGCTGCAACTTCTTCAGAAGATGCTAGTTACAATTCTTGGGTGGTATGTTTTCAGCCACATTAATATTTTATATACACACACACATACAGAGAGCAAAGTAGAATCAAAATCATCATCTTGCATGTTGGTATATATGTTAAAGGTGCATATCATAGTGTCTGTTAAAAGCGATTTCAGTAAAAGTAATTTCTATAAGAGTACTTTTTTCTTTTGACAGACTATAAAAGTACTTTCAAATGACGTTTTTTACACTTGTCAAACCTTTTCTTTTTAAAAAGCAATTTTAAAATGTTATTCTAATTCAAAACCTGTAACAATGGATAGTATTATTCTAAGTAAATATTACTACAAAATAGACACAATTTATTTTTCTACTGTTCATGCATTTTTAACTTTACCAAAGTTAAATCCATTTTGAGCATACCATAAGAAATGTTTAGCTAGAAGCCTAGAATCATGTGCACACACGTTATGATTCTGCTTAGTATAATTCTTATTTTTGATAAATATAAAAAAAAAAAAAAAAAACTCGAATACTGAACTTTTTACATTGAAGATTAAATTTGAAATGCATTTGATTTATTAATTGTTAATTAGGTGGAACATCCGTCTGCTTTGGACTCATTTGATACAATGATGAAGGCAGCAAAGGGAAGAAAATTGCTGTGTTTTTGGATTATGATGGAACTCTATCACCAATTGTTGATGATCCTGATCGAGCCTTCATGTCTGATGAGGTAACCAAAAAACCCCCTTGATTTTATGAAGAATACTTTCTGGTAAAACAATGTACTTTCTATGAAATAATATGTAGAAGCACTTTCTGAATAAGTACTTATAACACGTTAAAACACGTTTATTGTAGATGCGCGTTGCAGTGCGAGAAGTTGCAAAGTGTTTTCCAACAGCTATAATAAGTGGAAGGGAGCCGAGAAAAGGTATTGAACATTCACTCTTTTAAGCAAAAAATATTCTCCAATTTTATTGTTTCTAATGTATTTGACTATTTGATTATTTTTATAGCAAAGTTGATATTGAATTCATATTATTTTGTGTTGAAATTCAGGTGAAGGAATTTGTACAGTTGGGTAATGTATATTATGCTGGGAGTCATGGAATGGACATCATGGCACCACCAAGGCCAGTCAAGGCCTGTGATGGCAAATATCATACAGTTACTCCTGGAAAAAAGGTCAGTTTCACCTCTGTTTGTCTATATATTTTTATCCAAATATTTTACAAATGTTTTTTTAAGAATTGTATATCCCTTATACACGAAAACCTTTCAATAAAATTTATCAGACTTTAAAGGTCGTCTTCAGCATATCTAGAAGGGTGTTCAACAAATCTTAAGATCAACTGGATTGGTCTGTATTGTAATAAATGTTTGTGAAATATTCAATAATCCAATGAATGTGAAAAAAAAATGTCTATTTTTGTTTAACAAAATTAATTTTCTTCTCATAGTTGATTTATTATTATAAGAATGACAATTATTTTTCCTCAAACTAAAAGATTTGGTTATTAAATTGGCAGGGGAGTGAAGTTCTCTTTCAGCCTGCAAAGATATATTTGCCTGCAATTCAGAAGGTGAGATAATAATCTTCTTCTCATTGCTTCTTTAGTTATTTATCAAATTTGAAGCTCATTCTAATTGTTATACATATTTTCACTCAAACAATTTTGATGGTTTGTAAATTAGATAATCACAGAGTTGGAAGAAGAAATCCTAAAAATACAAGGTGCCAGAGTAGAGGACAACAGATTCTGTGCCTCCGTACATTTCAGACAAGTTCGTGAAGAGGTAGACTTAGACGATATCTCTTTATCATAATATAATAAAAGGTCTTTAAAACCAAATATAGGAAAAAAGAAAAACATTTACGTATAACGAATACGATTATTAGAGAAAAAATTTCAGAACAATAAATTTATACCGTTATAAAGACGAGAAAAAATGGCTTGAAACGTTTTCAATGTTTTTGAATGCAGGATTACAATGTATTGCAGGAGAAAGTGAAATCTGTAGTGAAAAACCATCCAGAATTTCACTTGAGTGAGGGTAAAATGGTCATGGAAATAAGACCGTCCATAGAGTGGGACAAAGGTCATGCCTTGGAATATTTATTGGACACTCTAGGCTTGAGCAATTCCAATGATGTTCTTCCATTGTACATTGGAGACGATAGAACTGATGAAGATGCTTTCAAGGTATTTATTGTTAACAAAAATTAAAATAGGTTTTTGATGAGACTTCAACGAGGATGTTATTTAATACTAGGTTTATGATTTTGCAGGTGATAGAGAAAAGAGGACAAGGGTATCCAATCATTGTATCTTCAACTCCAAGAGAAACTAGAGCTTCATATTCTCTACAAGATCCATCAGAAGTACTGACTTTTTATCAAGACTAGCAAAATGGAGGAAATCTTCTTCTTCAAGTAGGCCACTTGCTCAAATTTGGGGTATATAAAGAATTGTAACCGAGTTTTTTTGGTCTGTATAGGTGTTTCATGTAAGTTCTCACTGTTAGTTGTTTAAATAATGAAACACTCTTTCCATATATAAACATGAAATTATGGGAAAGTCTTGATAATGGTTAAAACCAATTTACTTGGTCATGCAATTACAGAAAGATCCTCTTCGACTTGTGAAGCAAACAATTTTTCCTCATCTTATTGAACTTTTGAGAGTAATAATATTTTTCTACGGAATATGATAACAAGTGAACCTAAGGAGTAACGATAAGTCATTCACATTACAAACATATAAAAACATTCTCTGAACATGAATGCAAATACGACCTACATTCTCACCTTGGAATGATCCTAAGTCGATTAGTGGGGGAAAAAGATACGTACTAAGGAAAATGGTTTTTCCCATTGCATGAATCATGATTCTTTGTGTGGTTCTCCATTAAGTTGCTGATAGGTGAAATCTAATTATGTCGTGTTACATTCTACAACACTGGTATAAAATTGGCTCTTACCGTCATGTGAAGTATGTAAAAGCAACCTGACCGATAGATGAATATATTGCTAGTAGGAATGAGGAGCCTCAGAAGGAGTGATGGACCGCATTGTACCTGCCTGGTTAAATGATGTAATAGGTAGTAAAGTCTCATCCCCATTGCTGATGAGTTCTCAGGCCTGTTGACCTGGAAAATGATAAAAGTCTTTATGTTAAGATTGTGGATCGAAGGCATCACACAATCCAATAGAAAGACAGAAAATCAATGAGTAATTGATGCAAATCAAATGACTCAGAGTAAGCAAAAGAAAAAAGCTTAGCAGATTAACTCCTGAATTCCGGATATATTAAAGTCTCACTCACATGATCCAATAGATCAAGAAACCACACGTTACAACTGCTTATATAAATCATCCATTGAACTATTCCTTTTTCAGTTAGATGATCAAAAGCAACACCAACAAACTCAATAGTTGGTTAGTATGGTGCATTTCAAGAACTTAAGCAAGGATCCACTTATGGCTAAATTTAACTCTTTTTCACACCATCACCACCATCCTCTTGATTCAACTCAGTTGATGTCAAATTACTTGCACCAGGTTCAGTTCTTTCTTCTTGATTCGATGCCATTGCTGCACCTGGCCAACTCTGGGATGCTGGAAGGGGAGCTAAATTTTGAAGGTCATGCATATTTGCAACCCAACGGGAATCAAAAGCAGGAATATTTGGTCGTGCCATACCAGCTGGAATCATTTGATTGTATCTGAAGGGAGGTGGAAGTAGATGTGGTTGATGACCATCAGGAAAATTGTCAGGCATGACCACATGTCCACCAAAATTATAATCTTGCCTTGGCTGATACATCTGGAATCCGTATATCTTAACCCATAATCACCATGTGGATTAGTAGCAGCAATACTCTGATGGAACAAGTGCTGCCCTGAAGAGAACCGGTCTTTGGTTGGAGATTTTGCACTATGGCTGTCAAAAACTTGAGGATTGAAGTTTCTTCGGCTACTATGCCTCCATCCAGATGGAAGATTAGCAGAAGTATATGCCAGCTCTGGACTAGAATGTGGCCTTCCAAACGATTCCTGCTACGCGCTTGATTCCACAAGCTACCTGACCTAGAACCTCTACCCTTAACTGTCCGTGACTGCTCATCTGGACTAATATTTCGTAAACCTTTATTCTGATATGAGGCCATTGAGCTAGCTGTATTTGCAAAAGCTATCTGGTTCCCAGTATGAAAAAAAGCAGATACATTAATTTCAGGACTAGGAGCATCAAGACGATAGCCTTTCCAACCTGTCCCAGGTCTTTTGGAAAATGTGGTCGCCTCAGCAATTAGATTCTCTATTGGCCAATCAAGTAATCTAGCCAGTTTCTGAGCACCAGCAGAAAATGCACCAAGAATCGAAAAATAGCTACGCAGAAACTTACAAAGAACAATTAGTTTACTTGAAGTGAAGTCGTATGGATTCTGAGGTAACATAGTTGGATCTGTCCCTGAGGCCATGGTACGATATATGCAGGTCAAAATGAGCCAGGAAAAGTACTACATCCATCTCCTGCTGGGCGGCTTCTATTC
>CM038005.1:4369553-4733221 GCA_021234005.1 Nephelium lappaceum
AAAAACTTGAATTGGGTACAGTCACAATCATCAAAATTCATAACAAGAAACACGATCATATCATATGTTGCCAAAAAACATAAAAAAAAATAATAATAATAAATTAAAATTAAAAAAAAAAAAAAAACAACAACAACAACAACTTGGGCAAATCACTCACAGCAAAGCAAGCTAATATTATATAAAATACAGACATATAGACAGAGATATAAATATGTACACATTTGCAGCTGATGTTTATAGATGAATAAAGTGAAACAACAGATAGACTCATAGACAAATAGCTTTTACACCCACCAAAAAAACAAAAAAAAAACAAAAAAAAAAGGAGTAAACAGTGCAGGAAAAGATTTTACAGTGAAGAGATCTGTGTCTTTGAGAGAAGAAATGCGAAGATTAGGTTTGGGTTTGATAAGAGGCCATTTAGCTTCTCTTCTCTCGCCCATTTTTCTCTTCTTTGTTCCCGTCTCTGCCATTCAATATTTTTTTTTTTTAATAATTTATTTTGTTTTCTCCTCTCAAATTATATTATAAATAGATAGTTATTGTCTGTCTTTTATTTCTAAATAATTGTCTCATTAAATATGAATAAGAAAGCATTTAGAATTTGTCTATTATAAAAATAGAATTTTTATAAAAATTAAAAATAATCCGAACAGAATTGTTTTTTCATTATATATGTGAATTTAAATTAAAAAGTTTTTAATTGTTTGGGAATTTTAAGGTAAAAAGCTATGAAAACATACTATCTTTTCTTAAAAAAAAAAAAAAAGTTGGACACCAATCAGATAAAATATGTATTTGGAGTTAATTAAAATAAAAAGAGTAAATTAATTGTTTGGAGGTAAATCTACCTAAAATTCTACACCAATAACGAGACATTTAGGTTGCATTTAATATTTTATCTTAAGACTGAAAAATACTTATTTTTATTAAATATTGAATAGTTATTGGAAATAGAAGAGAAAATTATTTGTACAATCTTAAATATACTCTCATAATAGGAAAATATTTATTCTCCTAGTAATATGAATGGTTTATTTGAAATCCGATTATAAAATATGCATGTTGAAGCTTGAATCCCCACAGATAAAAGTACAAGCAACACAATCTAGTAAGAAATCAACGGAAACATAATACTTCATAGATTTTATAAGAACAACACACATATATATGTATAATTCAACAGGTTAAATTCTGTATCAACTTGCTTGTATCAAATACTGAAAAATAAAAATGATATAAATATATCAACTCCAATGAATGAGTAGAAAACTTCTAACACTTACAATATTATTAATAAAATAAAACTCAAAATTCTCTTATATAAAAGGAATGAAGGTACACAACTCAGGGAGCTTGGCTTGATCGAGGACATCAAGCTTTTAAAGTCTTAAGATGAGCTGTGTAGGCGTGTCTTATGCTCATAGACCTTTAAATAAAGTAACCGATGCTCTTGCTAAATTAGCTTTTAAGTTCGGCAAATGATTTAGTCAGGCTTAAAGCATGATGTTATGGGTGATTTACCCTTTGCTTTGAGCTAATGGATTCATTTTCCTTTTGAAAAGACTATGGGTTTGTTTGATATACTGTATTGAATTGTATCGTATCGCACTGAATTAGATTGGACTAAAAATATATTATATAAAATTATTGTTAAGATTAAATTAAAAATATTTTAAACAATATAAATAAAATATAAAGAATTTAATCATAAAATTTTAATTTAATTTTTTTTCAATATAATATGTATATATATATGCAAATAAAATTATCAATCAAACTAATTTCATTTTTATATATTAAATAATTAATTTGTTTTTATTTGAAAAAGTGTCTTAATTTTATAACTCAAAAAAGGTAATAAAGGCATGCAGTACAGTAGCCAACAGCCAATATAATAATAATAATGATAATGATAATAATAATAATAATAAAGTGAATAAAAAAATCATTGTAACGTACTGAATATAACCCACTAAAAGATGGTTTAATTTCTTTCATCCACTCATTATGGTATAGAAAGTGTTGCAACATATTCACTATATCAAATCCACTCACATCACCAAACAATGGTTTCAAAATTCTAGTCCCCTTGTTCTCCTATACGAACAAATTTTCTATAAGATTGTGTCATAATTAGTGTTGTAAAACAGATTAATAAAAAATAATCAATAAAAAATGTAAAATGAAAACAAAAGAAAAGGTTATATTATTCCGTTAATCTATTTCACAACACTAACTATAAAATAATCTCATCAAAAAATTTATCGGTCCAACGGGCGCACATCACCTTAAATAAATAGAATGTTATGTCACATTCAAAGCCTTAAATGTTTCTTAAATTCCAGGGAAAATTACACAAAGCTACCTCAAGTTTAATATAAATAGCATGATGTTCGACTTTTGATGGCTTTTCCTTCAAGTGACCATGGTAAAACTTAACTGTTAATTTAATGGTTAAAAGGTAAGATGGTCTTTTTACCTATAAATTACAACAAAAAATTCTGAACATAACACCATAACGTTTTATAGTTATATTTCAATTTAAAATGAATTATAAAATTGTCCAAATTGTTTTAAAAACCACACATTTGCTTTTGTCAAAGCTTTGAGAAAACTAAACTCTATTGCAGGTGGAATGACTCCATTGATGGCAAAGTATCTCTGATCTCCTTTGCAAAGGAAATCATTATGAAGAAGAGTTTTTCTCCTCCAACCTCCTCCTTTTGGGGGAGATATATCTTTGATGATTTCCTCCACCATGGGAGATCGATTCTCCATTAGCATATGTCAATGACGATGGAGTTTTTGCTTTATTTTTTTAATTTATTTTTAATTAAAAAATTTATGTGATTTAATTTTTAATATTTTTTAAGTGATAGTAAGTGAATTAAGTGTAATTTATTTATTTAATTTTTTTATGTTTAAAAGTTAAATCTAAGGGCGTAGACTTAACACTAAAATATGTTTATATTATTTTTTAAAAAAAATTGAACATCGTACTACATATATCAAACCCGAATTAAATTTGAGTAATCTTTCTTGAATTCTAACCATGTATCAAACATTTGTTCTCGTTTTGTTAACCACGACCAAAGAACAAAAAAGCACTCCACATCTCCACCATATGTATCGGACTTGGGATTCAACAAACCTAAAGTGGCTTTTCTTACTCCAATTAAATTCCAATTAGAAATTCAATACTGGCTCAGACATTATCATAATTTTTTGAGCCATTTTGGTATTTTGTCTTCTTCATGTGTTCTGCTCACAGTCTAGGAATTACAAGGTTTCGAAAACCAGTTTCAGGCCATTTTACTAATGCCAAAACCCTAAACACAACTGATCATAATGTTTTGTGTATTTTACGTATGAATAATCAATCACATCAAAAATTTATATCATAAATGAATAAAATAGATACTTTTACCGTTTTATTATAACACCACACTAGATATATTGAGAAATACAAATTTACTGTTTTATCTAGGTTATTCTTCATGAGGTATTGTTGACTTTATTTGGACCTATTTTTGGGGAGAGAGAGAGTAAAGGGGGCTTTAAATATTTGTGGAAAAACATGAATTAAAACCTATTTTCTTCTATCTTTTTAATGATTGATATTTTTTCAAGGAAAGGGTTCATACAAGAGAATACTTGTTCTCAAATATTACAATTTAATCGAAAATCTACCAGCGTTCCAGTAATAATGGTCAGAGGTTGGGAAATATCATAATTTAAAAAATAGAAAGCTCCCCCACACATATATGCCAATAACTATGCCCAGTAGTGGAATTCAAACTTCGATCACATATGTGAAAAAAAAATGCATTAACCTTTTGAACTACGAGTAGATGTTTAACAAGAGAATACTTGTTAGGGACAAACAATAGCACTTTTAGCATACATCTCAATATTTTATTTCTACTCACTTAGTAAGGTTATATTGATTTAGATTTTCAATCTAAATCTAGCTGTTCAACATTAAAGAATATTCATCAACTTAAATTCATTAATTGTGATGCAGTAACATATTATGTTTGAGCAATGATTTTAATTCTGTTTTAATTACGACAGTAACTTCTCAATTGTTTTAATTAATTAATTTATTTAAAAATATACAATCTTCATTGTCACAACTCGAGCTTAACACATTGTCAAACTGGATGAACGGTCTCTACCATCAAATCATATTAAACTATGATAACTTTTTAAATTTATAAAATGGTACGTTAGAGATGTTGAAATACATATATATATATATATATATATAGTTAATTCAAATTTTAAGTTAATATAAACATCGCCTTTTCATAAGTACAGTATAAGGGTTAGAACGTTAATATCTTCAAGGTTTTAATCTTTGTAGTTGATCTATAAACCAATAATTTCGGTTTTTAACATTATGACAACTTTGAAACAAATCTTGTTGATGTTTGGGGCCCTTTCTTTAATTTCTTGTATTTTTGTTCTAAAAATGCTATGATTTTTTTACGAGTTTGTTGAAATTACAATGATGATTAATGTGTGGCAATTCGCACTGATGCATCGAATCAAGAACATAACATCAAAATAACGTCATATCAATTTTTTATCTCATGATTTAATCAAAACCTACTACTGATCATAATTCATAACAGTATATATACATACATATGATATATTATTTGCAACAAAAAAACAACGGAGGAGAAAAATCTAAAGAGTATAATATGCGTTGGCAAGAATTGACCCAAGAAAATGACATGCATTTTGCTCAAAATCAAAATGCAAAATGATATACATAGCATGCCTGCACTGCGAGGAACACATTTATCTGTTCCAACCAACAATGTTTTTTATTCTTCCTTTTATTTTCAAATATTGTCTGAGCATTTCCGGGAGATGCTGTAGCAAGAACCTTTTATAATTGTGTGTGTATATAGCTTTCAGCATCTAATTCATGCTGACTTTAGTGAAAAATACCTTTTGAAGAAAAAAAAAACAGTAGCGACCTGTATTGGGATTCAATCATATTCACATTACTTGTGAGTTGTGAGAAAGAGGTTGGTTGGCTAAAAAGAAAAGAACCTACAAAATCCAAGAATGTTTAAAGTTACTCTTTATTTTCTAGTGGAAGTCTTGGAAAGATGAAAATGAATAACAAACACGTAATAAAAGATGATATGATATAAAATTTTGAAGAAAACCTCAACAGGATATTTAAATATTTAAAACATATTTTTAATTTTTATGCATGATTCTAATTTTAAAATTAGAATATACACACAAAAAAAATTTGAAATTACAAAATAAGTTTTTATATTGATATAAACTTGTTTTTATTTTTTTTTTGCTCAAAATTATAAATATTACAAGTAAGGAACATTTTCAATTTCAGAAATTACATCACATACACTCCATGATTAATCTTCTGTTTTTTGACGGAAAAGGATACGCACAAGGGCAATTATTATTATTAATTATTATTTTTAAACACCATTTAATTTATACTCTTTGTTTAAAAACTTATCCACAATGATATAGTATGCAATTATTTTTATTACATTGTCTGTTAATGTTATGATCTATTTGATCATTTGACAGCTATACATTACTATTATTAGATTAAGCTTTTAGAAAACAATTTTCACGAGTATTACTAGTTTATTTTTGTAATACTAATAAGATGTTTCTCCTAATATTCATTCAATCTAATAATTATAAAAATTTGAATCGCTATGCTATAATGATTTTTTTTTTAAAAAAAAACGATGTTTCTCCTCACAAATGGTCCAATGCAAGCTTTAATGTCGGTTTTGCCTATAGTTGTTCCTTAGATTGTCCATATCATTACACATACATTCTTTCAATTTATTTATATATGGTGTTTCCCTTCAATGCTAGTGCTATTATATTGTTTCACTCGATTTATTCAAATGAAATCTTAATACTAGCCATAATGCTACTATTACTAATAAACATTTAATTTCATCTATTCTGATCGATCTTAATTCTCCTCAAATAAATCAACGTTTTTTTTCTTTTTTTTTTTGGAAGAACTCAAATAAACCAACGTTGTCATCATTCTTATCACTAATATTTTATCTATTAACTGTTGATAATAAGTTTATTTATATATTGGGGAAAAAAACCTATCGGACTATAAAATTTATTTGTACATTGAGCTTTAGGTAATGACACTCAACTACTGAAACATCCATTAGAATATGTTTGATACGTAAGATCTCAGGTGGGACTGAGATTTATTTTCTCTCATTGTCTCATATCACACGTTTAGAGCTAGGGAAGGTAATAGATTTTTCATTCCCAATCTCACCTCCATTCCCACTTTACTTGGAAAATGAAATCCTAACATTACCCATGTCTTTGCTATTTCCCAAGTTCATGGGATTTCATTTTTTATTTTTTTATTTCATTTTTTCCCAAGTTCATGGATTTTTTTTTTTTTTGACATAGATGATGTTTTTTTTTCCCCTTTTCTACAATAGATGATGACTACGTTTTTCTTTTGATAATAGATGAAGATGGATTTTTATTTGTTTTTCAGATTTTTTAAAGTTTTTTTTTTTAAATTAATATTAATTTAGGATTTTTAATAAAATATTTTAATTTATTTTATTCAAATTCAATTCCAATCTATATTAAATATAATATGGTATAATTTTAATTCAATCCCATATTCTATCAAATATAGGACAGTAATTTTTAAACTCAATCCATTCCAACCTAATATATTCCATTTCAATTCAATCTTGCGTACCAAATGGAGCCCCAAACACTAATAAAATAATGTAGTATTGCACCACTTTTAAGCTAAGTGGAATTAGAGAAATAAAAAATTGGTGAAAAAAAAAAAACCAATCGATTTGCCGCAGCAGCCCCCACTGCCACCATAAGAAACCTTGGCCAACCTACTTTTATGGCGACACTATGCTCTCTATCTGCCAACTTAGAGCTACCACTCACGGCTCACCATTAATTTTTGTTTATTTTTTGCCAATCAAGTCTCACCTCCAATTGACATGCACACACATCACATTCCGCCATCAATTTTCTTTTGTTAAAAAAATTAATTATTTGATTTTGGGTAACTACAATGAGACCTTTGAATTTTCACACATTTATAGATTGAGAGCAAGTTTGTATTTATCTATTCATGTATCCTCTACCTTCACACAAATTTGGTCATGAGTAACCATGGAAAGACTATTTTCGAAGGGATGTAAGAAAAACGCAACCTCACAGAGACCTTGCTTCACCCCACCCTATACACGGGACGTGGTTAACCCAAAATAATTGGATTTGAGGTAGGACTGATGGTAATTTTTAAAACGGGGTGGATATTGGATTAGTTGTCTTCGTCTTAACCTTGTTTAATGCTTATCAAAATTACTAAAATTTAATCAGTTAAAATTAATATATTTTTCTGAATTAATATGTTCTTACTCATTTAGCAAATTTTATATTTAATTCATAGACTTCACTCTACAATTAATTATGGACATAACTATCACTTGTGTAATAGTATTAATCTTATTTATAATGCGATTATTTCTTTTATAAGAATATAATTATTGAACATATAAATATGGTGCATTATTCATTAAAAAAATGGTGGCGGATGTGAATTAATGTGGGGGCTAGGGGTGGCAATAGGGATGGGCAGAATGGGGTAAGGGCGAAAATTTTCAACCTAGACCTTCAATAGTTGGAGTTGGGGCAAACATATTTATCGAGGTCTAGGTTGAGGGTTCTAAACTAGCCCTAAACTTGCCCTATAAATCTTTAATTTTTTATATTGTAGATTGAAAATAAATTAAATAATAAAACATTAGAAAAAAATAAATCGAGCAACAAATTTTAGAAGTCTCAAGTTTATAGAACGGTTGTTGTCTTCTTTTTTCTTAATTTTAAAAGAAAAAACTTCATTTTAGTTCTTGAAGTTTTGAAAAATATTAAATTTTTAAAACTCTTTTAAAAATAGTTTTTTCATTCCTAATTTTTTCATAACTCTTTAAAAAAGTTTAAACCGTCAGTCAACTAATAGTTAAGACTAATAGAATACGTACAAAAATATTTTTATCCTTAATGGTTGTTGATATTATGTAAATTACCGGATTACCTTAATAAAAAAATGAATTTATAAATTAAATAGTCTAAAATATAATTAAATTTAAGTTGTTAAATTACAATTTAATAGCCTAAAATTACAATTGACTGTTAGTTGATTAATGGTTTGAAATTTTTTTGAAGAGTTTTAAAAAAATTATGAATAAAAACAGCTATTTTCAAAAAAAAAATTTAAAACCTGATATTTTTTGAAACTTCAGTAACTTAAATTAAGTTTTCCTATTTTAAAACTTCATTGACAATATGATCTTTTCTTTTGAATCAACCAAGTCAACCTCAAGAGAAGGACAAGTTGGAGAGTCACCTCCACTTGTTTCCTTCTATTTTCTTAATTTTAAAACTTCATTGACAATTCGATCTTCTTTTAAATCAATCAAGTCAACCTCAATTTACTCTCCAGTTGCAATTACACTAAACTCAATGGCATCTCAATGTATTTACTGTTTGAATTTTTAAACTCTAAGTAAGGTGTAATTGTTAGAAAAATTTGAGTGGGGCAAGCATAATGTATTGTTCACATCATTTCATACAGAGCACTGATGGTATTTAAAAAAGAAAAATGTGTAGAATTTGTTTTTTTTTTTTTTTTGAAGTTATTAGAATTAGTCAATAAAACAATTGAGATCACACTGATAGAGCATTGATGGTATGGTCTAGATAAAAGGTTTTCATATGATTGAAAGTCACCTACAATTGGGTGGGATACAACTCATATACATAAGAAAAAATCCCACCATTTTATTTGAAGGTGAGGCGCACAATTTCAAACCCATGACTTGTCATGGGAGAAGGGTAAGTGGTTTTCCGCTTAATTGACCCCCTTATGCAAAAAATTTGTTATCTTTGTGGTCGGAAATAAGTGTTCAAAATTTTACTAAATGATTGACAAAACATATTATAAGGAACGGAGCACAATTTTTCTCTTTGATACTATACATAATGTGATCATGGACTAATTAAGACTTATTGCATTTTAAAAAGAGAGAGATTATACACATTTTTTATATACATAAATTGACTACTCGATATTATGTAATTATTAATATCTCCATATTACTTTCTAGTACAACTAATTATATATCTTTTTGTTCAATAAGATGGTGAATATTCAATTCCCATTAAACATATTTTACAAATTTATAAGAGAGGTATTTTTTTTTTTCTAACCTATCTTTCATTTACGAGAATAGCCTACAAATAGTTATTAGTATTTGACAAATTTGATAGTACTCTTGGATTAGGTGGGTGAGATGGGATTTTAAATCCTAAACTCACCCAATCAGGTGTTTGGGCCTCGGAAGGGAATGAATTTTCCTTTCCCACCTGCCTTCATTTCCTATCAAAGTAGGAAACGGTTTTCGAATCCTGCCTTGGAATCTTTTTTTTTTTACTATGTTTTCTTTGTTCTAATATATATACATATATACATAAATGATCTATTATAATAAATATATTTAATATAATTTATTAAAAATATTTTTATGAGATTAATGAACATCAATTAGTAAATAAAATTTATACTTCTTTATAATTATTTTTTTTCTAATTCTCATATTTAACTTGTTTAAAAATTAATTTAATTTAATATTAAATTTTTTTAGTGTATTCCAATTCAATTCAATACCAACTACGTGAAATATATTACAAAATCTAATAAAATTTTATCTCATCTAATTCTACGTGTCATACAGGGCCTTAGGGCCTTACTGTGTAACTTTAGATTAAAAAAAATATTGTCAATAACCATGACCTGAGCAAAACTAAACTACCATTTAAAAGATACAAAAAAAAAAAGGAAAAAAAAACACCCAAAAGAGGTTGATGCGCCACGTGAGAGGGCCTACTCTGTTCCCATTGGTCGCACATTTCTGATGCGTTGTTCAAGTCCCATTGGCCTTTGACGCACGTCCTTGTACGATGATGTTGACAAAATATACGAATTTAGTATCCAACTTTCTTTATTAAAATAACCAATAAATTTGACACTTCCCATTTTTGTGTCATGTAACATTATTTAATGACTAACTTTCGAAAAAAAAAATATTTAATTACTCCTTCTAATTAATTACCTTTGTCCAAAGCAGTCTTCCTCCCCCTCTTTTTCTTAATTTTACCAAAATAAGATATGCTTTAAGTGAATTTCTCACTTCAGTGAATCTCTCTCTCTCTCTCTCTTTATCTTTCCCTTTTTTTTTTTTTTTTTTCTCTCTCTTCATTTTTGTCCTCCTCCCAACATCATCTCTCTCTCTCTCTGTGTCTCTGAGTGATGTTCACTTGGATTTATGCTTTCCTTTTTTGTGGGGCAAAGAACTTAATTGAAACAGCAGTGAAAAATAAAAATAAAAATAAAAAGAAAATGACGAATAATCAGCAAAACATAAGCTTGTGGTTTGTGTATAAAGAGAATGAGACATCATCAACCATCATCAAAAGATCCTCTGCCTTACTCCTCTCTAGGGTTTCCAACTATTTCCATTTTTGTACTGCCTTCATTCTCCTCCTACACCTTCTTCTCTTTTCTGTCTTGTAGTGTTCCCCTTCATAATTCAATCAACACAATTTGTTTATTTTTTCTCTCTTCTAATTAAATCCTCTCTCCTCCTCACATCTTTTGATTCTCATTTCTTGTGATTAGTGAAGATCAGCTGCTTCTATATAATCGGTGAGTTTCTTTTTATTTTTTTGGTTTTCATTTTATGATGATTATTTTCTCATTAGGGTTTCGATGTATCTACACACGTAACTAGAACATGGTGAGAGGAAAAATCCAGATGAAGAGAATCGAGAATGCTACTAGCCGGCAAGTGACCTTTTCAAAACGTCGAAACGGTTTGTTGAAGAAGGCCTATGAGCTATCAGTTCTCTGTGATGCAGAAGTTGCTGCCATAATCTTCTCACAGAGAGGAAAACTCTATGAGTTCGCAAGTTCTGAGTATGATTTCTCACTTTTCACACAACATTTCTTCTTCCATTTCCATTTCCAATTGTTTTTGCTTTTGTTTTTGTATTAATTTTTTTAATTATCATCGTAACTTGCATCAGAAGATGAATATTATTATTATTATATGTACGTTGCCGGTACACAAAAATGCGTGTGAAAAAAAAACTAAGTACTGGTGGTTGTTGCACTGGTAAAGGTGAGTTTAGAGTGCAATGATGGTAATGTTAGGCTTTAATTGTTTGTCGAATTAATCAGTCTCTATCTCTCTCTCTTTTGAGTCTAAATCGAATCAAAATGACTGATATTTTATTCGTACTATACAGATTCTGATTGTAGCGTTTTAAGATTTGCAACATCTATTTGTGGATTTGATGATTGGATTTCATATTTCGGTTCTTGGTGCAATAAAATCATATGGGAATTGATTTGTTTTTGACAATATTTATGTGGGAAAATAATTTGTTTTCTTAATTTTGTCGAAGTACATCGATCACCTGTACTGACCATCAACTTTATTAAAGTTTCTATGTGCTCTTAGAAGTGCTTTCTCTCTAGCCATGTTAGCTAGGGTTTGCAAATCAAAGCTTCTTGAAAAATGGATAGGACCACTTGCTTGGATAGTGGGTTGATGAACCATCCATGTATGTATCTGATTCAGCTACAAGATTCTCAACAATAGCACTTTTTACAGTTTATGAACTTGCAACATCTGGTATAGTACTTGAAGTTACTCCTTAAGTCTTTTTATTCCTTCCAACTTCTTTGCTCTTGCTTAGTTTTAGTGTCGACTTGCGTGTGCAACTGGTTTTGGTTACCACTTTTTAACAGGTTTTTTGGGAGATAAGTTGTGACTGAAATTAGCTTATGACTCCTGCCTAGAGAAAAATCAAAGGTTGGATGGGGTCCAGTACTGTTTTCCTTTACTTGTCTTTCTAGTGTACTCCATGTAGTAAATGAGATCATTTGATGGTTTTAAGTGGGTGAGTTCAATGTGAATTGAAGTCGATATTGTGCTTTCTATGTGAGTTACTATTTGGTAGGATAACTCAGTTAATCTAATGTGTGAATGATATTTGATATTCGTTTGGGCTGCAAATTATTTGTGCTGAGAATTACATAGAATAGCGTGTACCAATTGCTATCATCAAACAATTTGCTTTGTGTCCACATAAGGAGGAAGACAGCAATGTTGACTAGTTTAAAATTTGGACAATTTTTGCTGTTCCTTGCATATTTTATGGATCAAGTATATTAATTGGTATCATTTCTCGGAGCTAGTTTATTAAAGGTCTGTTGATGTGTACATATTGATGATGCTTGTGTACATTTCATGTCAACCCAAACCTTGAGTTGGCTGATAAATTGGTAAGGAAGTTGTAGACAAAATTATTTTTGGTTTGTGGCATACCAATTACATAAATTTATAAAAGACTAGATGATAATTATAGTAACATTTTGAGTAGTTAATCTTTACTTTAACATGAATATGAGCTCTAGAACTATTAAGTGTTGACAAACTTACATTAAAGAGGGCTAACTTATCATCTTTAATTATTTTTCAATATCATTAAATCACATTTTCTCATATAAAGTTAGTGTTTTCATTCATATCACTTTATTTATATGATGTTATAGTTTAGAAAATTTTAAAAACACATTCATTTTATGTCAAGTTTTATCATGTTAATCATACGAATTGTTAAGCATCCATTGGAATGATAAAGATACTTTTATTAGTTGTCTTTTGAACTAGCGATTCTTTTTTTTGGGTAGGAGTTCTTTGAATGAGCGATACAAACTTTGAGTTTCATAAATTCATCAATTCCTTTGTTTTTGTTTAAGGTTCTGTCTTTTATTGAACAATAGCATTCTTACTAGATAAATTCTAACGAGCTAGTATCTCTCACTGTCTGATTATAACATATCATTTTGTACTAACATTCACATATTATCTAGAAAGTTCTAAATCAATAAATTTATTCCACATCAAGTTTTGTCATGTCATTCTTATGAATAGTGAAGAATCCAATGGAATGATAAATATGTTCTTATTACTTTTCTTTTGAACCAATTTTTATTTGTAGTAGAAGTTCTTGGAGTGAGTGATGTTAACTTTGACTTCATGCCATTTCTTTTGTCTCTGTTTGACTAACTGTATAATGTTATCTTTTTTATCTAACAATAACAATCTTGCTAGTTAAATTCTAATTAGCTAATGTCTATTGTTACTTGTTCGTCACTTATTATTTTGTACTGATTTCTATGTAGTTAAAATAATTTTAAAGCAACACATCAATTTTTTGTCAACTTTTATTGTATCAATCATATGAATAATTAAAAATCCAATGGGATGTAAAGATACTCTTATTACTTGTCTTTTGAACTATTGAATCTTTTTCTAGTAAGAGTCCTTTCATTGAACAATGTAAACTTTCACTTTCATAAATTTGCTAGTTCCTTTGTTTTCATTTGACTAATTGGTAGGTTTTTTTAGTAGTCTTGCTAGATAAATCCTAGCTATGTATTATTACGTACCATGTCATAATGCATATGCTTATCACATCATTTTATAATAATTCTGGTCAAAACATTGTCTTACCCTGACTTAATTCTTTTCTCATTTTATAATAATTCTGGTCAAAACATTGTCTTACCCTGACTTAATTCTTTTCTCAGCCGAGCCGAGTCACACTTCCATTTTTGCCCACCTAAATCTTAACTTAAAGCATACAAATATACAATCTCTTATATACTATGATACGTTCAAAACTGCTTTTATTTTCAACCTGTAAGTAGAAAGCAATATATGCTTCGTGTGTTGTGTATTAATGCTGTAATAGCTGAGGATTAATTAACAGTTGTATGTATGTTAAAGCCAAACAGATGCAAGAGATAAAAATAGAAAGGTTGATTTTGTCATGGTGTTAATTAAGGTTTTCTATCTATTGTTCAGACATGGACAATGTACTGGTTAATTGAAGTATCAAAAATTGATTAATTAGTTGCAAAATATTCTACACTTAGCTTGACAATGCATATTTAGTTGCAGTTAGTCATTAAGTTTTCATGATACTTCCTCTCTTTCTTTTTATTCCTCTCAATTAACTTGTTTGCTCTTGATTACTTATAATGTCTACTTGCGTGTACAACTGGTTTTGGTTACTACTTTTTTGCAGGTTTTTTAGCAGTTAAAGCTGTGATTAACTCCTACATAGAGATAAAAAAAAAAAAAAAAAAAAAAAGGATAGGATCGGGTCTTGTACTGTTTTCCTTGACTTTTCTTTCTAGTGTACTTCATGTACCAAATGAGATCATTTGATCGTTTTAAGTGGGTGAGCTCATTGTGAACTGAAGTTGATATTGTTTTGTAAATGAGATTTCTTATTTGGTAGGAGAGTTTAGTTTACTTGTGTGTGTGAGTGATATATATTCGATAATCTATTGGCTGCAAATTATTTGGGTTGAGAATTACATTGATTAGCACATATAAATTGATAACATCAAACAAATTCCATTTTCTCCATATTAGTGTCACAAGGAAGACAGTATTGTTGCCTAGTTTCAAATTTGGGCAACTTTTGCTTTTCCTTGTATGTTGGTACCATTTCTCAGCGCTACTTTCCAAAGACCTTTGAAGTGTGTACAGCTGATGCTTATGTGCATTTCATGTCAACCCAAACCACGAGTTGGCTGATAAATTGGTGAGGAAATTGCTGACCAAGAACATAAATTTATAGAATACTACATGACAATTATATTAATGTTTTGAGTACTTTAAAATGAATATGAGCTCTAGAACTATCAAGCTAGCTGTTGACAAACTTAAATTTTGGAGAGTACTTAACCTATCATCTTTACTTATCTTTCACTATCATCCACTTACATTGAGACTAAAATAAATATTTTCATTCATCACATTTTTATTTATATTGATGATATAGTTTAAAAAATTTTGAAGCAACACATTCGTTTTTATGTCAAATTATATTGTGTCAATCGTATGAATAGTTGAGAATCCAAATTGTATAACAAAGATACTCTTATTACTTGTCTTTGAACTAGCAATCTTTTTGGGTAGGAGTTCTCTGAATGAGCCATGCAAACTTTGAGTTTCATAATTTTGCCATTTTATTTGTTTTTGTTTGACTAGTAGTAACTCTATTTTATTAAACAATAGTAATCTTGCTAGATAAATTCTTACTAAGAAGTATATCTCATAGTTAGATTATCACATATCATTTTGTACTAACATCCACATATTGTCCAAGAAATTTTAAGTCAACACATTTATTTCATGTTAAACCTTATAATTTAATCATGTAATAGTTAGGAATCCAATGGAATGACAAAGGTGCTCTTATTACTTTTCTTTTGAACTAGCTATTTACTTTTTGGTAGAAGTCCTTTGAACGGGCGATGTCAATGTAAATTTTGATAAGTTTTAGAAATTCATTTCTTTTGTTTCTGTTTGACCAATTATAAGGTTATCACTTTTTTTTTTCTAACAATAGCAATCCTGCTAGTTAAATTCTAACTTGTTAGTATCTCTCATTTCTTGTTTATCATACATTATTTTGTACTTACTTCCGTATATAGTTTTAGAAGTTTTAAAGCAACAGATTGATTTCATGTCAACTTTAATCCTATTAATCATATGAATAATTAAGAACCTAATGGGATGAAGAAGATAATCTTATTACTTGTCTTTTGAACTATCAAATCTTTTTTTAGTTGGAGTCCCTAGATTGAACAAAGCAGACTTTCAGTTTTATATATTTGCGATTTCCTTTGTCTTTGTTTGACTATTTATATGGTTCTTTCTTTTATCTAACCATATCAGTCTTCCTAAACAAATCCTAATTAGTTAGTATCTCACACTACACGCTTATCACTTCATTTTGGATTGATCTCCATACATTGGGTTAAAACATTGTCTTACTATAACTTAATTCTCTTCTCAGCCAAGTCACACAGCTTTATTGCCCACCCAAATCTTAACTTAAACCATATAAATATACAATCCCATATATACTATGGTATATCCAAAACTGCTTCAATTTTCAACTTGTAAGTAGAAAAAAAATATATGCTTTGTGCGTTGTATCAATGCAGTAAAAGCTGAGGATTGGTTAACTGCTATATGTATGTTGAAGCCAAACAGATGCAAGAGCTAAATTAGAAAGATTGATTTTGTCAAGGTTTTAATCAAGGTTTTCTATCTTTTGTTCAAACATGGACAATGTATTGGTTAATTGAAGTATTAAAAAATTGATTAGTTGCTTGCAAAACATTCTACCGTTAGCTTGAGAATACGTATTTAGTTGAAGTTACTCATTAAGTTTTCATGAAACTTCCTCTCTTCCTTATTATTCCTATCAACTTGTTTGCTCTTGATTACTTTAAGTATCTACTTGCGTGTACAATTACCACTTTTTTACAGGTTTTTTTTGGCAGTAAAGATGTGAATAAAATTAGCTGATTCCTGCCTAGAGGACAAAAAAAAACATGGGCTGGGGTTTTCTTTAAACTGTCTTTAGCTTGATGTAGTAAATGAGATCCTTTGATGGTTATAAGTGGGTGAGCTCAATGTGAATTGAAGTTGATATTGTGTTTTATATGTGAGTTCTTATTTGGTATGAGAGCTTGGCGTATATAATGTGTGAAACTGATATATATTCCATATTTTATGGACTGCAAATTATTTGTGCTGAGAATTACATAGTATAGCATATTTAGATTGATAACATCTAACAAATTCCTTTGTGTCCATAGGAAGACAGTATCGCCTAGTTTTAGATTTGGCAACTTTTGCTGTTCCTTGTATATATGGACTAAGTATATGGTATCATTCAGAGTATATTAATTGGTATCAATTCTCAGAGCTAGGTTTCTAAATATCTTAAGGATGTGTTCATATTGATGCTGTTTGCGTCCATTTCATGTCAACCTAAACCAAGAATTGACTGATAATTGGTAAGTTGCAGGACAAATTTCTTTTTGGTTTGTGGCATACCAACACCATAAGTTTATAGAAGACTAATGGTTATATTAATATTTTGAGTAGTTAGTCTTCACTTTAAAATGAATATGAGGTCTTGAACTATTAAGCTGTTGACAAAGTTATATTTTAGAGGACTAACCTATCATCTTTACTTATTTTTCACTATCTTCCACTTATTTTTAGACTATCTCAATGATAAAATTAATATTATCATTCATATCATTTTTATTAGTATTAATGATATAATTTAGAAAATTTTGAAACAACACATTCATTTTATGTCAAGTTTTATCGTGCCAAACATATGAATAGTAAGAATCTAATGGAATGACAAAGATACTCTTACTACTTTTCTTTTGAACTAGCAATTATTTTTGGGTAGTCCTTTGAATAAGCCATGCAAACTTTGAGTTTCTCAAAATTTTCATTTCATTTGTTTTTGTATAACTAATGGTAAGGAACTCTATTTTGTTAAACAATAGCAAGGAACTCTATTTCACTAAACTATAGCAATCTTGCTAGATAAATTCTAGAAAAATTATCAAAATACCTCTGAAAATGAAACTAATATGAAACACGAATTTTTTATATTCAAAAATAGGGTTCAATGATATTATTTTTTATTTAGGACTTTTTTCAAATTTTTTCCTAAATTCTAACTAGGTAATATGTGTCATTGCTTGCTTATCACATATCATTTTGTACTGACATCCATATATTAGTCCAGGAAGTTTGAGATAAACACATTCAGTTCATGTCAAGTTTTGTTATGCCAGTCATATGAATAGTTAAGGATCCAATGGAATGACAACGATACTCTTATTACCTTTCTTTTGAAGTAGCAACTATTTTTTTTTACAGAGTCTTTTGAATGAGTGATGTAAAGTTTGAGTTTTAGAAATTCACCATTTCCTTTGTTTCTCTTTGACTAACTCTATAAAGTTAACACTTTTATCTAACAATATCAAAATCATGCTAGCTAAATTTTAACTAATTAGCATCTCTCATTGCTTATTTATTACGCACTATTTTGTATTGACTTCCGTACATAGACTAAGAAATTTTAAAGCTACACATTGATTTCATGCCAATTTTTATCAAATCATTTGTATGAATATCAAAAACTGATGGGATGAAAAAGATACTCTTATTAATTGTCTTTTGAACTATCAAATCTTTTCTAATAAGAGTCCTTTGATTGAACGATACAAATTTTAGTTTCGTAAATTTGTGATTTCTGTTATTTTTGTTTGACTAAATTGTTAGAATCTTTCTTTTATCTAACCATATATAACTATAGTAGTCTTACTAGATAAATTCTAACTAGCTAGTATCTCGCACTGTACTCTTATCATATCATTTTGTACTGACGTCCATACATTTGGTCAAAACATTGTCTTGTTATAACTTAATTCTCTTCTCAGCCCAGTCACACTTGCATTGTTGCCCACCTAAATCTTAACTTAAAGCATACAAATATACAATCTCCTATATGCTATGATATATCCAAAACTGCTTCAATTTTCACCCTTTATGTAGAAAACAATATATGCTGTGTGCATTTTATTAATGCAGTAAAAGCTGAGGAAATATATATATATATGTATGTATGTGTGCACGCGCGCGTGTTAAAGCCAAACAGATGCATGGTTTTCTATTTTTCGTTCAGACATAGACAATGTACTGGTTAATTGAAGTGTTAAAAATTGATTAACTAGTTGTAAAATATTCTACACTTAGCTTGACAATACATATTTAGTTGCAGTTACTCGTTTAAGTTATCATGATACTTCCTCTCTTCCTTGTTATTCCTCCCAACTCTTTGCTCTTGACTACGTTTAGTGTCTGCTTGCGAGGACAACAGGTTTTGGTTACCACTTCTTTTAAGGTTTTTTGGCCATTAACGCTGTGATTGAAATTAGCTATCTCCCGCCTAAAAAAAAAAGATGAGATGGGATTTATGTTGTTTTCCTTAAGCTGTCTTTCTAGTGTGCTTCATGTAGTAACGGAGATCATTTGATGGTTTGAAGTGGATGAGCTCAATATCAATTGATATTGTTCTTATATGTGAGTTCTTATTTGTTACGTGAGTTCAATGTATCTAATGTGTGTGAGTGATATTCAATATATGGGCGGCATATTATTTGTGCTGAAAATAACGTAGTATAGCATATATAAATTGATAACATCAAACGCATGTTTTTGTGTCTGTATTGTTGTCAGGAGTAAGACAGTATTGTTGCCTAGTTTCAAATTTGAACAACTTCTGCTGTGCCTTGTATGTTGTGTGGACTAAGTATATTAATTAATTGTATCATTTCTCTAAGCTAGTTTTTTAAAGATATTTATGATGTATACATATTGATGATGCTCGTGTACATTTCATGTCAATCCCAACCATGAGTTTACAGATAAACTGGTGACGAAGTTATAGACAATTTTTTCTTTTTTCTTTTTTTGGGTTTGTGGCATACCAAGAATTTAAATTTATAGAAGACCGCATGATAGTTATATTAATTTGTGAGCAGTTATTCTATACTTTAAAATGTGTATGAGCTCTAGAACTATTAAGCTGTTGACAAACTTACATTTTAGAGAGCTAAGCTTGCATATTTACTTATTTTTCACTATCAATCACTTGCATCTAGTCTATCTCAGTAATAAAATTAATATTTCCATTCATATCACTTTGATTCATATTGGCAATATAGTTTAGGAAATTTTGAAGCAACACATTCATTTTAGATCAAGTTTTATTACATCAATCAGATGAATAGTTAAGAATCTGATGGAATGACAAAGCTACTTTTATGACTTGTCATTTGAACTAGCAGTTCTTATTTTGGTAGGAGTCCTTTGAATGATCAATGCAAATCTTGTGTTTCATAAATTTGTCATTTTCTTTGTTTTTGTTTGACTAATTGTAAGGTTCTTGTTTTATTAAAGGGATACTACCATATACCCTCCGAAATAAAACTAATGTGAAACCATATATTTTTATGTTAAAAAATGGGATTCAGTGATATTATTTTCCTATTTTAAGGGGTTTTTTAAATTTTTTTCCCTTATTTATTAAACAATAGCAACTTGGTAGATAAATTCTAACTTGCTAGATAAAATTTTAAGTAGCTAGTATCTCATACTATTTGTTTATCATATATATATATATTTTGTACTAAAATCCTTATATTGTCTAAGAAGTTTTATCTCAACATATTCATTTCACATCAAGTTTTATCATGTCAATCATATTAATAGTTAAGAATCCAACTAAATGACAAAGATACTTTTATTACTTTTCTTTTGAGCTAGCAATTATTTTTTTGATAGAAATCCAATGAATAAGCAATGTAAACTTTGCATTTCATTAATTCACCATTTCTTTCGTTTTTATTTGACTAACTATGAGGTTATCTTTTTTATCTAATAATAGCAATCTTGCTATTTCTTTTCTAACTCACTAATATCTCTCATTTCTTGCTTATCACATATTGTTTTGTACTTTTGTAAATAATTTTAAGAAATTTGGAAGTAACAAATTGATTTCATGTCAACTTTAGTCATATCAATTATATGAATAATTTAAAACTTAATCGGGTGAAAAAGATACTCTTATTATCTCTCTTTTTAATTATCAAATCTTTTTCTAGGAGTCCTTTGATTAAACAATATAAACTTTGAGGTTCATAAATTTGCAATTTCCTTTGTTTTTGTTTGATTAATTGTAAGATTCTTTCTTTTATCTAAGTATAGCAAATAATCTAACTAGATAAATCCTAACTAGTTAGTACGTCACATTACATACTTATCACATCATTTCATATTGACTACCATACTTTACCCACCTAAATCTTAATTAAAGCATACAAATAAACAATCTTATATATGCTATGATTTGGCAAAAATTTCTTCAGTTTTGGACCTGTACGTAGAAAGCAATATATGCTTTGTGAATTGTATTAATGCAGCAAAAACTCAGGATTAATAACTGCTGTATGTAAGTTAAAGACAAACAGATGCAAGGGATAAAAATAGAAAGGTTGATTTTGTCATGTGTAAATTAAGGTTTTCTATATTTTGTTCAAACATGAACAATGAATTGGTTAATTGAAGTATGAATTGATTAATTAGTTGGTTGATTGTCAAGGTTTTTGACAGCCTTTAGTATTTATGTTAGTTAAGCTTTATATAGAAACTTGATTACCAAGAAATTAGGAATTTCTTTTATTCTGTCTGTTAGGGCAGGTTTAAAACCTATACCTTGCAGCTTTGAATTTGAACATTAGAATTCGCATTAAGCCAAATTTCCTTGATCCAATTTTTCATTTAACACTACATCAAAATTATGCTTTTATAACACTAATTCTATAGCATTCATATGGAGTGCAATGAGAAACACAATACTAGTAGCATTTTTTTATTAACGCTTTAAAGTCAATAATGTGAGATTCATGAGCTATCACTCTTTTTCAGTTGAATAAATTGATATATCCACATGATAGCCTATGGCATCTTTCCACTCCTGAAAACAAACAAAATGTTTAAAATTCTTAACTATTTACGTATTTACCAAATTTACAGTACTCTTTCTCATTTTTTCTACTAAACAAACAAATTTCCTAGCTAACTTCGATTTCCAAATTTAAGGTGCATTTCAACGAACCATTCAAAAGTTGTTCCTTTGAATGAGGTTGCCCTATATTCATTTAAGTATTAAGTTCATTTATTTGACAAATTTATTCTGAAACTTCATATAGAGATTCAACTCTGAAGTATTACCTCATTTAAGATAAACTTTACTTTTGACTTTTGCCAATGGAAGAAGAGAAGTAAAAGTCAATTTTTTTTTTCATTGTTGTTTTGAATAATGTATTTCAAAAGAGTTTTTGAAATTTTGAATTTATTATTGATGGAAAAATAGATAAAATTGTCAATATGAAAAATTCAATAAAATGACAAAACAACTTCCCTTGTTTTGTAGAAAGTTCTTCTTGAAGAAGCTAATAAACTTGACTCTTAATAGAAGAGCTTTCAAAAGTCAGAATTTATTTCTAGGAGTACACACAAATATTTCTTTGTGGAAAAAATAAAGTTAATATTTCACTAAAGAGGATAATCCTAGTTGAAGGAATAATATGATTAATTTCCTTCAATATACCTTACAAATGAAAATCAAAATAAGCTTGGGATAGTGATTGTTTTGTAGAGTACATGTGAGAAATGTAACCATGAACTATGAGCTATTACATGTGTCTATGAAATAGTCTTAAATAATGAGGAGTATGGTCCATTGCTGTCACATGACTTTATTTTTTAAAAAAGAAAAGATTAGTTGCAATTTCGTATTTCACTAAAACATTTTTAGCTCTATAGCAATATATTTCCAAAAAAGAAAAAAGAAACATGTTGTAAGTGTTGTGTTTCTCATTTCATTTACTGTGAATACTATAAAAACATAATTTTGATACAGTGGAGCGTAACATTAATTAGCTATGAGAGGAGAAACTCAAGCAAAGTTATTCAAACAAATGGAAATGACCACCTTTATTTTTCATAAAATTATTCAATTTCGGTAACCTAGTTAGCCTATCGATTTCAAAACTGTATTCCCTTTTGTAAGATTTCTACTAATCACTTTTCAATTGATAGGGCCAATGTGCTTTTGCTTGGTTAGGAGAGACACATGTAATATTTTTATCATGCAACTACTAATAGCTAATTTTTTTCCTGCCAAAAATTTGTATAAAACTATTCATCTTACACATCCCATTTCATTGGCTTAGGAGTCATCTTTATTGGTATGTATTTATTTGAGGGGCTAATCAAGTGAGTCGAGGTTCGATCAGTATCTATAATCAAGTACTATAAAGGCAATACATATAACTACTCTTATAATAGAAGAGAGGTCTTATTACCACAGTTACAGTTTTATATGTAAGGTGGGACTTGAACCCTCTCAGCTCATGTAAACAGGATGAGGTGCCTATTTATCTTTATTAATCAAGCATACTCGTTACATGCCTCTCATTTGTTAAATACTACTAATTTTTTCTTTTCTTTTTTTTGAAAGTTACTCTAGCAACTAATTGCCGTACAGTTTATATTGCGTAATTTTTCTGGACTACGTTGATTTCTGCTAACTATTCTAAATTATAGGCTTTAACTATTCCTTTAAAATTATTGGACTTGATTCACTTCAGCTTACAATTAGGATTTTCTTGCAAGTGACAACAATGTCATAGGAATAGCCCTTTTTATTATAGACAAGCATTAGCATCTGTCAACTATAGCCAGTGGTTCTTAGATATGTTTGAATAAGAATGCTAGAAAAACTGTTAGTCTTAAATGAATAGATTGAACAATTCACCTCACCTTCCGTTAAATCTTAGATGGATTGCTGTCAATTTATCTGACACTGTAAGATTCCATAATTAAATTTCAAAAGTACTAAGATTCCATAATTAATGTACAGCACTGAAGGATCCAAAATAGTCAAGGGTTGCCAAGATCAATCTCAGTTTTAGATCATGAGATGGATCTCTCTGCCTATGGTGCAATGACCTTGCGGGGGAATTTGCCCATTTGTGTCAAACCTTAACCTTCCACTGCAGTCAGGAGTCAAAGTTATTGATTTGACAAATATTTCTCCTGTTCATTATTGCTCAACTGTTGCCCGATATCCTTTTGTTCCGATGACTGGACTGTGATGTTGGCAGCTGGAGCTGAAGCTTTTTAGTAGCAATCAGGAATCATAGTTAGTTCTTAAAATTCCCCATAATGTGTATTTCTTTCTTCTAAATGTAAATTAGGGAGAATACTTACCATCATCCTAGATGATAATGACTATATCAGCTTTCATTTTATTTGACACTTGTGGGTTCCAATTTATCTTAAAAATAGAGTCTTGTATATATTAGAAGAATTACGGCCCTAGTCTACGTGAAAATTTTGATTAAAGTGTCAAAACTAATAACAAATATCAAGATTATCTTATCATAATTTGACATATGGGACTACGTGATATGTAATATGATCAAGTGACAATCTCTGTATAGTATTTCATTTGTTCTTCGGATATGTCATATCTATAGAACGGCTATGGACTGGAAAAGGTAGTCCACTTTATTTAGCGTCATCATATTAATGCTTTAGTTAGAAGCAGATGAATCATGTTGTTTCTATTTAATTTGAGAGAACAATCTAAATTTAATTACTTTGTGGTCCTGTGTTTTTTGCTACAGAAGGTGATATATTGATGGCATATTGTGCTTTGGATGGTTCAGCATGCAGAAGACATTGGAACGATACCGAAAAAAGATAAATGATGGGCAAATTGACAAGGCTCATATGGAACAATACGTGCAGGTTAGACTTCTATCTTCGATTGTGCATACCTTATTGATTTAAATCAAAATCTTTGAAGTGTCTATTAGCCAGAAATGAGACCTGGAAAATTACTGTATCCTTGGGTAGAAACAGTACTATGATAGCAAGAAGCAACTTTCTTCGCCATTTCTTGCAAAGTTTTGGCTAGTGTTATCATTTTTTTCTTTTTCAAATTTATACTTTCACAAGAGAGATGGAACAATATTGATTCAGATTTTGTACAACTTTATTACGGTTTGAACCTATGAAATGGACAGTGCTAAAAGGTCCAAAAACTAACACTCAACTATGAAAATATTTTCTAATGTCAAGCCTTCCAACTTTATCATCTTTCTTCACGCTCACTTGTGGAAGTGTTTGCTTTATACATTGAAGTTTAAACATTTTTGAGATCACGTAATTAGATTTGTGATTAGAAGACCAGTACGTAGTAAAGACGTTTCTTCTACAATCTTGTGATCATACACTTCTATGGATGAGAGTTATAGGTGTAGGGAAGCATTAATGTCTTGTTGTATTTTGAGTTGGACTGATGAAGATGCTTACTCATAACTATTACCTAGAATTCCTTGGCATCACACGCTTGGATCAATATCCAAATTCTAGTTAATGCTTCACTTTTCTTTTTGATTGTATTTTGTGGGAGGGAAAGTTTCAAATGTATGTGATAGAGGAAATATGAGTTATTGAATTTGACACACCGAATCATAATTGCTTTAAAACAATAATTTAAAAGAGTAACTATTAAAAAAACTAAGAAATTAAGTGTCTGTACGGTAAATATTAAGCATCAAACAAAAACAAATAAGATTGGATTATTCATGGACTCGCATGATATCAAAATTAAGAAGTTTACTGGTCAATAATTATCAGAGAATTTGGTAGAACTATTTACATGTTTGCTATTACTGGACTAAATGATGTATCAACATCTTTTTATTTAATTTCTATTGTTAGAGTAAACCGCATTAGGTAAAGAACTAATATGTGCATGATGATCTTAAACATATTTGTGCTGATATTAGGACTAATGTTGAAGCTGGGAAATATAAAGGTTTTACTGAACACGTTGATGTAGATCATCCTAAGGAGATAATTAAGCACACATGTCAAGTGTAGAGAAAATTCGATTTATTTGAATGTGTTTAAGATCTTGATTTAATTTGATTACGATCTTTGATTTGATTTTGATTCTGATTCGTACATTTATTTTTTATTGTGATTTTTATTGAGAATTTTTGTTTTGGGAAGAGAGTACACTATTAATAGAGGCCTAAGGTGTTCTAGGTATTTTTTTTATTATTATTATTTTTTCTGAAGCAGGTTTTATAGTTTATATAAATAAAAATTAAACAGTATTTGCTTCCCAATTTCTTCAAATTTTCTCGTCTTGTCTTAAGTTCGTTTTCAGTTCATCAGTACTTCTCCACCGCATGTATTATAGTGTCCTCCAAACACAATCTCATCATATATGATCAAAAATTAGAAATTTAGTATGTCAACATAATAAATACCTCGCCTAGAAACTTGAAACTGATCATATATATCTACCACCATTTTATATTAGGTTAAATAAATGAAGAACATATTGTTTGATAATGTTGGGGTCGGATATATCTAATGCAAATATTGCATAAAAGTAAAGGCTTGTTAAAAATTTTTCAAAGAGGCAGCAAAAGTGGAACAAAGCAGGCTTAGAGAATGTTTTCATTACATCAAAATTACAATGCAACATAACTTAGCCAGACTAAACACGAGTGTCTATAAGCATTGCATGTTGTATAATGATGAGAACCTTAGAAGATTTGAGAGGAAAAAAAATGAGGAGCAGTGCGACTTACACCGCTGGATGGCAATTGGGATTTTTAGTGTTATTTCTTAATTTAATTAATATTATTTCCTTTTAATAGTTGGATTTATTTCCTTGAGTTATTTGAATTGTTTTTCTTTTAAGTTATTTTCTTTTAGGATTTTATTTTCTAAAGAAAACTTGTTTCCTAGGAAAGTTAGAACTAATTAGCTACAAATAAGAGATTAGTTTAGAGTTGTTATAATGTTTTGACTTATAGAATATTAATAAAATCTTACAATTGTGTGATTTCTTTCGGCTTTTCTGGATATTCTTGTTTGTGATCGGGCTAAGATTAGATTATTCTGTGATATAATTTTAGATGATTAATCTAATCATTCTGTGGGTAGGTTGATTCGTTATTTTCTTTTGGCTCTTCTGAATATTCTTGCTTGAAATTATTTAGGTTAGGGTTACGTCATTCTATGATCTAATTCTAGAGGATCAATATATCCTTTTCGTGAGCGGGTTAGCTTGTTATTTTCTTTCGACTCTTTTGAATATTCTTGCTTGGAATTGTTTGGACTAAAGTTATGTCATTCTATGATCAAATTCTAGAGGGCCAATTTATTCATTCTATGGGTTGGTTAGCTTGTTATCTATCTTTGAACTATGGTTAGGTCATTCTATGATCTAATTTTAAAGGATCAATCTACCCTTTTTTTGGGCAGGTTGGTTCATTATTTTCTTTCGGCTCTTTCAAGTATTATTGTTTGGAATTGCTTGAGCTAGAGTTAGATCATTCTGTAATCTAATTCTGGACGTTCAATTTACCCATTTGTGGGTTGGTTGGTTCGTTGTTTATCCTTAGACTAGGGTTAGGTTATTCTGTGATCTAATTCTAGAGGGCTAATTTACCTATTGATTGGTTCATTGTGTAACTGTGGGCTAGGTTTAGATCATTCTATGATCTAATTTTAGAGTGTCAGTTTATCCATTCAATGGGCTGATTGGCTAAATATCTAACCTAGCGAGTAATGTAAATCAGGGCGGCTAGGGATTATTGTTGGATCAATACCTACGGTCCATAACATATAACTCGCTTGAGATTAGTTTTGTTAACTTTTTTATAATGCATGTTAACTTGTCCTCTTAGTTTAAGATTTTAACCTTGGAAATTGCTGTAAAGTAACTGGACTCTTTGTATCGGCATTACTTTGCTTAAGATATTTGCTACCTGTTCGTTGGTCTATCCAAACTTCATTTCTGTTTCTTTTTCTTCTAATTTTTTTTTTTTTAAGTTAAGTAATGTCAGAGCTCAAAATGTTTTGACCTCCTATAGAAGGCTAGACTTTTTGTCACTATTGATTATTGTAGGCAATTTTGTTCTACTAACTTTCTAATTAAGTAATATTAGAGCCTAGAATGTTTCGACCTGCTATCAAAGACTAGGTTTGTCTTCATCACAATCGATAGATGTCGTTACAATTAATCATTGTAGATCTACAATGTCTATTTTAATTGCTGCAAATCTTTCTAATTTACCTGAGCCACACTGCTTCATGTGCGTGTTTCACTTGTTGAAACTAATGAAATATTTTGTGTAAGGTCGAAAGATGATCAGCTTATGTCCGTTAAAATTATATCAGCACAGAAATTATCATACTCCAAGTAAATTTTAGAGATTATCAATGAGGAAGGTAGATTAGAAAGATAATTTGTGATCTTAAACTAAAAAGCCGCATCAGCTTGCATTATAGAAGTCAGTATATATCAGTTATCTTGTTAACTTTACTCAAAGATAATTATATTGATTTATGTTTTTAATTAATGTTGACGTGATTTCTTTAGATCACAAATTATTCAAAATGATGATACCCATCACTTCTATTAGATTGGAGCTTCTCCAGAATGGACGGTTATATAAACTTTTTTCTTGTATAAATTCGTTTAAAAACGAAATATTAATCAATAGTTTTTTTTAACCATTTGCATCGACACAAATTCATAGTACTAAAAACTTTTCTTGTAAAACATCCACACTAGAAAATTTTCGTATGTTAATTAGATTTGATTTAGAGTACTGTTGTTCTAACATAAATTTGCTAATGATACGATACCATTTTAATGCTTATTTATTTTCACAAAATTCCACATGCAGCAAGTGAAGCAAGATATAGAAAATATGGTGAAGAAGATCGAACTTCTTGAAGTTTCTAAACGGTTCATAGCTAAACCGACACTTCTTCTATAGACACAACACAGTATATAATAATAACAACCTTACAATTTGAGTACATTATTTCTCTGAAACTCAAAACTTTTGGTGGCTCAGGAGGCTTTTAGGGCAAGACCTGGAATCATGTAGTATTAATGACCTCCATGAGATTGATGGCCAACTGGAAAGGAGCCTGCGAATCATTCGGACAAGAAAGGTATTGTATAACAGTGCAACAGATGGATGTTTTTCTTCCACTGATTTTCTTTTTTTTTTTTTTTTTTTTGTCACTTCTCAGTGATGAAATACAAAGGAAAAAACAGCTGGTTGAAAGCTGACTGACTGACCATCTTTGAATGGCCTATGTTCCAGGCTCAACTATTCAATGAGCAGATAGAGCAACTAAAAGAAAAGGTAAGTTATATGTCTTATACAAACTTGATGAATCGATGTTAAATCAAGTTTAGTTTTAAAGTTTGAAGCATTTCAATATGTTTTTAACACACATTTTGGCCCTTTTCGGGAATCCAGGAGAGACTCTTGCTGGAAGAAAATGCAAGCTTATGTAAAAAGGTGAACCTTTAATCTTCCATGCATGAACTGCATTTGATGTTTAGTTTTGGTTTTCTTATTTAAAATTAAAATAGACGGTTAATTTGGACTTTAACGAGTGAGTTTTAGTAGAAAAATTTCAAACTATGTAAAAATATTTTATTTTCTTTCAATTAAATACTACAAAATAGATATGAATATATTTTTTTCCGAGCGAAAACAGTTTTGAACAATATCAATTAGACTTTTCTTGACACATCATAAGATAATTCGTGATCAGGATGACTTGTATTTGAGTGGTTACTTTTTTATATTATGAAAATTATGGTTGAAATTTCAAAATGATTTCTTATTGACATCCTTAGCTCCCGTCTAATGAATGAGTTAGAAGCAGTTTATTAGTGTTATATAACTAGTATATTAGATGCAGAATAATATATGTATGTTATTGAAACATATTTCTTTTGTATATATATTAGTGTGAAGCAAATCCATTGCAACCATCAACAAAGCAAACAGAAGGTGTAACAAATTGCAGCCAAAATTGCCATACTTCTGACGTTGAGACTGAACTCTTCATTGGACTCCCCGAAATGCGCATTAGGTAGCCTTATCAGCCGGCTTGTGATCCTCTCCACGTTAGTCAAAATGTGATTACTTTGTAAAAATATCCATTAATGACTTTAAGTTGAACATAAAATAATTTGCCTTACTGTATTATTTTAGCTTGGATTTTCCAATGAAAACTAGAAGTAATAATATGTAGTTTTAGTAAGCATCATTTATTAGTTTTTCCAAATTTTTTGTTTTGCATGTGTACATTCCCAGAGGCAGACTCTTAGGAGGGTGTATTCAATCATGATTTTGAAAAACTTTCATAGACTTTTTTCAGTAAATGACTTTTATAGAATTTCATAGACTTCTAATGACTTTACAGATTCATGAAAGACTCTCACGGACTTTTATAAACTTTTTGTTAAAAGACTTTCATTAACTTTGATAAAATTTTAAAAGAAATTATGAAAGACTTTTATAAATTTTTATCGGCTTTTATAGACTACTACATACTTTCATAGACTAATATTTTATTAACTTATAATATAATATACACTTAAGTTAGTAAAACTATATTTATCATGTCAATAATGATGAAAAAGTATGGTACATAAAATAGAAGTAAAATCACTTCAATTACATAAGTTGATAACCAAAATACCCAGTATTTTAAGCGTTCTACGAAAAATAAAATCTCTAATGTCTTATCAATAATATCAACATCGCTCCACATATCAACATCTATAACAATCTTCCATTTATTAGTGTATTCTCTTTATTGTTCTTGAGTCTCAAGAAATGAGTTAAAATCGTCATTTCATTAACTAATAATGATGAAGATGATGAAGACTCATAAATATTGATAAATTTTAATAAATTTTTATTTACTTCTAAAATAACAATATATTCCTTTGACAAACTCGTGCCGCAAATTATACTTTTTGTAAGTTATATTTCTCATTTCAATAAAAAAATTTTCTTTTAACATAGTGTAAATAAACTTGTGAAAAACAACTATCAAAACTAATGTTTTACAAAATTTAAACTGATTAATTTTATGATATGTTATAAATATCAAAATTGATTACTATACTAATCAAATTAACTAATCAAAAATAAAAGTTCAATAAATTCTCCAAAACGTAATAAGAATAAACCACTAGCTAAAAAATTTTACTACTAGCTAAAATTTTAATTTTTAAAATAAACCACTAGCTAAAAAATCTCCAAATATTAATTTTTTTTCTTTTTTATTTGAAATAGAGGTTTTTCCTTTTATTTTGTATTATAAAAAACAAAGATTTCATTTATTAATTTAATCAATTTTAAAGTAATAAGATTTTTTATCTATACATTTGTGAGTTCTATTTTCATTATTTGTACATAAGAAATGATAATCTATTGGTTTACAACACAATCGTTGATAATAGTTATACTATTTATCATAAGAATAATAAGATGATTTGAATTAATATCTATCTAGATATTTTTTTTTTTGGGTATTATATATATAAATATAAATTATAAAATGTTTCATTTCTTAAATTTATTTTGTTGACATCTAATTCCTGAACTTTGATTCAAACTTGAAATCTTTTACAAAATAATAAATTGATATTCTTAGAAAAAGAAGCCTAATAAGATTCAAAAACTAAAAAGCTAACAATTTGAACATAGGAAAAAATATTGACAATTATAATTCACAATAAATTAGGAGTGATATATATATTTGTGTGTATTTAAAAAAAAAATAAGTGAAATATGTGTATGACTATCATTGAATTTGGGGCGATTTAAATATAAAAGAGATTGTAAGGTTTGTCTTTTTCGTTTTTTTTGTTTTTTTGTTTTGTTTTGTTTTGTTTTTGTTTTGTTTTGTTTTGTTTTTTTTTTTGGATGAGAAGAGATTTGTTTTTTATAATCAATAACAAAAGTCTATAAAAGTTTTTGAGGGGAGTGGGAGAAAATTTATGGAGTTTGATTGTTATAAATTTAGCATAAAAGTCTATAAAAGTCTCCTAAAGTTATTAAAATTTAAAATTTCATAAAAGTCATTAACATTTTGAATACCCTATAACTTTTATAAACTCTTCAAAAGTCTTAATTAAATATCTCATAACTTTTATAGACTTTTTAAAAATCATTAAAAGTTTATATTGAATACCACATAACTTTTATAGAGTCTTTAAAAGTTTATATTGAATATATCCAAACTTTTAAATTCTATAAAAGTCATTAAAAGTTTAGGTTGAATACACCCCCCTTAATGTACCACTCATATTACTTCTGAATATAGGTCATTAGGCTCGTGTTACTGTGCAGATGTGTAGTTGCAAGATTGGTTATCTGTCATCACTATCTAATTTAAGGGTGCATAAAATTTAGAAGGTTAAAAATTTAAAAACAATTTAAGATAAAATAAATTACTTTAATAAATTGCTCAAGAGGTCTGTGCGCTCTCCTATCATGTATGCAATAGAGGTTTGAATCCCTCACTCCTAATATCTTTTGATGTTGTGAGATGGATTTCATGAAGTATATACTATATTATTTAGATATGTATCGGTTGATCCCTAAACATCCAGATTATCTTATATACAGTATTTAGATATGTGTCGGTTGATACCTAAACATTTGGATTATCTTGTATATATAGAGGTCCTCTATAATGGTTAAATCTATTTTATTATTATTATGCCAATCTAACTTCAGGCAACTATACCCAAAATTGGCATTAGCAAAATTTTGTTAGAAACTATAATTAAGGAGAAATAATATGAAAATTTTCACTGATTTATCATTTGAAATGCGTAACTTCAAAATGATTTCTCATATGCTAATTCAGAAGCACTTCTCATATATTTTAATGAATCAACAACATAGATCTTTTTTTCTTTTTTTTTTCTTACGCTACAACATAGATTTTTTTTTCTTTTTGAAATATACAACATAGATCTTTTTATTTTTATTTTTATTTTTATTTGTTTGAAGTAAGATCTTTTTTTTTAAAAAAAAAATCAGAAGTAAGACCTTTTTATTTTCAATAAAATGCAATATGGATCTTTTGGATCTTCGGGCCCATGGGCCTGCATGAATTGATGTGGGCTTCGGTTGAATATGTAGTTGTATGTCATTTGGGCCTAAAGATAGGACCCTTCTGTTTTTTTGGAATTGAGCAACCAATTGATTTTATTTTAAATTTTTCGGAAATAATAAAATATTTGGCCGAAGTAAATTACATGTATCTCTAAATTAATTGTGCGAAATATGGTTCAATGCATGAAGAGTATATATCAAAACATGATCCAGGATGCTTCAAAGGAAAAAAAAAAAAAAAAACATTATCCAGGAAATGTCAAAAACAAAAACCAAGCGATTACAGGAAAAGATAAATCAGATAAATTTTAAACTTAAATATTTTGGATTTAATTTTATATGAGCTAACACTTTAGTTTAATTAATAAGTATATAAGACTAATCTTAACTTTGGGAGATTCTCCAAGTCCTCACTCCTCATCCACACATTCTTTTATTTCGGTTTCTCACTACTATCGAGTAAATTGTCAAGTGAAGATAAGATGATTTATTTTTAGAGCATTGGAAATGTTTAGCTGCTATACACAACTATCTACTGGTACACATTCCTATTTCTAGTGTTGAAAGAGGCAAACATAATGTACCTATAAGTTCAACAATTATAAAAAAAAAAAAAAATCGTGTTCAGTCATTCACAACATACAAGTTTGTAAGTGTACCAATATTATATTGGTAAATCAAATAGAAACATATCATCATTCTTTATTTTTATTTAAAAAATATCATAAGAAATCACCTAATATTACTTAGTGATAGAGAGCATTCATTCTTCGTAACAATAACTTATATTTTAGTAGTCTTAATTAGTATCTCAAAAAATAATATATCATAAAAAAAAAAAAAAAAAAAAAAAAAAAAACTATTGATCTATTTGCATTATTAGACAAGCAAGAACAGGGCATTTCCATTATTTGATCTCCTTTTGGTGTATGTTCTTTCTTTTTCTCACCTTCAATTATAACATGGTTTGCATGGTCAAAGCTAAACATATCAATGTATACACATTAAGACAACTCAACTTTTCTCTCTCTCTGCCTCTCTCTACTCTACCCTATCCCACTCTTGCATGCAACCCTACCCATAACCAGACGCTCCTCTCTCTCTCTCTCTCTCTCTCTCTCTGTCGACGCAATTTCATAAAAGATAATGTGATAATAAAATGTAATGTACGGTAAAAACTAAACATCGGTGATGATCATGTTTGTCTGTTTCTATATATATTATTAATAATATTTATACATATATATATGGTCTCAATTTATGAGTTTTCATATGGTAGGCACTCAATAATGGGGCATTTAATACGTAAATTTTTATTATAAGGTCCCCACCAACCAACTGGGATTGAATTGGATGGACCACTTTGAAATTCAAATAGTAGCTGTTTCTTTTCTTTATTTTTTTTTTTGTTTTTTTTGTTTAGCGAATAGATTCAATTTGGATTTTAGAGTTTAGTGCTGTTTGATTTGGTGTAGTCAGGAATATTGTGTTGGTGGAATCTGTCAAGGTTTCCGCAACACTTTCTGATCTCTGATTTTTCTCTGAAACATGTATCACATCACCATCTCTATCCCCTATTTTTTAAAATAATAATTATAGTAACCTGAGAAATTAAAAAAATGAACTAAATCATATGGCTGTATTAGTTTTCCAACTTGTCTCATTGTGTTTCCTTTTCTTTTAAAACTTCTTCACCATACTCAAAAGCAATCGTTAAAATGCATACCAAATTTTACCTCTTTTTGAAAGTGTTTCTTTTTTTCCTTTTTTTCTACTTCTTTCTTCTTTTGAAACCTGATATCAAGCAATGTGGAGTCTGTTGGGATCAAACCAAAACAACCATTACAAGTGCAATTTGAAGTATAACTCCTGCTATAAAGGAAGGATCCCTTACACGTTAGGATTTAATAACTAAGAGAAAATATTCAATCACTTTACTAATAGTATATTTGTTCTTAAAAAATAGTTTAAGAAACAAGTACATTGTCTGTGATTTGATAACTATAAAATCAATTATGCTGCCATATCGGACTCAAAAAAGAGGTCCGGAAATGAACTTGGATGGAATTGTCATAGCGTGATCCATCCTCCTAAACTTCATACCATTTGATATAATTAAATACAAAGCATCCGAAGATTACATAATATCTCATGTAATAATAATACTAAATATTGTACCTTTTGTACTTCAATCTTGATTTTAACTCATAATATATCAAGTGATGAATAAATAAATTTGGAATTAAAATGAGATATATAACATTATTATCTCACGCAATATATTATCATTTCATCCTGTCTAAATTTTTTCTTTTTAACTTATGATCTTTAAGACTTGTTAAGCTTCAAAAAGATCAATAAAAGGAAGTAAACCAATAAATTGGTTTTCAAAAATGAAAAACTCTCAAATATATATATGTATGTATATATAGCATTCATGTTCACAAGAGTGATCACAGTTCACAAAATTTCAAGACAGGCAATGGAAAGCTTCTTCTCCTGATTTACAACAGTTGTTGCAGTTTCTCTCATTGAATGCAGCCTGTTAACCCCATCAGTCCCAAAAGACAAAAGCATTAAATAGATAGATAATCAAATCAGATCCCTTAAAATTGGTGACCAAACGGTACAAAATTTTCACAAATTTAGATCACAAACAAAGCACTCATATAAATAAAACCAGATCTGTAAGCACTTACACAAACAGCTCCAAACGACAGATCATTTAATAGAGAGAGAATAAGTCAAACACTCAAGCTTATCATCTCTCAGATCTTCCCATTCTTCATCATTATTATTATTAAAAACAGCTAGACATAATTGGACCTCACATCACATGTCACACCACTTATTATTAGCAAACAACCTTCTTCCATTAGCATTTACCTATGCATTCTTTTAAATTTCCCGCTCACTTTCCATAGACGACTACCACCATATATACTTTTATTGGGGTCTCGTTGAAGCACATGTTGTTCTGAATAGTAATGCTATATAAGGGCCATATTTTTGAAAAGATTTTAAATAAATAAGGTTTTTTTTATCGTTCACAGCATTGTTAAATTTGTGTAATTTTACATTTTACAATAAATTTTGTGTAATTTTACTTTTTACAATATTATATGTTATCTATTAATATATATTTTATAACTCCGTTAATAAGATTTTATGTTTTTATTTTTTTTAGGATGGAGGAGAGATAATTAAATTTATAGAGAACTACCAACATCTTATATTTTAGAATATGAGTAGAACTTAATCATTTGATCTCTTAGAATTAAAAGAAATATTCTATCGCTCTTATTAAAAGATGATGTACATAAAACTTCGTGTCTTATTGACAATCAATGTTAAAAAATTATAGGAACTCATATCTACAAAATTATGTAAAATTAATCAATATTTGAATTACGATTAAATTTTGTTCAAAAAAGTGGTGATATTGTTTGAATTAGGAATCTAGATTATAATTTTTGAAATAAAGATGTTGTCGCATCACAATTCGATATAGTAGACAATCAATGGTATGGTATATACAAGTTATTAACTATTAAGTAATTTATATCATCTTCTTCCCAATTGTTGTATATTGAAAGTTAGTTGAATTTGAGAAGAACTTCTTTTGAATATTTTGTAAGTAGTTCGTTGGTAATTTTTTATAGTCTTTTTTTTTTAATTAAATTAGATAATAAAGAACTTTGAAATACTATGACAAAAAATAAGAATAATAAAATGACTTCCATCCACGTGTTAAAAAACTTAAAATCATATCCACTCACCTAAAATTCAATTTGTACTTTAATGCTTGAACTATTAGATCTGTCAGCTGTGTTGGAATATTAAATGAAAATGATGATTATTGCTGTTCAGTCTGGTCAGTCACAAGACCAGCAATCATTATAGAAAATGAAAGCATAGATGTTACAGGACCTGGCTTCCTGTTCTTCTATAGTGATCTGAAATGAAGTCCAAAAAGCAATTGAAATTTATTGAAGTGCTGGAAAGCTTTGCAGAAAGTTCTTGGTCATAAACTCATAATTGTATTCTTCTAACGGACAAGTCTTAGTTAACCCCAGAAAATGATGGGAGGGACATCATCTAGCAGAAATTTTGAAGTGGAGATATTTATAATTTCCTCCTATGTTTGATCATAATCTGCAACTGCTCCCCCTAATTTCGTAATTAATAGTGTATCTCTCCAAAATTTAATTAAATAAAGAATCAACATCTCATCAGTTACGAATTTTATCCATTATTATTAAGGGTAAAAGGGTTAATTGATAGATGAGAGTATAAATTAATAAAAAATAATAATAAATCAAAAAAATAAAAAATAAAAAATTTATTTATTTTTTTTAAATAACTAAAAAAAAAATTTGATCTCCATCATCTAGATCAAATTAAAAATTAATTTGATGCGAAAAATTAAAAAAAAAAAAAATTCTCTCTCTCTTCATCAACTCTCTCTCTCTCTCCCTCTCTCTTTATCTTCATTTTCACCGATGACTTCATCAGCAATAACCTTTCATCGACTAATAAACTCTCTTCTTTTCTTCTTTACCAGTCCTCCACATTCTCTCCTCTCCATCGAAACCTGCGAGAAACCCATCATCTGGGTTCGAATCCAAGTAATGATTTTTGATATTTTTGATGATTTTAGATAATTTGGTGATTTTTGATGATTTTGGTGGTGTTGGTGGATGGGTGTTTTGTGAGTGTTCTAAGTGGGTATGGTCGTGTGTCTGTTTGATGTCGGTCGTGGTGGTGGTAGTGAATGTGGGTGGGTGGGTTTCTGGGTGTTCTAGATGGATATGAGTAGGTTTCTAGGCCTTTGTCTTTGTCTTCATTTTCATCTTCATCTTCTCTTCTTCTTCTTCTCAAACTAGAAATTTAGGTTCATCGTCTTCATTTTCTTCATCTTCTCGAACTCAAAAATCTTTGTTCATCTTCTTGGTCCATGAGTGGTGCCAATGAACTAATGAATGTCCATCTCCAGATCCCTCTCCCTTTCCAAACCTGCATCTCCCTCTATCTCTCATTCCTTTTTTTTTTTTTTTTTCATAATCTGGGTTTGTGTCTACCCAGATTCTTTATCTGGGAATACCTAGATAAATGAGATGAGTGTATATATATATATATATATATATATATAATGTTGTTATGTTGATTGGTTTTATTGGATTGAAGATTGGTTGTGAAGATTTTTTTAAAAAATTTTTTTTCAAGATCTGGGTTATAAGTCTAGATCTTCAAGTTGAAGATCTCAACTTAAAGGTGTGGATTCATGAACAATGGAGATTTATTATCTCTATTTTTAATATAATTTTAAAAATTAATGTTTAAAACAAATATAAATATTAAATTTTATTTTTAAATTAATCTTCACCGTCCATCATATGCACGAAGGAGATCTTCTTTTATAATTTTGATTTTTTTAATTTATTTTAATTCAATTTATTTTTATTTTTTAAATTTATTTTAATTAATTCTAAATTAGGGGCAAAAAATTAATTCACTACTTTGCACATGTCAATATGAACTTTTTAATAGAAAAACTAACGGTGGGGGAAAATGGCTAATTACAAAACTAAGGGGAGCTTGTTTCATATTATGATCAAACGTTGGGGGATAAATTATAAATATCCCTTTAAAACCATTTAAACATTAATTGGCATGATGAAATATTATGTTCTTTTTTTTTTTTTTTTTAATAACAATTGTAACGGTGATAATTCAAATCATATTATTATCAAATTGAATGAATTCTTCTTATTATCATACCATATTCGGTGGTGGTATTAAAATATTATATTTTAATGGCTTTAATTACTTTGCATGAAACTAAGAGTGGACGTTTTTGGATTCGGGTTATGTTGGGTTGGAAATCTCTCAACCCAACATGAGTTGGGTTGAAAATTTTTCAACCCAAGCTAACCCAGTAAATTCTTCACTCTAATCCAACCTAAAAATAATTAGGTTGAGTTGATCAGATTAGATTTAATATACTACAAAGACACAAAAGGTGTAGTTGGTAACTTTCATAGTCTTAGTAATTTAATTACAAATAAAACGAGTACAAATAAAGATTCAATGATTTTTTATCATCATCCTTAATCGGCTGTTCTTTTAGAGGGAGGATAAAATCTTAGATTTAAAACTAAAGATGAAAACTTGTCGGGTTGGGTTGGATTAGGGTTAAAAATTTTTCAACTCAACCAAACAATCTCAATCTTTTTAAGATTTAATCCAACCCAACCCAACCTAACCTAATAAAAAATGGTTGGGTTAGGCTGGAGATGTCCACCCTTACATAGAACCTTATGATATTGAAAGTCTAAAGTCTCACAATAAATAAGAGATTAGAACCTTATGATATTGCAAAGTCTAAAGTCTCACAATAAATAAGAGACTTTTAAAGTTCATATAAATTAGGTAAATTTTATCTCTTTAATTAGAAAGAAAACAATAATGACAAAAGAGTAGATGGGCTTATGCCTCGTTGGCTAAAAGCAAAACCCACTCGGGTGTGTGTTACGGGTTCCACACCTCTTATCTGCATCCCCCCACTTATTAAATGTGGTTTCACCCCCCTTCCCTCCTACGTTTGTATGGGTTATTCTCTTACCTATGTATGAGTTATTCTCTCCCGTATGAGAGTTGTTCTTCGGGCTACGTTCGAAAGTCATACTCTACTTAGTCCCGATTGATCACTGAACTTGTACTAACCTTAAATAATAATAATAATAATAATGACAAAAAAAAAATGTTTGGTTGCTGCAAATAAGGAGTAGTGACTAACAAGGGTAGTAATTGATTTTGTCACGACCAAATATGTTATTTTTCGTTTCCTAATTCATAGGTTTTTTTCTTCTTTCTTTTACAAGTTTTATAAGAAAACATAGAAGACAAAGACAACTGCAAAATTTTTATCAATTAAAAATAATAGGATCATGATAACCACCTAACCAATATTTCAAAACTTGTTACTTGCTATTCGACCGTAATCCAACGTGTAGCAAATACTCACCTACCCGACAAATACTCAGTTTTGATCGTCGGTCAATAGTGAACTCGTTGATCGACAATCAAATCTATTAAAAAAATTCCATATGGTCAAAGTACAATCACATGAATCCAAAATCTAACACATTAATGAATTTTCTCTCATTAATTTATTCAAAAAACATAATAAATTATATAAGATAAAGAAAATAACCAACCATTAATATATTAATAATTAATATAAAGTAATTTCCATACCACCATTTTTTATTGCAGGTCCAATACAAGTGAATGGCAGCTAGATATACTTAAAAGGTAACATTTTTTTAATAATAATTATAAAATTAATATTATTCTTAAAAAATTAATTTTAATGGGCTAGATATCCTTTGCAAAAACTAATTTAAATATTTTATTTTAAGGTTAATCCCTATTTTCCTTTTATAGTTTGAATTAATACTCAAAATTTATATTATTTATTAATAAATAAGAGGGTTTTTGAGTATTAGTTTAAACTAAATGAGGAAACATACTATTTTCCCTTTATTGTTTTAAAAAATATATGAATATTTTAAACCAAATTTAATTTGATTTAAAATTTTTAAAATAACTTTATTCTTTTTAAATGGATTTAAAACAACTTTATTTTTATCTTGTTGAAAAGAAATAACACAAATTATTTTTTAGTCCAATCATATATAATGCATTAAATAAGGAACAATTTATACTTAATTCAATTTCATATTATATCAAATAAATCACACTATTGATTTATTCAATTTGATTTTGTTCAGGTCCATTTCTATTAAAATCAATCAAATCCAATCTCATATACCACATGAGGTTTTAGAGTAGAAGTATCCAATTTCATATCCAAATCATACATTATATGATATAGCATTGACAATTTATATACCGAATCATTCGTGCATCGCTCCAATCAGTACACAAAAAGATAAATTGGTAATGCTTTTGTTTTTGAGATGTTCCACCTACCACCATGGACAAAAATGTAATTCCAAAATGAACAAAGTAATAACATAGCACATCATGTATATATATATATATATATAGGTGTGGAACACACAAACACAACAACAACCTCCAAAAAATAAAAATAAAAACCAAAAATAAAATATTAAAAAAAAAAGAACAGTGAGTTTTAAAGAGTCACTGTTTTCCAAATTAAAGACCAAACACCAATAGACTCTCTCCATAAGAAGAAGAAGATAACATACACACAAACTATCTCCTCTCTCTCTCTCTCTCTAGTTTCCAGTTAAAACCCGTCATGGCTCTGCCCATGCTGCACCGCCCACTCTCTCACTCTTCTCCACCACTGCTCCACCATTGCCTTCTTCTCCTCCTCCTCCTCCTCCACCATAGGAAACCACCGCTCCTCCTCATCTTCCTCTTCAACCTCGACTTCCACTTTCCATCGTGAAGCAATTAACGTCATTCTCAGCTTCCGCCACTTCATCCACCCACATTGCACCGGCTTCTCTCTCGCTCTCCGCCGCCACTCCACCATGGCCTTCGTCTTCTCCTCCTTCACCACCAGAAACTGCCGCTCCTCCTCCTCCTCCTCCTCCTCCTTTTCGACCTTAACTTCCACTTTCGACCGTGAAGCAATTCGCATTAAAAAGCTTCAAACTGCTCGCTACTTCATTGCTTTTTATTTCTTATTTTATTTTATTTTTTGCTAGTTGGTTAAGGAGTTAACCGAGTTGGTCGATTTGGGTCAAATTGACCAAGTAGTCAGTCTAACTCGATGAGTACTCGTTAGAGGTGAGTAGAACCCTCAATATAAGGATTCTCGGATCGACGAAATCCCGATCATTCAAATACTCAATAAGTATTCAAATTTACTTACTGAGTTCTATAATACTACATCTAACATGGTTTGTGGTAAAAATTGTTTATTGGATCTGATAATCTTTTATATTCGAGTTACCTTCATCACATGTAATATCTCAAAATTAAAAAGATATTATGATAACTGCTTTTGAATTCATTAGGATGAAATGCAATCCCTCCAAATAAAATCTGAATGATTAAAATATCGTTAGCGAGAAAATCCATAACCATATTACCATCTCGAAAATGATGAGAGATAACAAAATGCAAACTATAAATATGATTTTTGATGTCCAAACTTATCTCCAACTGCAACTAAAAGCTATATGAACATCAATTTCATTCAAATATAAAACTTTTATTAACTATTCTTTATTATTCGTTTTTCTCATTGCATTCACTACGTTCCTACCCGAAGTTAAGTATAAATTAATACCCAATAACAATTTTTAAATATAGAATTCCAAACATTTTTCATACGAAATTCTAATTTCTTAAATACGATAATCAGTTGATAAATAAGGATCTTTTTCGCATGCATCATGCACTATACAAAGCTTCATATATAGTTCGGATGTGAACAGGAACTGAATTTCTTAATTAGCACCCATAATAATACATAGGTTTTTTTTTTTTTTCAAATACAAAATAATACATAGTTTTTTTTTTCTTTGAATTACATAATAATACATAGTTAATATAATGTCATATTAAAGAATTAATAGGCAAGATATGTGTGGCATAGTTAATATAATCTCATATTAAAGAATTAATAGGCAAGATATGTGTGGCACAATATAATCTCATATTAGAGAATTAATAGGCAAGACATGGGTGTCTGTGCCATTAAAGTTCTCTGTGCAAAGATTAAGAGTAGTAACAGTAACAGACTGTAAAAATTAATTATATAGTGAAAAAATCCAAAAAATAGATAAACATATTTTGGGGTCAACTGACATTTAACAGATCAAAAACCTCATGATGACACAACATAAGCAAACCCATCATCATCTCTCTGTCTCTCTCTTATTCAATTTTATTCTCTTCTCTCTTCTTCTTCTTCTATACTGACAACCATACCGATGGCGAGCCAGAAACTCAAATCATTTGGTTTGGAAATTTAAAGGAATCTTTGCATTTATGCCCTTCATGTTGGTTTATTTTATTTTCTTCCACCTCTTGTCTATCTAATTTGTTTTCCTGAGTTGTTATTTAAAGGAAACCAGTGGAATTGTTGCTCTCTCATAAATGGCAACAGATAATATTGCAATGTCTATTTCAATTTCAAATTGGTTCAGCTTAAAAAGCAATAATTCAACAATTTTTTTTTCCTCTTTAATTGATACCGTTTACAAAAGTTTGTGAAATATATAACTTGAAAACAATCAAATTAGTAAACTTATACAACTCTGTCGACTCATGTAGCAAATAGATGATACTATTCACATCAGACAAAATCAAATCAATGTCACTTTCCATATAGTTAACAGAAGATGAATCTAAATTAATTTATAAATTAACCTTGATGTTGACTCAAGCAAATACATTTTAATACAATATTCTTTTAATAGATCGAATATGTTTAAAACTTAAATTAATATGTTTCTAGATCTTCATTAAAAGAAAAAAAGATAGTATCTCTTTTTTGCCCATTTTATTCTCGTTTGGACATGGGGCATCTTGTCTGCATTAGGATGTGGTTATGTTTGTGTAATGTTGCAACTTTAGGTTGGCTTTAGAATCCGCGTAAATGCGTCTCGGGTGCATGCAAAGTACCATCTATAATTAATTTAAAGTTTAAACTATTGTCTCTCCCTTTTTTTAAAAAAAAAATAAAAATATATTCAATACTTTACAAGCTCAAATCACCATGAATGAGAATCACATATATATGATATTCTCCTCGCATATACCCTCTTTTTTTTTTTCAGTACTTTACAAGCTCAAACTACCATTAAATGAGAATCAAATCTATACGAGAACTAGTATACACCCTCTTGTTGTTATCTAACATTTAAAAGTGAAGGACCACCTTTTTATAATCTTTGGGGTTTCTTTAATTCTATTTTATTTTTCGAAAATGGGAAATCTCATTTGTAAAATAATGATCTCATCACCTCTGGCTAGCTAGCGATTATGGTCGTGCATGGAAACTCTGACCAAACCTTACACACATGCTCAACTATAACCATGAAGATTGTATTACAATTTTATCAATACTCTACCTCAATTTTAATATCTTCTTATGGAAATTCATACCGGAAAAAAATAAATATCTTTTTTTTTCAAATTCAGACGTCCACATCCAAATTTAGAATTCACTTTTTCGACAACAAATTTTAATAATCAATTTGATTAATTGAATAATTTATCATTGTTGAGGTAGAGGACAAATCAAATGACTCTATTTAAGTCATTTCCAACACTAGTTTATGTGTATCAGCATAATTTATGACATCTAATTTTCTCTTTCTTTCTTTTTTATATCAAATTAGCTATAATTAGTTAAACAAAAGGAACATGATTCATGGGCATAAATCAATCAAAACGAAAAATAAATAAGGAGCCATAGATAGGAAGACCTTTGATGGGCATTAAATATAATTAATGCTCCATCTTCTTTTTTCACTTAGATACACTTGAATACATGGGGATCTAAGTACTATAACAAACACAGTAATTACAGGACCACTAACATCAAAAGAACCCACTTATTTGTAAAACATTTTAAACCCAAAAAACAAAAAGTTCAAAAAGTGTAAGGTGATTGAAGTCCATATACAAACGAAGAGAGAGAAGAGAATGGATTCCTCTGTCAAATTTTTTGTCTTTTAAGAACCAATCCGAAAGCTAGTGTAGTCTGATCAACAGTCGTTATCTCCGTTTGTAAGCTTCAAGCCAGTTTACAAGTCCCAAATTTTGTGGGCCCCATTCAGACCCCCCCAACTATTGGCATCTCATCACGTGAATCACCCATGTGACCCCTCTGCTTCCTGTCGCTCCTCTCTCTCTCTCTCACGCATGCATACACATTTAATTAAGTGTACAGATTCTTTCTCATTATTTTTTTTCCTTCGATTCGTGTTTCTGCAATCAACTTTTGGATAAAAGCTCTGAAATCAGTACGCTCTGAATGACCAACAATCTTCTTCACCAATCCTGTAATTTTTAACTTCAATAGCTTTCAATTTCTATATCACATATTAGAAAAGAATTGGACCGAATTCCAAAGCTGTTTCATGTATGAGTGAGTCCAATATGTCCTTCTCTATCTCCATCACGACCCCATTTCCTTCCTCTTCAAATGCCATCTTATTCTGCAACTTCATTTTCGGCAAATCGTTATCAATCAAACCGTCTATGTCTTCAAGAACGCGACAATCCGCACATGGGAACTTTCCAATGACCAAACACAACGTGTCAGTCAAATCCGAACCATGCATGGTGCCATAACGACGTCCACGTCCACACCAACTCGGCCACCCAATCACGTTACACCATGGCTTGAAGTCAATAACGGGCTTCAAAACATCGACCAAGACCTCGTCCACCAGCTGAAACAGCAGCTTCCGGTTGCAGAGAAGACTCAACTGACCGGAGGTGGGGTTGGTGGTGTTTTCGAGGTTGTGGAAGATGGAAGGGTCTAGAGGGTGTGATGGAGAGAACCAGGTGGCGAAGGACACTGGGGTACGTTTGTCCAAGCCTGTACGTTTTAGTATTCTAGTAATGTACTCATGTTCTGCTACACCAACGGTGGTGGTGGAGGTTGTTTTTGCGACACCGTTAAATCTGTCGTCGATGTTGTCTCGGGCAATGAGCGTGTGCGTCGCTTCTTGTTTGTACGAAATCTGGCTCGAATTACTAGATAACTCTGAGCCACTACTACTACTACGTTTCGAGCTCTGAGCATTTAATAAAACCTGTAAATATAACAAGATAATTTTTACTATAACCATGCAATGATCTTTCACATTCTCTATGCAAAGGTGAACTGTACATAAAAAAATGTTGATAATTAATTAAGGGTAAAAAGAAAAACAAGTTAAGTACCTGTTTTTGAGGTATTTTGGTGGCTGGAGGAGAAGGGTCTTTTTTCACTGGAAGAAGAGTAGGGACTGTGATGTTGAAAAGGTCGTTTGATAGCGGAGTCTTCTTGGAATTTTTGTCAGGATTGTTGGCTCTGTTGGTGGTTGAGGGACGTACAAATGGTTCTTCTTGCTTGTTTCGTATAACGTCTGTGGTTTTTGGAGGCTTTTTGAGCCGTGGAGGAGTACTGAACCGTTCACTGCTGCCTGCTAATTTCTTGCATTTCTTGGCTGGTCTTTGTTCACTATTATGGCTGCTTTGTTGCTCTTGCACTGGTTGTGTCCTTGGCTTGGACGATGCAACTCTAATGTGTTGTGCTTGAATTTTGTGGTCCTTCTTGTTGTTGGTGGTGGTGGTGGACGTGGGTGTTGTTGTGACTGGTTTTTGCTTTGGTTCCAAAAATCTACTCAGTCTCAGTGAACAAGAAGGTGTTGAATGCTTGCCCGGACTTATATTTTGATCAGAAACCAACTTGTTCAAAGCCCTGGAGCTACTCTTCTTCGTCTTCAATGGACTAAAAACCTCTTCTCTTGCCGGCAATGTATCTGGTCTGCCCCTCAAAATGTTCGTGATGTCAAGTCCAACTTTCCTGCTACCACTCTCTTTAACTTGCTTCACTATCTGCCTTGCATAGTGGCTTGGACTCCTATACTCGTCCTCCCGTTTGATTTCTTTTCTTCTCAAGTATGAGAACTTAGAGAATTCAAGATCCTGATTGTTTTCTTTGTTGATTTGAAGCGAGAGACGGTGGTGGTGGTCCACGTCCGATCTTCTAGCTGATGATATTCTAGGCGTTTCAGGCAACGAACGAGTGCCTGTAACATCAACCTCCATTGAATTTCTGTGGCTGATAAATGGCTTGTTTTGGAGGGGCTGTCTTAGCCCAAGATAGTGGTGCAAGTTCAGCTTTGTGGGAAGACTTGGTGGCTCATGAAATGACGATGAAGAAGAAGATGGTGAGTTGGTTTCTGGGAGAAGATCCAGACCCATCAATCTTGCAACCAAGTTTGGTGTCTTGGCACCAGGAGAGGAGCTGATTTCTGAAGAAGAATCATAGTTTGAAGCTAGTGATTTTGATCTTGTGTCTCCATTATTGTTGTTGTTGGTGGCGGTGGTGGTGCTTGTTTTGATTTGGATACCCATCTAGAGATTCAAAAAACAAAATGAAGATTAAGTTAGAGACAACATAGTAAAATGATCATTATTTTCATGATTGCCTACTTTTTCAAATTAGAGAACCTTAGAAGTAATAAAATTAAGTTAAAAAAAAAAAAAGAAAATGAAGCTAGAAACCCAAAAAGATTATTTTAGAAATATATATTAAAAAAAAAAGGCCTATCATCAACAACTCATTAAACTGACAGGGAATTTTAAATTTTCTTCTTCCTCTTCTTCTTTCAAATTTGTTGACAATGGAGTCTCCTCTAAATCCAAGCTATTCCTTGGTGCTTCCACTCCTAAATTGCAACACAAAAAAAAAAAAAAAAAAAAACATCACTCAAAATTTCAAAAACAGTGTTAACATTTTGTTTGTCTTATATATAGAGAGAGACAAACAAAAAAAAAAGAAAAAAATTAAAAAAAAAAAAAACCTTTGAGAACAGTGTGGTCTTCTTCAACAGGAAGGGAGGACTTGAAAGAAGAATGGTGGTGGTGGTGGTGCAATGGGAACTGAAAATGGTGGAAATCAAAGAAGTGAAAAACAGCACTCATGCAACCAGGAGGTGTAGTACTGGTAGTAGAGGTGGTGGTGGTGATGGTGGTTGTGTTAACACTAGTGTCCTTGTCTTCTTCTCCGCCTCCCGGTCCTCTTTTAGAGATTGAAGATCTACTACCACTACTACTCCAATACCACTCTTTGCCCATGTTATGTGAAAAAAAAAATTTCTCTACTACCAAAGATGATTTATATGGTAATGGGATTGAAAAAAGCTCACTCTCTGAGTGACAATGACAGAAGAAGAACTAGTAGAAGAAGCAGAAGCAGAAGCAAAGTGTTAGAGAGGAAGGAAGATGAAGAGAGAGAGAGAAACAGAAATCAAAAAGCTGAAAAGCTTATACAAGTCAGCTGGTGAAGTAGCGAGAAAAGCGGATCCATGAAAGGCACATTATATAATATAAATCATCCCACCAACTACCGGCATTTAATTTCAGGAATTTTGAAGCACGACCACAACACCAACACAGAGAAGTAAAAGGGTGTGGGCTTGTGTTGTGAGTCTTGTGACTGTGCTTGTGTTTGTGTTTTTATTTATTTTTATTTTTCACTGCTTGGATTTCTTATCTCTCTCTCACTCTCTCTCTCTCTCTCTCTTAGTTACAACAGTTACACTCACTCCCAAGTTTTACCAGGCCATGACTGTGCAATATAATTATTTATTTATTTAGTTTTTTTTTTTCTGTGTGTACATTGGGAATTGGAATGTGTTAAAAGAATATGCCAGAAGATGACGGAATGACCACGCAGGTGTGGAATGGTTAGACTTAAACAAAAAAGATAAAGAGCTCTCTTTACAATGTGATTGTGATCCCTTCACCACCACCGTCTGCTGTAGGTGTTTCAAGTACGAGGTGGTTTATTGGGGATCTGCAACTCCATTGGTGACCCCCTCTATGTTTTTTATTTTCATTTTTATTTTAAATTATAATTAACTTTCAAATTTATATAAATTGTAAACTTTTTATTATTTCTTATGTAATTTTTAGTATCAATGGATGTTAATGTATGATTTGAAAGCATTAAGAATTTAGTTCAGTGTGTCATGTGTGTTTGAAAGTGGATGTTAATATAGTCCTTTTTAAATGTCACGTTTTATCTTTCCCTCTCTCTGTCTTAATAATTTCCTTTAATTAACCTCATCTTTGAATAAAAAATAAAACATAGCAACAACCTATGTATGGTTATGCATAATTCTTAGGGCAGTTAGTGATCTTTTTGGAAGTACATTTCAGCTTTCTTATTTTATAAAATTGGTATCTAGGGGTGTTTGATAAAACTTTCAAAGTGATAGTCTCACCTAATAGCATTAATAGCACTAAGAGGTATTTTGTTTTTCTCTCTAACTAGTAAATAATCTAATAGTACTAATTTTATTGAAAATGAATAATGACTAAAACTTAAATTCAAAAAATACATTCATTTACTACCGCCCTGTTTACTTGTTTAGAGATAAATTTGTTTGAAAATAATTAAATTAGCATGTGTACATTTTTTTATCTATTAATATTATATTTATTTAGATTGATATTAGAATAACTTAAAATTTTGACTTAAAAAAATTACTTCAATAACTGTCTATCTATCTATCTATTTTCATTCAATCCAATGATTATTATTAATTTTGAATTCATTCACCTTTTTTTACTCTTGAATTGAATGAAAATAGATTAATGGATGGATATTGAAGTCATTTTTTAAGTCAAAATTTTAAGTTATTCTAGTCTAACTCATTTATTTAATATGATGCAAACAACTAGAAACAAATAATATTCTAATAAATTATAAACCATTTTTATTGTAAATATTGATAATACTAATTTGTAATTAAGATACAATAATAAAAAGTGATATAGAAATGGTTTCGTAGTGTTTTAAAAAATTGTGTTAAAATGTTAATAATCAAGTCCAATGCTCAAGCTAATTTCTATAATAGTAATAATAATAATAAAGGGGTTAAGTTAATTTGCTTTCTGTTTATTATTATTATTATTGGATTATAATTAAAAAAAAATTACAATAAAATATTAGGTTGAAATTGAAAATATATTATCTTTAGGAAAGTAGATTTGGTAGAAAATATTTTAAATGTAATGGGTGACTTAAAATTAAGATAGAGTGTCAGAATGTTTTCACTTTTTTTCCTGTAAATTCTTTTTTGGTATTTTTAAGTTGTTTTACCGCCTTAAAAAACAAACACAATAATTTAATAGATTCAATTTAAATTTTTTACGGTTAAATGAAAAAAAAAAAAACAAAAACAAACAAACGATCATAGCACTGTTGAGTTTGGTAACTAGCATTGAATTATGAAATGAGTTTTTATCTGTAGCACTAAGTTTAGATGATGAGAATGGTGCTCGGTTTGGTGGAAAGACCATGACACACTCACAACCTTAGGCTCAAGTTTGTGAGTTCGATTTTACTCAAGTCTTACTTTGTGAGTAATTTTTCGCTACCTGTTGTGGGTTGCTTTCCTCAGAGTCAATATCATAGATAAGGTATCAATACTTGTTTTTTTTAAAAAAAGTTTAGATGATCTTTTGGTTCATCAAGCTCCTTCTAGTTTTTTAATTCTTCTCTCTCAATTTCATTGTAATATACCTCTCATTTTCTCGTTCTCCTCTCACTTACGTACTATAAGCTCTTTACACAAACTCTCTCACTCGAACTTCTAGCCAATTATCACTAGAAATATATCAATTTCACCTGTTTTAATTGATTTGAACACAAGAATAACTCGAACGTACATTTTGAGAAATAAAGAAATATAAAGTTAAGAGTTAAAGAAAGAAATGAATAAACTCCATCAAAAGTGACAAATTTGGCGATGACAAATTTCTTGTCAGAAAATTTCAATTATATATTATGGGTCCAAATCCAAAGTCGTTTGCTTCTCTAAGATGTTTTGAAATTAGGGATAATCTCAAAAAGTCTATTATAATTTGTAAAAATATATATTTTACCACTTATAATTTTATTTTTATCCAAAATCCCTCCTAGCGTTAATAAAAATACTAAAAATACCCCTAGATGCATGTGTAAGGACGATAATACCTCAATAGTCATAGAGCAATGATGAAATCAAAGGAGATAAAATACATATTTTCTGTTAATTTATTAACGTTAGGATAGATTTTGGATAAAAATGAAATCATATTTGGTAAAATGAATATTTTTGTAAGCTACAATAAGTGTTTTGGGATTATCCCTTAAAATTATTATACATCAATCATAAACTTAGTTCATGAGTAAAGAAAATAGTTTACGAACAAATAAAATAATTTATGAATAAAGAATTAGTTCACGAACAAATAAAATAGTTCACGAATAAAAAAAAAACTAATTTACGGTAAAAAATACAAATATTTAAAAAGTGGCTTGCTTTTGGCATTTTTAATAAAATTGGTGTAATGGATAGTTTACTCACTTTGTCACTAAAAACACTCTTTTATATAGTTAAATACTAGTTAATTAAAAAAAAAAAACTTTATATAATTTGAAATGCTATATAAAAAGGGGAAAAAAACTTAACTTTGGATAGTAAAATGAGAAAATTATAAAATTATATTTAATATCGTATCCATCTAATTTCAACATTATACGTATAGTTACAACATGTTTTGCAATAAAATTATCTAATTATATGTACATTTGCTTTTGACCCTCAACAGATCTAAAAACATTATTAACCAAATGGTTTGTTCGATCAATATCATATTTAATTATTCCTCCAAGACAATGATCAACAATTATTTTAAAACTACAACAATATCAATCAGGCCTTCAAGATAATCATGTGATACCTGTAATTGTAAGAGTGAAGGATGTAAAACTTGTGACACATAATAAAACCGTTAGAACGAAGAACAATTAATCATAATTTCTAACAGGCGTCATCTATTTGATGGACACAAGCTATTACCATAAAAATTCTATTATTTAGTTAGATGTCACATAATCATATGTAGAACTTCTATTCAAGTTTTGAAATTTATTTAAAATATTCTATTAATTGTTAAAATATTTTAAAAATTCACAAAAACCTCTCTATAAAGGGAGTTTATGAATAAAAATAAAAAATTAATTCATTAAGCCATATAATCATACAAATATATAAAACAAAATACTAAAAAATACTTTGGTAAAAGCAAAACAAACTAAGAACACTATTTTATCATATACCAGATACTATAATTTTAGTTCAAAGGGCTTTCAAGTGAACTTTAAATATCAAAGCATTGCCAATGCCAAATCTGCCGACGACTTTGGCGGCAAAATCTGAGCCATAATTAAGGAAGAAACTCTTAGCAATTTTTTTCCAACCCTCTTGATTGAAAAATCGAATTATTTCATTTCGTAAACAAAGAAAAGAATGAGATTCTCTTAACATATTTAAAACAGTCAGGACACATACAAAATCCCATAAGAGAATAATTGTGTGAATATACATAACAAATTTAATCACTGATATATCAAATTTTACCATTGCATCATTATCATATACAACTTCCATTGAAACTCATCTTAAAAAAAAAAAAAAAAAAAAAAGAAGTTAAAATACAAGGACCCCATGAGTGAGACATTGTAGTCGAGCTAGGACAAAAATTAACACTGCAAGGAAGGAGCCTTCTTATTTAAGCAGTAGATAAAATCTCACATTCATCAGAGCCTGGGGAATTTGTCCACTCTGGAGGGACCACAAAAAAATGGGCTTCAAAATGTTGTTAATCTCTCTTTTGAAATGTCACTGGTCTTTTCTGGTGTCCCAGAACCACGCAGGCACAACAATATAAGTGTCCTTTGGATAGGGAGACGAGGGAGTTGCGAGGTTTATGAGTATAAAATATCTAGTGGTCCCAATTTTTAGGTAACATATACCTAGTAATTTACTCTACTAATACTAATGAAACACAAGATTTTGTGGCTTATATACTTTTTAACATTTGATAGTACTATCTACAACATTTTAAATATATTTAAAAAAAAAAATTAAATACTTGTTTAAAAGATATTCTAAGAGTGCTTTTATTACTTTTAACGAAACAACAAAAATTAGAGTTAAATTATTTCAGCTTAAATTTAACTGACTCTTAAACTTCAGTATTTAATCATTTATAAGGATTAAAAAAAGCAAAATAAAAATCATCTTTCAAAAATTTGCATGTCTCTCCAAATCTTTTAGTTTCACCACTTCAACTTTTGTAGTTATTTTGTTTTACTTTAATATTATGACTCCTTCAAATGAAGGATGTTAGCTTATCAGTTTAAATCTAATCGGTTTCCTTTTTCCTTTTTATTTTTATTTTTATTTTTTTTTTTAAATTTTGTTTCTTTTCCCAATGGGTAAAGGAATGATAAATGTTAACATCATAAATTTAAATTGATACAGCCATACTCTAAGTGAAAATAGTTTTTTTTTTTTTTTAATATCATTTACGATGTAGTTATTAGCATCATTATCATATTAAATAAGAACTCTCTATACCAAACTAGATTGATCTTGATAAACCAAATATTTAATTTTGATTATCAATAAACTATTCAAAATACTCTTATATGCTTTTGTTCTACCAAATAATTGACATTGGCAAACCAAATATTGCCAATTTAGGCGCCATATGAGCAACGAAGAAAGATGGAGAACAATCTGATTTGATAATGGAAAAATAATAATTGAAAAAAATAAAAATGTGAAACACACACAGCTTTTTTGATGTGGCGTAGTAAATTGAAGTGTGACATAATTAATTTGCAAGAAAGTGTGGTGGGTTTTTACTGTCAAGGACTATTATCAAAGCAGAGGGTAGATGCCACCAGTTTTAATGACCATAAATGGAATATATGATATATCACTGCTGCCTTCACCCACCACTTGTCTATGTAATTCCAATACAATCTCTGAACTTCATTGTCCTCTATAATGGATACCATGCCATAATTGGTTCACTTCGGACATTATGCAGCTAAAATTGTGAAGAGAAACCATTTATCTATTGTTTTATACATAAAATTAGATCATTATGTCTTTCCAAAACCCCCCCAAAAAAAAAAGATAATTATGTATTTGCACCCTGCATAAATTTAATGTAGGACATCTAAATTTAAACATACAACTCAAGTGAAATTTCAACATTTGGCATTCTAAACTACATAAATGGACAAATTTTACATAAAATATCACAACTTTAATCCGACATATTGGGTGAATAAGCCAATTGAATGACCTTCTTGCGGGTTCTTAGGGTAAGTTTTGAAACAAGAAAGAATTTATGGGGCTATCAAAAATCTGAAGAATAAATACAGGATGAGAAGGACTTCTTCAGTATGTAGCTGACAATTAGACCAGAATAGTTTAGATAAGTTATGCTTTGAATTGGAAAATCAGTCAACACTCTCTTATCTCTATCGACGAATTGAAAGATGGGACCTAACAATTTTGGAAATCGCACACTGCGAATATAGAGACCAGGCCAGTAGCCCGGCTTGTCAGATTACTCAGTCTGTGGATGTAGTTGCATTCAAGGAAGCACTCAGTTATAAATACAATAATGCTAAAGATCTCAACTCTATGTTCCAATTTAAGTTCTAAAATATGATGCAATCTTTAAAACTCTCGATAAACTTTCATAATCTCTAAGATGATTAAAAATCAATATTTTCACATTATTGATCAAATGATGGTACTATTTTTCGATAGATATCAGGACACAGTAAATATATAAAGAATCTTTAAAAGCCATTGGTGATAAACACCTCTCACATAATGTAGCATACAATGAGAAGATAACTGGGTCCATGTTCTCTTTAAGTATGGAAAATGCTTTTGCAGTAGTCAATTCATTTTTAGCAAAAGCATATGTTCACTGGTGCATTTTTAGTCCCACAATTACTTTTCTACGTTTCAATCAAATACAGCTTATAACTATTTAAACACATTTAGACAAATGACAAAAACACTTTCAAACATACAACTTTGCAACCACATAATGAACTTTAAAAAGCACAAATTCCTTGTCAAACTTACCCTCGGTGTCGCTAACTTGTTGGAAAACAGCCAATTTTCAAACATTTGATAGGTGCCAACAGAAAAAAAAAAAAAAAGAAAAAAGAAAAGAACAGAACTTGAAGCATTCAAAATTTGAATTTGAAACAACAGATGTTCTACATCTGCCAATGATATAAGATGCAGTATGCATAATCAAGATGTCATGATAGAATCATAGACCAAGAAAACAAATAAAACCGAAGAGTCAATCAAATCTCATGTACCAGTACTAGAAGCATATGTAAGCTGTAACAGTGTAAAACCATGAACAGACACCATAATATACAGTACACTAGCAAACAAGAAGGTGTACAAAGTACAAACTGGTAATACCTAAAAAAGTAGTTCGATTCTACAAACTGAGGAATAGCCTAATCATACCGTCTCTAAACACATTCCTCAAAACAATCTTTTTTCAACTCTCTTAGCTGTCCTAGGTATTTTTAGAAGCATTTTAAATATTTGTCCATATTTTCTATTTAAATAAATGTACAAATTTCAAAATGCAATGTCTAACTGCCATCTTCAGAGAAGTATATCGAAATAAATTATTAGAGTCAGAAAAGATTCATTAGAGTCAGAACAAGGACTCATAAGGAGCAGGGGAGGGAAGTAAAAAGTTAAAATTTCAGAATCTGGGAATGATTGTTGTAAATCCAAATTATTAAAAGAAAAAAGGTATTTTTGTTCCCACCTTGGCGATAGTCCTACTCACAATATAAGTTTATCGAAAAACAAATGGGCCTTGTGTTTTTCTTACCTGAATCTGGGAATTCTAACTCCTACTCAAAGTCACAGAAGCAGCAAAATTGCTTTAAAGTGGAGAAGATCTTAATAAAGATTTGGTAGAAAGAAAATAGTTGATGCTGTTCTAAAGATTGATTGTCAAAAACACCCCCGACTTTCAGTAAATTTGATTCGTGAAAAGTTCATCATCACCAAACAGATCTGTTACAAATAGAAAATTCTGAACACATAATTATTTAATTATTACACGGCTACACGTAATCCTTGCATCTGTAACACATAATGACATGTTTGCTGAAAAGGGATGTATTTCCTGAGAATTCACAAGGCAAAATGACATGGAACATGAAAAAAGAAGTATTCTATAACAATTTCTTGTTTGAATACAGTGCTGGGAAATTCAAAAGCTCAAAAGGGTGGTAAAAGGTCAGAAAGCTTAGGTAGAAACGTTTATATCAACACGCTATAGACAATTGAAAGGGCATTGGAAAAAAATAAGGCATTGATTTAGAAGTAAATGGAACGAGAACAGATGAAAGAATATACCCAGTAAATGAGCAAAATTCTAGTCTATTTGCACCATGACTTACCATGTAGGAAAGAGAATCTGACACTATGATACTAAGCTCTACCATCCACATCAAACCCGGCACCTGTCCAGCCTGGTGCTGTAGATCCTCTGCCTTTGGGCACAGCACCAACTCCCTTCCCTCGTCCATGAAACTGAATTTTTTTTTTAGCTGTTACTTCTACTTCAACAGTAGGCTGCTGGTTGTGCCCATTCATACCAGGAGCATTGCCACCATTTCCTTGATTAGATGATGCATTTTCAGTGACTCCAGCACCTGGCTCTGCTGCAAGGGCAACTGAAGAAGCATCCGGAGCTGTACTAATCTTTGCAGGACCCATTGGTGTTCCATCCTAAAGATAAATCCAAGTGCAAACTCTCAGCGTTTTTTCACTACCATGCTAATTAAATGTTTATGTCAAAGTTCATTTAGAAATGGAAAAAGTATGAAACAAGAAAGACATGGAGAAATGGTGCCAAGTGAGGAAGACATTATTTTGAATGGGTACTTCAATTCCTAAATAATCTGGTAGTGGGTCACTTCAAAGGAGGATAACTGCATGTTAAATTAACAGAGATCTCAAACTCCACGCCTGTGCAAAAAGAGAGAGAGAGAGCGAAAGAAAGAGGGAGAGAGTAGGTTTGTAGAGTAGAGGAGAGGAGAGGAGAGGAGAAGAAGTGCTGTTAATCACATTAATTAACATCTTCTTGCACGATGTAAACAGTAGATATTCTCCTCGCACATCATGTAACTGCAAATATTGTAGGTTGTGCTACATGTGATAAGTCTATCTATGAATGACATTAAGAAAAAATTGAGTCTCTCAATGAAAAAGGACTTCTCTCATCTGGTAGACATGGTCTTCTGATGGTTAGTTGCAGAATGTTATCTAATACAGACATGGAAACTGATGCAAGGATTATGATGCATAAATAATGACCACCCTCAAATACTAGAAAATCCAGCAAATTTTTAACCATGAGATGTTGTGCAATCAATTAACTAATACAGATTCAAATTGATAAATAGAAACAGGAAGAGAGCTTACATGAGGAGAAGAGATGGATGCTCTACTAGGGTTCAAAGCTTCCAATCGTCTTTTCAATTCCTCGAGTCTAGAGAACTGACTGTTACTGCTTTCTTGAACCTATCACATTTAATAGCATTTAGTAAAATCCATAAAAAAGCAACATTTTGTATCAACAGTTAGCACAATACAAATACCAGTTGATTCAAATCTTCACATAGCTTCTGCTTCATTGCTTCCTCGTCCTTCACAACCTTTGATGCAGCTTCCCATGCCTGAGGTACATTGAGATGACAAATTAAAAAAATAATGATCCCAAGCAGTGAATCACCTTTCTTGGGTCTAATACAATGGAATTAAAATGTGATCAGTTCTACAAAATGACCTGAACACAAAAAGCAAATCCAGATCATATAAATATGAAGGTGTGTACTACTTGTCAAAAAGCTAACATATAAATGCAAGCGATATGAAAACTGATTATTTGTAAGAAAACAAATCTTTATATCATGCACTTGCTCCTCAGCAAAGATAGTCCAAACCAGTCCCTCATAGCCTTAACCTTAATTAGCTGTGTTTATACAGATATCAGAATCTCTCTCCATTTGACATAACTGAAAAATAGAAAATGTATATTTGGCAATAACAAGCTAAATTTAATCAGAAGGGGCAAACCTGTTTCGCTTGTTCTTCCTTCTGCTTGGCAAGACGAATTCTCTCAGTTGACATTTCTATTTTCTTTCTCAAGTGTTCAAGTGCTTAATTTATATGCCGTACATCACAGCAACTGGAAAATAATTCAACCATAAAAATCAATGAAGAAAAATTCCACAAGCTGAAATTTTCAATAAATAAAGGTGATGATGTACCAACCTGCTTTTTTGGGTCCAGCAGTGAGTTTCATTCTCCAATGTAAGATTTGCTAGCTCTCTTTCAACATCACGTATCTTAGAATAATTTTCTTCAATGTATCTGAAAGCAAGTACCAAAAACAATTTTGAGAAAAACCCCACTACTCAGCATAGAAAGAAGCACAAATGAAATTAAAGAACATGATCAGTATATTTTAACAAAATTAACATAAATCTGAAAACAGGAACATCAGTTACCTAACGTATAGTAATTGAATCTCTTTATGCAAAATAACTTAAACACATTTTAGAACTGAACTTGTTAATTGACCATGGCTTCTAACCTTAATTACTATAATAACTCAAATAACAAACTGACCTTTCTGTTTGTATACAAAAGCAAATTAAAAAAAAAAAAACAAGAAGAAGAAGAGAAAAAGGAATAAATGCCATGAATTTATACCCAAGATAAAACAACTACCACCCCCACCTCCATCGCCTGTCATCATCAGAGCAGAGCTTACTGTCACCACCACCACCAATCATATCTCCACTTTAAAGACTACTTTACTAATTCAGATACCAAAACTGCTATCCCCATCAAATACTCTCAGAAATCGGCGTGCATCAATATAGTACCTTCCTTAACTACTCTAAAGCTACCTCCATTCTATCCATTATGCCTACTACAATATCCCAACAACATCAACCATCAGCCAACAATCAACATGACCACAACTACCACTTCTGCTTCCTTTTCACAAATCAGGAGAACTAGAAGTCCATTTAGCAAAGCAACAAAGAGGAAACCATTTAACAAAGTAGAAAGTTATACACAATACATTCAACTTCAACACATGGGACTCGAATAGATTCTAACATAAGATTTTTCCCACATCCTCACCACAATCAAATAACCTAACATTCATTTCCCATGCTCTGACAACCTAAAACACTTTATCAACAAACAATTGTTATTTCATTCTCAGAATCAGAATATCCGCGTTTTCGGTCACTATAACATCCACCATTAGAAAATCAACTACATTGCAGTCTAGCATCTTGTTTTCCCTCTAATTCCAAAAAATCACGTTAGCAACACAACACAACACTAGATTATTGAATTACAACTTCAACATCACTTCACGCTCCATTAATAATCTAACAGAAGACGATTTCACTTTCTTGAGTATAAAATTTCAGCTTCAAACATTCATTTCCCACGCTATGACTACCGACAACACTTTATTAACAACCAGTTTATCCCTAAGAAGACAAATATTCGCATTCATCGACTGTTATATGTCCACTACTAGAAATCAACTACATTGCAGCCTACCTGCTAGCCTTTTCTCTAATACGACATTAGCAACACAAACACTACATTATCGACTAACAATAACAACATCAAAACAGAAACATAAAACATGTTCAAAAAAAAAAAATTACTTTCTTAATTGAAGCTGCTCTTCCTCGATCACCTGACAAAATCAACACGAGATCATATTCACATTTAATATAAACAACAAAAAAAAAAAAAAAAAAACACGAACACATAAGAGAGAGAGAGAGAGAGAAGGAGACCTTTTCAGTGTAGGCGATGACAGGAGCTTCTCTCGCGAGACCGTCGGATCCGATCTCAGGTTGAAGAGAAGGATTCGAAGCCATTTTTTGAATAATTGTAATTGTAAACACGCAAGTCAACAGATTTTTACTTGGTTTGTGTTGTGTTGCGTGTCTACTGCGGTTCGTTTTCGATTGATTGAAGAAAAAAAAACGTGATTTGATGACTGTTGAGAGAGAGCGATGAGTGCTTGCAACAAAAATGAGAAAAATGAAAGATGATCGATTTGTCGGTTAATGGACTCCAATGGTTCGTGTCAACTCCGGTTCAACAACCAAGTTTATATGGGATAATTTGAGATATCAAATTAAACTCTGTCATTTCAACAATACACTACTTCACCAAAAATAAATAAATAAACATATCAACAATGCACAAAAGAGTAGTGATAAACTTTCTAAACTTTATATGCAAATGATATGGTATCTGAGTTAATATTTTATTAATTTTCATATCATCTAATAATTTATAAGACGTTAATAATTCACAGCATTATTTCAGACAAGATAATTCTCTAGAATTAGTTTAATTATAGTTGATTTTGGTTAAAAATAATGTGATAAAGTTAATTATTTTCTATACTATATAATTACATAATAAAATTTTAGAGAATTATCGGATAGATAATGTTAAAATTAGTGTGAATTTTGAAATTAATACTTAATTATAAAAACCGATGTTTTTAACATTATTAATATTTACAAACTATTAATTTAAAGATGAAAGCAATAGTTTGTGCGAACAATGATCCTTTGTGATTTTTTGCCAGCAAATGATGATCTTTATTGTGAATATTGATAATGTTAAAAAAAATTATTTTAATATTTCGATGTTACTTTCATAATTCGTAATAGTTCAAACCAGAGAGTGTAGTTTGGTATTTCATTAAAAGTCAGGGAGCTTTGTATAATTCTTCCATTCACTAAAACAGTAAAACGCCCTTTGATCTTGACAGTTGACTGGATACACATGCTAGGCTCGTGAATTAGTGGAGAAAAGTAATTCAATTAATTTCGGGGTCCGGACCGTCCGGTTGCTTGAAATTGCAGTGTTGCATCAATTTACTTTTTACTGCGCATGTTTTTCCAGCATTAGAGAGCCTTTTGTCTTTTAGTTAATTTTTTTTTTTTAACAGTTTCAGTAATTCAGAATTTGGGTTATGAAAACACAACTTCAGTTCACAATTCCAAAAGTGTGAAGGCTATACCATAAAACCAATCTCATATTGTCATCTTTTAAGAATTTTGGTGCTACTTCCAATAAAAAATTTGAAAGAAAATTCTGCAAATTGATTAAGTTATTGCAGCGACAGATTAACACAACACATCCAAATTTGTTAAATTTTACAAATTTTATAATATTTGTACTTCATAGATTTTCATCCAGATAAATTAGCAAAACTCTCTGACTTGAAATGGATATAAATTATCCTTATGAGTAATAGAACGCCAGAGGAAACACGACACCACAGAAAACACAAAACAAAGAGACTTTTTTTCTAAAATAAATTCAAAAAAATAGAATATGATTTGAAATGAAGCATACGCTTACCTGCAATCTTATGTGAAACAACATGATAATTTCTAACAAAAAAAAGCATGCTAACATGTGACTTTCCTACAGAAAATGAGAAATTTTGAGCACCGTAACTTGAGCGGAGCAAACTCAAGATTACAACACTTGTTATGATGCCAAAATGAGAAAGAAATACAAACAATTAAATCCTGAGTTTGATGATAGCTTTTATGATGCAGCCACAGGCTTTATGAGTTTCAGCACTGCTTCTTTCGTAGGCAGTGCGGGAATTGCACCTCTCTCTGTCACTGTGATAGCGCCACAGGCGTTTGCAAAAAGGAGAGCTTCTCTTAACCGCTCCTCGTCCTGTCATGAAAATAAATCAGAAAAATGTGATGCCACCTACAGTCTTCTACTCGGGTTACAAAATTCTGGTACATTAAATCAGCATGCCCCTAATTATCGATTAGTGTCCTGTGTTTGACTATCATATATGCTGCAACTGGAATCTACAGACTGAATTATGGTAATTAAACTCTGGTTACTAGAATGAGTAGGCAATCATTGAAGTAGTTATGGGAATTTTCAAAGCCTCTAAGATAGTGAAGCGATACGCAGAAATTACTTGTTCTATGTTTGCAGATTTCTTACAAAGAAAAGAAGAAGAAAAATGTAAAATTTGATATAGCTCGCCAGTTAAGGTTCGGATGAGAAACCTGGCATGGTGCTCAAGTCTCTTATTTGCCGAAGTTTCAAAATAACGTATGCATCTATAAATATAAAGTGCTACAAGTCTAGAATCTGTAAGCGAATATAGAATTCTCAAGTGAACTTCAAAACAAAAAAGCAGTGTCCAAGGTCCCTTTAACAGTAATTATATTGTTTTCAGTAGCAAAAAGACATGCAAAAATATTTATTCTATAGAGCTCTACTGGAATTAAGCAGAAGGGTTATAGGTTGTTAAGGGTTTAGGTACCTTGAATAGGTTTAGATCAGAAGCTAAGCAGTTAAGTATTCCACTGACAAATGCATCACCAGCACCAGTTGTGTCAACAGACTTACTTTTAACACCTGGAACCCTGCCCTTAAATTCCTGCACAAAGTTTTGAATGATGTTAATCTGCTTATAACTCATCAATAACTTAGCCCGACTGGTTCAATTTATGCAAACCACCCCAACAGATTTCATAAAGTTTGCAGATTATACATCTTTGGTGAAGGTTGAATATTCAATTTAGACCATTTACTTTGCATAAGTTACTACTAATGTACTTTTACTGCCATCACGGAAGAACAATCAAGATTAGGAGCGAACCAGGATTGCAGGTAACATCAAATATAAATGAAAAGGATTATTCTACCTTGGTGTAATATCTACAGCCTTTTGACCCCTTCAGTGACGATCAAAAGCTTGAGATTGGGATGATAAAGCTTATTCAACACCACGTTATCATCATTATGATCATCACCTCCAGTTAAAAATGTAATTTCATCTTCACTTATCTGCCAATTCATAAGATAAGCTCAAATGAATTTGATGATCTATGATTAAATTCATTTCTCATGGTTATATGCACAACAACAAGAAGCGACTATAATATCTGTTCTAACGGAACTGAAATCATTCATTCTTTACATGAATCTACATTTCACATCATACCTTAATAATATCTGCTTGATCCCATATACTCATTATGCCATCCCGAGCAGCCTCTTCTGATGGCCATAGAGGCAGTCGCAAATTTGGATCATAAGAGAGGATACTACCTGACTTTTTAGCCATGTTCATGGCAGCAAGATGGGTTGACTTGCAAGGCTCTGCGATCAAACTTATAGAACCATAGTGAAAGATCCTGGCCTGCAATTAACGTATAATTTGGAAATGAATAAGTATTTATGATTATATTTCTTAATTACAAGCAGAATGAGAGAAAAGACCTGCTTAATGATGTTTATATCAAGTTCTGATTCGTGAAGAAGCATATCAGCACTTGGATGACGAAAAAATAAAAATTCACGCTCGCCATCAGATCTTAGTGTAACAAATGCCAGTGCTGTCCTTGCATTGGAATCATATCGCACACCAGAGGTATTGACATTGTTTTGTTTTAAAATGTCAGCCAACATGTAGCCAAATTCATCATCGCCCACCTGTAATAAGTATCGCAAGTGATTTCAATTTACCAACTATAATCTAGTAGAAACAAAAAGAGGCTGCCTTTAAAATGGTTCACACAATGTACAATAAACACATACGATTGACTTAACGGAGTTAAAAGCAGGGTGCTGGAGCTAATGAAGTGCCATTTAGAAATAAAATTAATAAGAAAAACATTGTAGATACCTAAAAATCACAGACACCTAAAAATCACAGACCAGGTCAAATCAAATGCATACCTCCGATTGAAAGAGCTAGAATCAAATTTCTCTACAGAGTCAAAAAGTTTAGTTTATTCAGCAGAAACTGCATGTTCTATTTCCCTAGTTAAGAAACATTTAGTATTGGCAGCTTTATTCTCGAGAGGGGAAAGTGTGTAGTTGGACAAAACAGTAGAAGCAGAGATTTCCAGAAACGGTTAAACATCTAACATGTGAATCATGTAAAACTTGTAAAGGGCACTAAAGCAAATTTCACTTTTCTAGATATTCCAAGCAAAAAGAACGCCGTCACAGAATGCCATCCATGTAACTCTAATAAGACAAAGATTTTAACAAACCTTGCCTATGAAAGCTGATGTACCTCCTAGCCTAGATATGCCAACAGCCACATTAGCAGGAGCGCCACCAGGAGCCTTTTTGAAAGCAGGCGCTTCTGCTAGTGAAACTCCTCCAACGGTTGGCACAAAGTCAATCAACATCTCCCCGAAGCAAACAACTAGTGAGTTGTCATCAGAACCGCCTATAGATACATAATTTTTTGAAATCAAAACAAATAGCGACCATACAATTCAAGCAAAATTACTTAAAATCAAAGAAAACAAGAAAACTCTGCCTTCAAATATGTCATTCCTAGTCCAGGCAGACAGCTTGAAAACCTCTAAGGTTTGTGCAATCATGGCATACAAGTTTTCGACCATAATTAACAACAATTGTCCCATAAATCACATAGTAAGCATCCATATCGAAAACTGATACCATTCCAAGACCAAGAACAAAATTTTATCATCACTAAATATCTTCCTATTCGAAGAAAATTGTAATGTCAAATCAATCTTTTTCCACACAATTCAACTCGAATAATTCATCCAACAGCCGATTCACATACTTATAACTCACAAACTCTTGATAACAATAACAACTACAACATGCATATCTTTATTTCACAAAATTTCAACAAAAAATACGGTGGTGGTCCCAAAGATTTATGTAACCACAAATACAACAATACAAGACTAAAAATACAATCACATGATTCACATAACAAAGCACACACATTAAAACACACAAAACCAGAGATCTACCACTCCAAAATCTCATTCAAAACGCGAAAACAATTACAAGATACCAAATTTAATACAAAACAGACAACCCCATTATCAAAAACATCACAAAGATACAATCTTGCACACAACCAGATACAAAACTATTCATTTCTTCCAAGAAAAAAGAAAAACAACACATATTCAATCAAGAAAACAAAGATAGTAGACACAGAGAGGAAAAGAGAGACGAACCTGAAGTGGCGTTGTCAGCCATTTTGAGCTCTGAAATTGAGTGATTGATTGAATAAAAGAGCAAACGACACACTTGTATAATACAGAGAGAAGGAGAGAGAGAGAGAGAGAGAGAGAGAGAGGAAAAAAACTTGATGTGGGTATGATAAGAAGACAAGTGAGAAATGGAGGCCGGTTTTTGTTGTTGTTGTTGCTGCTGCTGTAGATGCAAATTGCAGTCTTTAAGGATCATTAAAAAGTTGACAAATGAGAAAATTTTTACGGGCTCTAGTTTCGAACCACATACAGCATACAACACGGCACCGGAGACAATTCGTCAACAAATTATATTCCTGGTATTCTTTTATTATTATTATTGTTGTTGTTGTTGTTGTTATTATAATTTTTCGGTTTATAAGATTCGATGATTTCGATAAAAGCTTTCTTTTCATTTTTTCGGCTTTGGGGCCATTTTATTCCGTGTGGCTGTGTCTTTTTTTATTAAAAAAGAAAAAAGATAATACATAATGTTCTCTCTAATTTATGATTTAATCTAGACATGTCTCATGTGGATTTGGCAGGTACTTAAACTAAAATAAATAGATTTGAGATGGATTTGAGATTGATCGTAAAATCTCCTTTAGAAACGGGATAGGTATGGGGTTAGCTGTTCTCACTTACGGATATATTCAATTCAAAATTTATTAAAGCTTGATGATTTTTTTTAATAATAGATTTATGTAGAATTCATAGATTTTATAGACTACATATTAATTTTATTAGACTTATTTAATAAATCCAATAAAATATTGAGAAAAATTATAAGATTTATTGTATCTGTATCTATATTTTTCAATAAAAATCACTTTAAAATCTATCCAAATCCATCACTTGAATAAAAACTATGAAATTAATGACTTTTTAAATACAACTAGATTTTATTGAATTTTACACAAATCTGAATTGAACACACTTAAATTATAATAGAATCTATACAAATCTAAATTAAATATATTTAGATTTTAATGAATTCCAAATAAATCTAGATTGAATACACCTAGATTTCAATAAAATTCATTCAAATGTGAATTGAATACCCTTAAACTTTTAAAATCATTTAAATTTCAATGAAATTTTAAATTGAATACATCCCCTTTAGTCTTTGCTCTAAACCTATTTATTATTTCTTTCTGTATATTTATAAATAAAATTTAATACATAGTTTACTAATTATTGTAATTTAAATAGAATTTAAATTTTTAAATATAATTTAGTTTTAATTACTAAATATAAATAGACATGTCATAATACTTATCAAATAGGTATTTAGTATATACTCATTCATTGGTCTTTAAGTTTATTTTTAAATATTAAGTTTCAAAAAAAAATTAATATTAGTTCTTTTTATATATTTTTAAAGATTTTTTTAATCAATTGTTGAATATTTAAACTATATTTATTATACTGGTATTTGAGCTTCTTTAAAATATAACAACCTTTAAAAAAATAACTATTTTGAATGCATAAATATTTTATAATATTCATAAATATATATAAAGAGTTTTTATAATTAGGTATACCCGATTTTAAAAAATAAGGACCAATCAATTAAATTTATCCATTGCATTTGAATTAAATAAGAGAGAAAATTTGTTTTAAAAGAAATAATGTAATGAATAAATTTGATTGATTGGTTCTTACTTTTTAAAATTAGATATACCTGATTATAAAAATCCTATATATATATATATATTTATGGTAGAGGTGGACTACAGGTAGGGATGGGCTTACCTCCCCAACCCTAGAAAATCCCCATTCCAACATTGTCAATTATTGAATTTAAGTGTCAGGGTTTAAGTCGCACTCTCATCTCTGTGTCGATTCAATTTGAAGCAAATTTGTACTTGCATGTATAGGTCTCTCCTTCCGCTTTTGGGAGCTTGTTTTAGACCGCATTTTAGAGTTTATACCATGAGGCCTCAACTACATTATATGTACTTGTAAAATGTGCTAGCCAAAAAAAAACATCAAATTTGAGAGCAAATATTTTTTTAGGGGGGTTGGAGTCGAGAATTCCTAACAACGTCCCAAACCAGCCCTTTTGACGTCTCCACTCTAATTCTTATTTCATTTTTTATTTATTTTAAAAATGAAGAAGAGGTTATAAATCTATCGAGAGAAAATAAAAAGATTCAATATTATTAAAATTTTTATCAATTGTCTGTATATATAAATAAATTTATGCGTTCTGTTTTTCTATTGAAGGGAGGGTGGATTTTTTTCAAGAATGAAGTTTGGGAAATTTTGTTGATGTATAAAATCGTACAATCAATATAATCTTATATGCAAGAATATCAAAAAAAAAAAAATGTACTTAAAAAATGCAAGTTTTCAAACTAAAAGATTATACTAAAAAAAGGTAAGTTTTCACACTAACACCGAAAAAGTAAAATACGTACTTTTAACAACATTAATGTTCATGAGTTAAAGTTCGCGAACACTAATGCCAACAAATTTACTTAAGTTTTTCGATACTAATTTCAAAATCCACACTTTTTACAGTGCCATGGGAAAAAAGACAAAAAAAAAAAAAAAAAAACCCATCTTATAACATTTTATGTTTGCATTGTCAAAAAAATAATACTAATAACAGTTTATCTTTGCACGTTTGCGGTGGAGTCTAAAATATTTCACAATGTATTTACTTGAGAGATTAAAGAATATGAATAAGAAACAGGTACCATTGTTAGTATTTATTTACTTTAAATTAATTTATAATGAAAAATATGATTGTAGGTCTCACACAAATTTAATGTTGTACTTAATTATATGTATGATAGATTTTCTATTCAATGTGAGATTAAATATTCAAATCGTGAATATAACATTTAATTTTGATAGATTACAATAAACCTCTAACGCGTTATTCGATGTCAAATTTAAAAAAAAATAAAAGTACATTCAACGGTAAAATTTATTAGGTTAGAATCATAATGATTTTAGGACGTAATTTCATTTAACCAATAAGATTAGTTTATTTTCTCCGTGTTTTTACTTACTACAGGTCTACAATTAATAAAAATTTACATATCTCATTTCTTGGATGCATTTAACATTTTTCTGTGCATGCTTGGATTAATTAATTAATAGTGATTAGTGGTTTTTGTTTTTTTCGCAAACAACGGTGATTTAGTGGTTTGTGTGGGCTAAAACAGTGGGAGTCTCAGTACAAGGTTAGTCGAAAGAAGAACAAAGGTGGGTCGGTGGTCAGCCACCAGCTAGATTTTTTCTGTAAAGCAATTCATTTTAAATGACGTAGAATATATAATGTTTTATCATAGTAACTTAAATGATCATGTTTTAGAGTTTAATTATTCCAAAAAATCTTGTCTTGGAGTTTAATTTTCATAACATGCATATTATAATTTATGTGGATAGTTTTTTTCCGTAAATTAGAAAAGTAGTTGTTTTTCATTCATAAAATATTTGATTTCGATAAATACTGATAAACTTTTAAAATTAAAAAAAAAAATGATAACGTCTTATAATTAATAATAATTTAATTCAATAGACACACCCCATTCCTGATTGTATGGAGACAATCTCTACTTAGTTTTTCATGTTTTTTTAAGTTATAATCAATGTTTAATTTGGTGATTTTTTGTCTTTAGCTGTCTTTGTATGTCCCGATGCCTTCAAGAGCGTGAAGCCTTGGAGAGACATGCTAAGTTTTTATTTGTTTTGTTTTCATGTTCAAAGTTTCTGGAAGTTCAGAGACCGAGAAATTACAATTAAAGTTTTTTTTTTTTTTTTTTTTTTAAGAATACAATTAAAGTTTTTGGTCAACATGATTTTATAGAGATATCAATTAAAAACAAATGATGAGTCTAAATAGAATTGTTTAATATGACTTAATGATAAAAAATATTTATTTAGCATAGTAATCATATAATTACAAATTCAAATCACTACATTCCAAAAGATATTTCAAAAAAAAAAAAAAAAAGAGTTCAAGCAGGATATAATTTGTATTTGGTTTAATTTTTGTAGAAATATTAGGAGAAACTTTATTTTAGTCCTTGAAGTTTCGAAAAATATTAATTTTTAAAACTCTTTTGAAAATAGCTCTTTTTATTCGTAACTTTTCTAAAACTCTTCAAAAAAGTATAAACCGTCAATCAAACTAAACAAAAAAATGAAAAATATTCAATTACCCCTCATAACTTAAAATGATTGTTTTGCCCCTAATAAAACAAGAATATTACATATCATTTTGACTAATGAAAAATTGACATATGTATATATGGTTATACATTTTTTTAAAAAAAATCTTATTATTTTCTTTTGTTTAAATTAAACAATAATTAAAAAAAAAAATTCAGGAAAAAAAAAATCTAGTCATTGTTTCCATTCATTCTCCATCCAACCATTAAAAACATTAATTTAAGAAATAAAACAAGTTTTTAATTTTTTTTTTTTAAATTAAAACAAGTTAATTTTTATTTTTTTCTTTGATCTGGAAGAATCCAGAACAAACCCATAAAACTTCTGTCATCTCCTCTCTCTTTTTACCTCTCCTTCATCTCCTTCGTTTTTCTCCGTCTCCTCCATCTCCTTCTCCTTCATCCATTCTTCTTCTTCCTCAGTCTTTTCTACCCAGCATTTCATTCGCCTCAAATGAAGCACCTCCAATTTGATAGATGTTCTCTCCGTCGAAAATGGAGCTGATTTGCTCCATCTCCGAGGGGTCTATTTCTCAAATCGATGAGATGGAGGTCCTTTCTGGGTCTGGGTTCAATCGAATCCAAATCCAAACCCAGAGAGATTTTATCTGGATTTGATCAAACCCAGATGATGTCTTCATCTGGGTCCCATAAACCCATATGAAGGCTTCGACGAACCCATATAAAAAGCTTCATAGGGGTTCGACTAACCCGAACGACTAACCCAGATGAAGAATTCGGGTTAGATCGAACTCAGATGAAGACTTCATCTAGGTTCGATTCTTCATCTGGGTTCGATCATTAGCCCCTTTGTTTTGATTTTTTTTTTTTTTGGATAAACAATTTTGATTTTTTTTTCTTAATGTTGTTGTTGATGTTATTGTTCTAGGAGATAATGATATTGATGATGCTGTGATATTATTGATAATGTTGAAGACTATGGGGTTATTGATAATATTGATGAAGTGAGTTGTTGATGATATTAGTAAAGAGGTTTGATAAACAATCTTGATGCGTTAATGATGGTGGAGATCCATCAGATTAGATCTTCACCTTTTTTTCTTTTATCTTTTTTTTTTTAAAATTTTTTTTTTACAAAATTAATTTTATGTATATAATAAATTATTTCAATTAATTTACCCTCTCACATAAAAAAATCATCTTACGCTTTTCACCCAAACAATCTGTTATCGTTAACCGTTAATTGGCTAACGGTTTGAACTTTTTTGAAGAGTTTTGAAAAAATTAGGGATGAAAATAGCTGTTTCCAAAAGAGTTTTATAAAATTGATAGTTTTCAAAATTTCAAGAACTAAAATGAAGTTTTTCCTATATATTATAGCTTTGATCGTCAGAAAGTTTAGATAGACAACAAGGACGTACCCCTTAGCATTAGGCGTCGGGTTTCAAATTTTCATTTTGTATTTAAATTTTAAAGGAAAAATTTTATTTTAGTCCCTAAGAATTTGAAAAATATCAAGTTTTTGAAGGTCTTTTGGAAACAGCTCTTTTCATCCGTAATATTTCCAAAATTTTTTAAAAGAAGTCTAAACTGTTATTCAACTAACGATTAATATTAACAGAATATGTTGAAAAATATTTTTACTTTTGATTATTGTTACTGTTACATAAATTATCGAATTATCCTTATAAAATAATGAATTTATAACATAAATTATCTAAAATGCCACTGAATTTAAATTGTTAAATTACAATTTAAATTACTTAAAGTCACGATTGACTGTCAGTTGATTAACGATTTAATTTTTTTAAGAGTTTTGAAAAAGTTATGGATGAAAAGAGCTGTTTTCAAAAGAGCTTTAAAAACTTAATATTTTTCAAAACCTTAGAGATTAAAAATAAAGTTTTCTCAATTTTAAAATGCTTTTCGTAATTACAAAATAATTTTTTCAACTCAAATGAGACTTGTAACGTATCCAAACAATAAATGTGTTTTATATATTTAAAATATTAATTCGAAATATGCATTTTGAGAGTTAAAGGTCCAATATGTCTTTTTCTTCATTATGTAATAGATCCCTTACGTTTAAATCTTTTTTTATCAATAAAATTCTATTGTGCATTTACGTTAACTTGAGAAGAATTACTCTAACTCATATTGACGTTGAATCCTAGTTTCATTTCTTGCCGTGAGTATTGATAATTGGTACCCTTTAACTTGTTCTTTATGTTGTTAGTGTTAGAATATAATCCTTCAGAGGAACAATCAACTTCGTACAATTTAATCAATTCTCTACCAAGAAAAATAGGAAAAGTCAGAACACATCATTATTTTAAATGTCGAACAGTTCTCAATGTCTAAAAAATGGTAATTATTTGACACAATCAGTCATTATTAATACATTGATAGTTGCTTTCAAAAAAAAAAAAAAAATTATGATTTTAGTTCCTTCGATTTGCATAACTATGCATCATCTAAAACTTTCTTCTAGAGTTCTCTTAAACTCTCTAGAGAGAGAGAGCTCTTAGAAACCGATCTCCTTGTCGTTGTCCTCTCTTCTACTACTTTCTTTTAGCGGTTCTCTAGTTAGAGGGTTTTAAGTAAGGAATCCAGAGTTTTTTAGATTCATCCTTTAAAACCCAAACATATGTATAGCTGTTGGGTTTGCTTAGAGTGTTTGGTTGACCAGCCTATGTCTTTTCATCTTTTCCTCTTGGGTTTTTAAGGGGTTTTGGGGTTTTTATAAGGTGGATCAAGATGTCTTCTGGATTCAACTTCTAAAACCTTTTGGTTTTGTTGGTTTTGGTGGCCAATGACTCAATCTAAGAGAAGATCAACAGTTTTTACCTTTTGATGTCCATAGTTTCGGTGATTCCTTGTCTCTTTGGTCGGTTATAGCATTGATAGTAGCGTTCCTCATCAATTTTATTAATGGCTTTTCAAACCTCTTGAAGATTTCTAGGTTGCAGATTTCTTTGAAGCTCTTGACTATGGTGGAAGGTAGAGGTTTATGTATACTACTTTTGTATTGGTGCTGATGTTCTTTTGTTGTAGTAGTTTGTTTGGATTTGTGTTGTTGCTTATATTTTGTGGGTTAGTTTGTATGTAAATGGACTGGATTCATCGTTATCAAGTCGTTTTCCTTGTTGGGGAACCATTTGACATTCCACATCTTGCCATTCGAGATTCCTCAAATGGGAGGATCAATCTGGTGAACTGTGGTTACTCTGTTGTTATCCTAAATTTGTTTAGACTCTTAGTGTTCGCTAACTGGTTGGGTTGCTGTATTTCTATTGCCACATATTGTGGTGGTTGTTTTCAATGAAGTCTCAATATTTGTTAAAAAAAAAAAAATCTATGCATCATCTAATAAATATTTCTTAATTTCAGCATTTTATTTTTCTTTTTATAAAATATTTAGATAACTTTATAATATTGTTGACTCTCAATCTCGGTATAATAAATCATTCAAAAACCACATCACTTGCGCGCGCACAAATAATTGTGCGAAAGAGATTTTAATTTTTTATATATGTTTTAGTATAAATATTTGAGGGTTTGCGTGGATGAGTTAGTTCATTTATAATATCGTATTTAAAATTCACAGAAGAAACAGACAAAACTTGCACTATCTTCCATCCACAAAAATATAAAAGGCCAAGACATGTACGTTTACCAGTTTTCGACATCAACAAAAGTATTAATTATCTAGGACAATTTATATCAACAATTATCAAAATGTTACATAGTTTCTTTGTTCTTTTTTCCTTGCTCGAACATGTATAACAATGTAGTGCATATCCGATTAAAAACTTCTTAATTTTATTTGCTTATTTATCTATCTAGCTTATAAATATGTTTCTCTTTACAAACTAATGATACTTTTTCAACAATCAATTACTAGATTCAAATAAAAAATTAGCTAGAGTGCCACTAGTAAGGGCCAAGGCTTAATCAATTCTTTGATTTTTTTTCTTTTTTTTCTTTTTTTGAAATTATATCTAAAAAGTTTATATATATCCTTTGATTTTATATTTTTTCCCGTTTAAATATTGTATCTTAATTTATTGATATTTATATGAGTTTTCTAGCTCTGTCCTTAATTAAATCTACTTATTTATTTATTTAGTGTCTTGCAGTTTTACCCCATATCATATAAATTCAAGATGATTATCAAGAAATAATTATTATATATATAAACAATAAAAAAAAATATAATAAATAATTAATTTAAGAATTTTAATTGATGAGTAATGTTATCGAGTGAATAAGATAGTAAAATATATATAAAAATATATATATATATTATTACTTCGTCCACACACATAAGCAAAAATTTTGCGTTGGTTGCCAGGGGCAATGCCTACAAGTTTGTAGGCTGAAATTTTGAGGTTAATTATATTTTATGGCTTTCTGCTCACTGAATCAGAAAGCAAAAATTCTAGCTACTTTGTACCTTTTTTATTTCTAATTTTAAATATTTTACGATGAATTCGGTGGTGTAGAATCTATGGGTTTATTTATTTTTTTTTTTTTTTTTGAAAAATCTGTGGGTTTATTAATGTAGACAAGATAGGTTGGAATCAATTATCGATCTGGTCTCTCGTGGCACCCATGCACACGGTCAACGCGTTGCCTTTTGATTTGGGAACTTTTGAGTAGCCAAGTCTCAAAGTTTATAAAAAATTCAACAATTGTCACGAGGCCTGCAGTTTGGAATTTTGGATAGAGAACACTACTTTTACTAATTTTCGATTAATGTTTCTTACAATTATGGTGGACAATACATAATTAACTTCTTTCAAAAAAAAAATAATAATTAACTTTAAAAGTTTGAAATTATCGTAAGTTATCACATATAATGTTTGAAATCATTATAAAGTAGGTAGGTTTTAGGTTTTTTTTTTTTAAATAAAAAAAAAAAGATAGGTTTTGATTTGACAAATCTTATTCCCTTCAAAATATTTAAATGAAAAGTAAAGATAAGTGTTTTACTATACGTCACGGTAAGATATCTACTAATTTTATAGTCTTATTTAATTCGATATCTAATCAAGAATAAATATCTACCAAAGTTTAATTGATCATCAAACTAAACTTATAAAAGTCATCACTTTTTTGACACGGGACTTAATTCGATATATTTGTAGTTCTATATAGAAATCAGTAAATTAAAATGTGACTTTTAGCAACTGACTGCATTTCCTTTTGCCATACAAGATTCTCTCTTTATTCACTACACAAATAATTAAAAATGAAAAAGTGAAAGTATCTAAAATATTCCTTAATGCCCCTAATTTATTCTTTTAGGATTAATCCGTCCCTCCCACAATCCAAAGCATCTACAACGGTGTTAAGATTTGCTAATGAGAAAATGAGAAGGGGAGAAAATTTTTCAAACATGTTAGTTGTCGGTTAAAATTTACTAAGAAATATACTAGAATAATAAAGGAGGTAAACTTTTGAAAATACGTTGATAAATATACTCATGGTAGTTTAAAAGGAGAAACTTGTTCACATATATTGGTAGATACTTATGATAGAATTTGAATCCCTATTAGAGTACATTAATTATGACTTGAACCCCTATTAAGGATGTGAAAGGAAAGTATATTATTTATGACTTGAAGAGAAAGTACATTAACCATTTGGACTATAAGCGAATATGCAATATTTTTTCTTTATTATATTTTGAGAAAGTTGACATCGAACGAGTAAAAGATCTATTGAGATCTACTAAAATCAAATATTACTTATGCGACTCGAATATCTAACCCAAATATATATTCCCAAACACTACTTGATTAACACTACTAATGCGGCCCTAATGATAAAAGGTCTATCGAGATCTAACAAAATCAAACACTATTTATGTAACTCAAATATCTAACCTAGATATATACTCCTAAATATTATTTGATTAACACTACTTTACTAATATTTAATTTAATTTGTGTGATATCAAATATATTCAAAATATTCAAAAATAAGAACTCTCTTATCATACACAACCTTTTAGTACAGATGATTAAATATATTTCTTATTCTTCAAGAGGTTGAAGAGCTTGTGTGAGTGGTAGTTTTCTTCCTTTATCTTTAATTTGTTCGATATTAACTTAAAAAAAAAAAAAAAATTGACAATAACATTATTACAAACGTACAATGTATCTAATGCTGGAAAATTTTGGAAAGCAATGCATATTTTGGAGTGTAAATCATGGTCGAGGCATGTTAAAGCATTGCAAGTGAAAATCAGATTGCACCCCCCTAGGACAAATATTAATGATGCAATCATGTTATACGATACTATGATCTCTAGCATCCAATGACCTTTCAATCCTATCAAACTAATGAACTCTCAATACAATATCTTCAAAAACAACTATAAATGAATTACCTTCCTCATCGTAAGCTAGTTGTAACCACCAAAATGATTTTGAACACACTAATTATATCACAAAATGATATGAGTTGCACAAAATAATTAATTTAATAAAATTAAATGGTCAATTATTCATTGTATATAACAAAAATTTTTTAACAGTCACCACATTATTCTTGTAAAATTTTAACAATAACGGTTATAATTTCTAAAATTAATAGAATATAATCATTTTATTTTAAAAATGTAGGTAAAATTTCCCACAAATAGTAGTCCATGAAATATCTATTCTATAAGACTTTCTCAAACAAATACTTCTACAAATATCTGAAAGATACTCATGTTTCTTCCAGATCTCAGAATGCCGTGCATGCAAGTAATTGCATTATTATCACAATCACAACTCAGTCAACGACACAACAAAGCATGAGTGGACCTACATGTCACAGCCCTAATAACTTGCAAACATATGCAATATAATTGAAGAGTTTGAATAACATGCATGAGAATCTAGATTTAAATCCATCCTTGATTGATGCTGCCCATCACAGACGTCCTTGCTTCGTTTATTCTATTTTGGGGAACGAATTGATGGTACCTGCTTTGGGATGTTCAAAAACAAAACACCCCAAATCCAGATTGATACTGATCAGAACTTATGCATAACATAAATACTGACTGCTTTTCACATCTATAAATTGATATGACACTTCAAAATGATAATAAGCTTAGTAAGAATTTTAATGCTTTCAAAACCGTTTTCAAACAGTTACAATAAACAAAACCATTTTGTTTAAAAAAAAAAACCCTTAAAATGCTCTGTGAAAAAAACTTGCATCTAAGAAGATGCTTTAAACTTTTTCATTTTTTTTTTCTAAAGTGCTTTAAAACTAGTTCTAAAATAAAATAAGACGCCCCTTTTATTGATGAAGTTGAGATTGGGCCAGCTCTATACTTCTTTAGACTTATAATGATAAGGTTAAGGGTTCAAATTATATCTACCACTTTTAATTTTCGAAATTGTTATAGCTTTCTAAAAAATGGTTCTAATTTGGCCTAGAAACACTTGCAATGCATCCCAGAGAAGAAGAAACATTATACCCCAATTGTACATTGTGAATAGATTGCGAAGGGTGCACCCTCAAGAGGTTGTGATTCACAGCTAAAACGCTAGGACCTCCTGATTCTTGAGCAGCTGCTTGAAGATGTTTTACTTCCTCCAGCTGGTAAATAATCACAAGGCATAACTTGAGCACATTAGAGCATAAACTTTAGAGAGAATTAAAAAAACCTGAGGTTGGACCTATTTTGAAGAAAATTAAATCAGTGAAAATCACATCTAGGGGAGTTTAAGGGCTTGTTTTTCCCCTAAAAAGTTGTTTTTGTACTTAAAATCTTAATTGAAGTAATTTTTAGTTTGCTTGTTTTTTTTTATTATATCTTCATTTATGTTAAAATGGTCTTTTTTAAAAAGTCAAATTTTCTAACTTAAAGTCTTAATGCAAAAGTCTTTTACGAATAAATATACATTAGTTTCCCAAATTAACCTCTTATTATTATATTATTCCCATAATATTCCTAACCAAAAAAATTCCCAATTCTAACCAAACCCTAACCCTAACCTTAAAAATCTAACCACCTAAGACTGACGACAATCACCGATCAACAATTGAAGGAGGCCGACCGACCTCCTTCATGCTTCATAGAGAGAAAACTATCATCGTCTTCATCATCAACTGTTGCCTTTAATGACCAAGATTTGACCACCTTCAATAACCATTGCAACAAAACTGGTTCTAGCACTTCTCTTCGTCATGGCGATGGGATTCATCACTCTCTCTCTTTTTCTCTTTCTCTACCCTAGCCTCAGTCTCGATCACTCCTTTCATTCCTCTGTCTTCGCTACTTCTAAAGCCATCGATGTTCGATTCTTTATTTTCGTTTCCATTTCTTGCTATTTAATTTCATTTCAAATGGCCTCCTCCATCCATTTGCAAGAGGTTGTCAGCCTCCTGCCTCCTACCACCAAAGAGAATGGAGGAGGTCGACCTATTCTATTTTTTAATATTTTGTTAAAATTTAAATATTAATATATATTTTTATAAAATATTAATATTAAATTTATTATTTTTATTAATTCAAATAATTATAATTTAAATTCTCAAAAAATAATTATAATATAGAATATATATGTTTATAAAACAAATTTAATTGAATATTAAACGATATTGAAAGAATGTTTACTGAAAATATAATGAAAGGGTAAAAATGTAAATAAAATTTATCTCAAATTATCAAAAAGTTATCTCAAAAATAAAAAACAAAACAAGATATAAGAACTTAAATTTAAGGGAAAGCTTCATTGTGGTCCCTGAGGTTTCGAAAAATATTAGGTTTTTAAAGCTCTTTTGAAAACAACTTTTTTCATCTCTAACTTTTCAAAACTCTTTAAAAAGGTTCAAAATCATCAGTCAACTGACGATCAATATTAATAGAATGAGTGAAAAAATATTTTTATCCTTGATGATTGTTAGTTTTACGTAAATTATTGAATTATTTTAATAAAATAATGAATTTACATGTAAAATTATCTAAAATGTCTCTGAATTTAATTTGTTAAAAATGGTCTAAAGTAACCATTGATCGTTAACTGACTAATGGTTTGAACTTTTTTGAAGAGTTTTAAAAAAATTAGAAATGAAAAAAGTTGTTTCCAAAATAGCTTTAAAAACTTAATATTTTTCAAAACCTTGAGGACTAAAACAAAGTTTTTCCTAAATTTAGAGTCTTATTTAAATCTTAAATTAAGTCCTAATAATAAATAAATAAATAAATAAAATAAAAAACCAAACAAACAAACACCACCTTAGTTTCGAAACTGTATGCTTGCTTTTATATTTTGGTCCAATCTCACTATCTCAGTGGAGTTTTTCGGATATTCTCCACTAATACATGCATATAAAGCACACGTTGTCATGCAAGATGGGAAATAAAGCAAATTACCTTAGACTTCAGCTGTTCATTTTCTTGGCCGAGATCGTGTGCCTGCAGCAGGGTTTTATAAATAGTTGAATGGGAGAAAACATTTTCGCTTAAATAGAGAAAGTGCATGCAACTTCTGCACTGGTAATCCATCGAAGTGAAGTTAACACATAATGATCACTAAACTACATTGACCAACCTTTTTCTGGAGTTTTTCCAAATCCTGAAGCATCAATTCTGTCTGCATTCACGAGCAGAAAATGATTACATCGTCAGCTTATAAGCATTCAAACATGAATGTGTAAAGTAATTTAATGAAGAGGCATCATCAAAACATAAAAATGTAAAACAAATTGAGTTAGTCTCATGACTAGCCCGAAAACTTACCAACTGTTTTAGTGTGATAAAGAAGAAAAGAAACATTTTATTTCTTCATTCTAGAAGTTTTCAAAAGACATAAAATGTATATGTAAATTACATCTCCTAACGTTGGATGCATCCAGCTGCTCAAATGAAAATTTTCATATGTTGCTTTTGAAAGTATTGGATTTTGTTAGGTTTGGGATAAAGATTTTGAGTTTTGGTCCTTCTATCTCTGTGGTATAACTTTCATTTACTTCATAAAATCTGATAATAATTTATCCAACCAAAGTAAGGAATTAAATATCGAAACCATGCCTCAATGGCATTAAAGAACTGAACTAACTCTTTTGCACCATTAGTGTTTATGAATAAAGAAAGTAGTTCGCATAGTTCATGAATGAAAGCTACAAACCATACAAATTAGTTCTTTTGTTCGCGAATTATAGTTCCCAATCATTAATGGTATTTAAAAAACTCATTTCAGTTCTTAATGCTATGTTCAAAACTCGTATTTTTTAATGTCAGGAAAAAAAAAAAAGGAAGATCCCTTGGGTTTTACTAGTACCTCAAATGGTTTTGGACAAAAATATGTATGCGGCAAAGCCGGTTTTTGCACAAGACTTAATTTCTTCTTTTTTTTTTTTTCATTTTCTAGATCTTCAAATACTTTTTAATACAAATTTTCTTCTTGTTTTTAACTATTAATTTAAATAATATTATAAATCTAATCTTCAAATGAATCAAAGATAACTTTTAAGAAACATCTATGACTCCAAATAACAAAGAAAGAAGAGAAAGAAAGCTTTTTATTTCGTTACGGGCACTTTTTTTATTACAAATATTTTGATGCTAATAAAATTCAAATTATTAAATAGATGATAGAGCAAAGGAATGAATACAAAAATGACATCTGATATCATTTTCACTTCTTTGAAATTACACTACCAAAAGATTTTCAAATCTAAAAGAATTAAATTCATCACTTTCTAGTTTTCTGAAGGTACTTTTCGTATTTTTGTTTTTCTTATTGCAATAAATAAATTGCAATCAACCAATCCAACTCAGACCTACCAGCTAAATTAATCAATAACCACAAAGAATACTAGCTTTCCTTGTTTGAAAACTAGCTATATTACGAAGGGATACAAAACCTTCTTGAACTATTAATTCTTCAAAGTATTAGTACCAAGAGCCAACATGTTTTTTGCTTTTCATAGTATAACTATTCTTGAAATTATGCTACCAAAGACATTTTCAAATCTGGAAGTATTAAATTTAATTTTTCATTGAAAACTTTTCCGATTTGCAAAGAACAACCATATATATACTAATATGCATACGTACACACATGCACAGACACATATATATTAAATAAAACAACTCTAATTAATATCTGTGTTACCTTTCGCTGTCTAGCTTGTGAGAGAGTTCTTTCAAGCTGTTTTTCAATCTTCTGAAGCTCTTTTGCAGTAAGTGCTCCAAGATCTTCTCCAATAAAATTCCTAAAAATATGTAGAATTAGTCTCTAATAGTTGGTATATACTTTGAAACATATTAAATTAAGGATATGGTATTAATTTATCAGCTAACAGTTGAAGTCCAAGAATTCATCAGACGAAGTTGTCACCTTTGTGAGCGCAGGAGAGACTCATATTTTGCCCTTAATCTCAAGACTTCAGGGTATACTACCTGCATTAACCGGGAATGTATATATGTATTAGAACAAAGAAACAATTTTGTCCTCTTCTACTATCGATTCTCATCAATGCATATATACTTGATCAAGCAATCCACAAAGCTACACACACTTCACTAACTTTAAATCCATTCATTGTCATATATGTATGTATATATGTATATCATAGTAATACCCTGTCCTTTTCTTATGTCTCTTATTACTAATAATTTTTTGGTATGAGATAAACCCATGAAATAATGAATAAATAATTAAAAAGAATAGTATTACACTTCTTAATGTAATTAACATTTTTCGTCTCAATTCAAGTGATAAAAAAGCTGTCATTATTACAATAATTATCACATCATCCACTTTTTATTAAAAAAAAATGGTAAAATTAACAAGTCGTGCAACAATATCAACTTAGTTATCACATTGTTACAAACTTCGGATGATTATAACAAAGATAGATCAAGAAATGAGAAAACATACAAATAACTCAAATTTAATCGAGAAAACAGTTGTCAACATCAACTAAAACCATCCAAAGTAAGAGCCATATTATACATCCAAAAACAAAAAGCATTAAAAGCATTATGAGAACTTTTAATTTAAAAGACCTCAACCGGTTCGTTCGCAATCATATTGCTGCCTTCTGAGGTGTAGCAACATTGCCGGTACCGTTCAAGGGTTTTGACAACACTGTTACAAATAGAAAATTGAAGTTAAGATCACTTAGTAAAGTACTTTAAAGAGACAATTGAATATGACTTTCGAGTAGTAAAATAAGTTGCACTGCAGACTAAGAAACTTATGATGCCTATATGTGTCAAGGAAAACCATGATAAATGATTTAAATTATTACGTTCTTTCTGTTGTAGTATGCCTTTCAAATTTAAATCTTAATAACTCATAAACTCATTTTTTGCATTTATAATTTTTAACATACGTGTCCATGATATGCATTATGACTATCTTTTTATATCTTTGTTTAATGACAGAAAATCGTAAAGTTTTAAGTCCAAACTTAATTTGCTTCAATACTTACTTCTAAGTTCTAACTATAATTTACTTTTCCTTTCTTGCTAGATAAATGCTTTTTCTTTTCAAGAATGTATTATCTGTATTTGTTCCTCCTAGTAATAATTAAAGAAGTTTTACTATCAATGAAATGTCTCAATATGCCAAGTGCACTTAATCACTCTTGACATCAACTTGAATGAAAATCTTCCTATTTTGAAGAGTTGCAAATAGGAGTATAAAAACTTTCATCGTAAATAACGGGGCAATAAAAACTACTCAAGAGAGACTACAAGTTTATCTCCCACTAGAATATATACTTTAATTGAATATCTTGAGTTCTAACCATGAATAAGTAAGAGGTGTAGCCATCAGTTTTCCTCACAAAAACCTTGGTGATAATTTACCTGATATATATACTAAAGTAACTTCATTTGGTTTGACTGGCAAGGAAAATACATGCATCGTTAGTTACAATAACGCTTAGCAAACCCCAATAACTCAGAAGGATAGGTCAATCGGATGAGTCTCTTACTAATGAAAGAATTTCAATTTAATTAAAGATTAAATCTGTGTGAAGATGATAACAGACTAGCACAAGCATATATAATGAATGCAAAAATAAACAATTCATAAAGAAACCAATATGAAAGCTGCATGAAGTTTGGATTCAATTAAGTTTATTAAGTTATAATATATATATATACACATTTATTTATTTAAAGTTTTCATAAAAAAACGCACAAAAAGAAAAAAAGCATGCAATTTACTTATTTCCTAACTCTTGTGAAAAATGAACTTCCTGCCTGTGTGTGACTGTGTAGAACTGTAGATTGTAAAGCGTTAAAGTAGCGTTCAATAAGTCCTGACTAAAACCTCCTGTTTTCTGTACCTATAAAGAAGCTCCTCCAGCAGTGGAGTTATTACTAGTACTCTCATAAATTCCTTAGTGTCAATTCATATATATATATATATAATAAATCAAATTGCTTTCCCAGGAAATTAAACCAAATTTACTTGCCTTTCAAAATCACTTCTTCAAACCGCAATCAAGTAAATTCTAAGAAAATGAAGCGTTTCCAAACAAGTTTTTATCAAAGCATGCAAATTATGCTTTTCATGAAAGAATTCCAAGAACTAGCATAGTTTTAGAGAGAGAACAGAAGCCCAAATAAACAAATTCTTATAAAAGTGTATGTACACAACCACAAAGAAAATGAAATTTAAAAGCCAAAACTCAAAATCATTAAACGAAGATAGATATGCAGACCTTTATAAATAGCATGCGAAGTACCAAGAACACATAATTCAAAAATTTTTAATTTCTATCACTTACTTTAATTATAAAGCCTGACCAAAGGAAGACAACTGTGGAGTGACATAGAGCATGGTGTAGATAGTGAGCAGAGAGATAGAAAGATAGAGAGAGAGAAGAAACCCTAAACAGTAATCTAATAACTAGTCACATCAGACTTGACAAGAAGCTCACTCTTGAACAATTACTTTTGTGCTTCGATCTGGAGAAAATCGTGAACCAACTAAACGTGTCACAACACCATTCGTAGTTATACTTCCAAATTATATATATAGACTCCCTCCTCGATCCCAGGAGCAACGACGAGCCAAAAAGGACATATATCGTGTCAAGTGTAAAAAACCCACCAAAAAAGATCACACAAAATTCTAGCTGACACCATAGGTGATCAGATGTAGAGATAGAGAGAGAGAGAGAGAGAGAGAGGATCTTACTCGGTACTACCAAACTCGGAGAGCTTTCCATGGCTCGAGAAGATGATAAGAGCGACCTCAGCGTCGCATAACAGAGAGAGCTCGTAGGCTTTCTTGAGCAGTCCATTTCTTCTCTTAGAGAAGGTGACTTGTCTATTGACTTTGTTCTCGATCCTCTCCAAGACCACTTTGCCTCTCCCCATTTTTATGATAAACCAGAGAAGAAGAAGAAAAGCAAGTGAATGGTTTCTCTGATCTTTTTTGGCCTTCTCTCTAATTTGTTTTTCTTTCATGTACTGCTGGTTGTTGAGAAAATATGTGAACGTACACTACTTAGACATGTAGATATAGGGTTGATATAGTCATGTACCCTAGTATTATTCGAAACACAAATTAATTTAGGAAAAACAAGGTTTACTCTGTAATTGTTAGATTTTCTAGTTTATATTGCACTTCTAGTTTTTGATGTTCAGTAATTCCAGTGTGAACAAAAAAAAAGGTTCATTAATTCCAAACCTAAATTTTTAATGAGTGTGTACATATGCTAGATATTATTCAAGATTCACTATATATATACTCATGAGTGAGGTATATGCATTTAAAGATAACTCATTATGTTGCTTTTAACCACAAACCCTAAATAGTTATGTGAAATTACTGGTATTTTTATGGAGAAAATTTTGAAAGAAAATGACTACTCACTGGGTTTATGCGTCTTTTAGTTCGCAAGGAAATTGCTACTGATCACTTTGAAAATGAAAATTTAATCAGTATTGGCCTGGAGGAAAAGAGTAGTTGTAATGTTTTGAGTTTTCTACTGTATCTTCACAATAATAACATTGAAGGAAATGTTTGTTAATATAGAATAAATTTAAAAGTGAATTAAATTTTGTTGAAAAGTGAATAAAAAATGAATTTTTTTAATGTGAAAAGGGAGAATTAATTAAGTTCATCTCTTTGTAAAAAATTAATTTCTAATTTGTGTGTGTGGGGTTCATGTTGCATAATTTTCAATAATTTTTTATGAATATTATAATTATAAATTATAATTTAAGTTTTTTTTCCCCTTGCTAAAATTTTAGTATTTTAAATTAATAAAGAGTCCAATAACTATATATATATTTTTGAATTATTAACAATTAAATCAAAGTTTAGATGTTGGAGTTAGACGGAGAAGATATGATTCTAGCGTATAATTTTATAATCTAAATGTAAAAGATATATAACTGAGTCAATCTCATCCCATAGTACTATAAAATAATTATAAGCTACTTAAAAGACCAAATATTCATAATCTTTTTTAGATACAAACATCCACAACTTTCGGAAGCAACTTTGTCCAAACTAGTAGCATTTATTAATTAGCTAGTTTAGTAAACAACCCTTTTTTGTAATAAAAATGGGGAAACAAAGACAATTGAAAGAGACCTACTTAACAACCTGTTTTTGCAAGAAAATGGTAACTTCTTAGTTTTACATCTCCTCTCTTTCTAGTTCTGAATTTTCTTCCATATATGAGGTCTGAGAGCCCTCTCTCTCTCTTCTTAATTCTTGATTTCTTCTATTTATGAGCGATGGGACCTCAGTTAGTACCAATTGAGAAAGAGAAAGGCTACGTGTCGAGTTGTGTGTACGTAGAGTACAGTAAAAAAGGTACAAATATAGCCGCTTTCTTTGAATTATTATTATTATTATTTTTTAGAGAAGCTTTGAACAGTTATTTCGGCTTTTCGATAGGCCCAATACACAGGGTTTTCCCACGTGTCAGAAGCAAATTGGTAGAGGAAGAAAAAGACGGTAATGACCTGTCATTTCCAAGTTCCGACCAGCAAAATGATGATGATAATGTAATTCTATCCCTACAAATTTATCTGCCTTTAGGTTCATGTGATTATTATTGGTACCGCAGTCGCTCCACATGAGGAGCTGACATGTGGCTGACAAGATCCATTGTCTTTTTCCGAAGAAAATGTAATTTTGAAACTCCTTCGTACTAAACCCTGTTTGACACGAGATTTAAATAAATTAAAGGGATATTATTAATTTGCTCCCCTAAAAATAAAAATAATGTCAAACCACCACTGGTTTTGAAAATATTAACAAAAAAGGTCCGACCGTCAATTGGGATAGTAAAACGGTTAGGAAAGTGACGGATCCGTTAATATTAAGGGTAAAAACGTAATTGGATGTTATCATAAGTAATAGAATACAACTGACATATAATAAATAATTTTTTAATTAAATAAAGAATAAATAAATTAAAACAATTGAAAATAAATTAAAAGAAAAAAAAATAAAAAACACTCTCTCACCCTCTCTCTCTCTCTCTCTCACAGACGTGGCCCCCCCCTCTCTCTCAAACACTCTCTCACCCTCTCTCTCTCTCTTATAGACGCGGTGCCCCCACCCCCTCCCCCCCCCCTCTCCGTCGTGGAACAGTACGACGATGGATTTTGGGGCTGCAAATTGTACGGCGGTGGATCTGGGCACTTCGTCGCCCTCCTTTTACGCCGTTGCCGAGTTCGATTCGTGGAGGAGATGGAGAAGACGGCGAGGAACGGAGCCATGTGTCGTTGCGTCAAGTGGTGTGGCGATTCGGAGGTAAAGATCGAATCATGTGACGGTGCGGAGGTAGAGATCGGATCATGCAGGCGTTATTTTCGACACGGTTCATGAAGGAGACGGAGAAGATGGTGAGGAACAACGGTTGTAAACCGTCGTGGAACAGTGCGACAGTGGATCTTGGGGCTGCAAATTGTACGACGGTGGATCTGGGCACTTTTTTTTTTTTTTTTTTTAATGTGTGTTGTTGTATCTTGATTTGGGTTTTGGTTGTGGGTTTTGGTTGTTGTAAGGTCAGGAACTAGGCTTGTTGGATATGTATGTATGTTCTTGGTTACTTTTTTTGGATCTGGGATGTGTTTGTATTATCTTCAAACAAACCCAGTGCTTCAAACAAACCCAGGCACTAGATCCGTTTGTTTTTTGAAAGTTAATTTAATTTAATTTATTTATTTAGTTTTTATTTAAATTTAATTTATTTAATTCATTAATTGTTTTAAATTAATCTCCACCATCCATCTTAAAGATGGATGGTGGAGAGTAATTCAGAAAAAGTATTTAATTTTTATTTATATTTTACTTTTATTTTATCAAATTTATTTAATTTTTTAGGTTTTTTAAATTAATTTATTATTTATTTAATTTTTTAAATTTTGGTTATGAAAGGATAGTTTGATAATTGAGTAATTGTTTGTTTTTTATTTTTTAATGTTTTAATATTATAAGGGTGTTTTGGTCTTTTATTATTTTTATTACAAAACCACTAAAAACCTGGATGAAAACCACTTTTGGGAGACGGTAGGGGGTTTTTTGGCTAATATTTTCAAAAAGTGGGGTAAATTGATATTATTTTCGTTTTCAGGGGGTTTTTGGATTTTTTTCTAAATTAAATTAAAATAGAATGAATTGAATTAGATTAAGATAAAATATCTCTATCTTATATTTAATAGAATTTGAGATTAAATTAAAATCTATATCATATCATATTTGATGTAGATCAGAATTGAATTGAAATAAAATTCATTTTAATTTTTTATTATATAAAATTGATTTTATAAAAAAACTAAAGAAGAAATAAAAAACCATAATTCTTCATCTTATCATCAATCTAATTCATAACATCTCCTATAATTCAACATCATCAAACACAGTTTATTAATATCATCAATCCGATTCATCAACATTATCATGTCTCACACCGACAACATCATCAATAATATCAAAACATAACAAAAAAAAAACCATCAAAATAGGGGTTCTGATGGAACCCAGAACCATGGTTCTAGGTTCGATCGTGGAAAGTGGTTCTGGGTTCGTCGAACCTAAAACCAGATCCCAACTTAGAAAAAAAAAAAAAAAAAAAAGGTAGAGCTAGTTCATCTGGATAGAGGACGAGATGAGAAAGATGAAGAACGATTTGTGGTGGTAATGGATCAGCATGATGAAGATAAGGGAAAGACAAAGCTTGTGACTTTGTGGAGAAAGAAAGGATGAAATGAAAAAATAAATAAATAAATAAATAAAGAGGAATCCCATGTACTTAGGATTCTGGAAAATCATGGATAAGCTTGAGATTTCATTTTCCAAGTTGAATGAGAATGGAGTTGGGCTTGGGAATGAAAAATTCATTCCCATCACTGGCTCCAAACGAGGGATGTGGGAGACCAGAAAAAAATAAATCTCAATCTCATCTCAAATCTTACGTACCAAAGATACCCTCAATGGTCTACAATGCTTCCAAGTGGGGTGATACCAACCTGCTTTGCTTTTTAGAAAGTAAAAGGTCAAGGTTCGAACATTAACATTGCCCTCAAGTATGAACAATTTCTTAAGTCTCACCTATCACTAAGTGTGTGGACAGTTTTTCACTTTGTGTGAATACATCTCTCCCGCTTGTTAAAAAGTTGAGATCCTAGATTCTATCTTAGAGTCTATATCAGGAGGTCTCGATAATTGTAAATGTAATTACAATGTAAAAAGAAAAAAGTGGTCCAAAATCTTCTCCAATGAAATTCCTAAAAATATGTACTAATTCATTAACTAGTCTCTAATGATTGGTATGCATTTTGAAACAACATTAAATTAAGGATATGGTATTAATATATCAGCTAACAGTTGAAATCCAAGAATTCATCAGATTAGAAATTATCACCTTTGTGAGCGCAGGACAGACTCGTATTTTGCCCTTAATCTCAATACTTTTGGGTACTCTGCCTGCATCGACCGAGAACGTATATAAATGTATTAGAACAAAGAAACAATATTGTCCTTTTGTACTCTCGATTCTTAACAATGCATAAATGTTTGATCAAACAATCCACAAAGCTACACACACTTCACTAACTTTAAATCCATTCATTAACCATATATATACAGTTAAATCCATTCATTAACTATACATATATCATAGTAATACCCTGCCCTTGTCTTATTTCTCTTATTACTATTCATATTTAGTATGAGATAAACCCATGAAATACAGAAATAATGAATAAATAATTAAAAAATATAGATTTTCAAGATAATTTGTTTTATGTGATAAATATAAAAAGAGTGATATTACACTTCTTATCGTTATTAATTAATATTTTTCATCAGCAACTCATGTGATAAAAAAGCTATCATTGTTACAATAATTATCACAACCTCCGTTTTTGTTAAAAACAAAAAAAAAAGTTTGGTAAAATTAACAAGTGGTGTAGTGGTATCAACTTAGATTTCACATTGTTTGAACTTCGAATGATTATAATAAAGACAGATAAATAAATGAGAAAACACACAAATATCTCAAATTTAATCAAGAAAATATTTGTCAATGTCAACGAAACCATCCAAACTTAGAGCCATATTAATCATGAGGACTACATTTATAAATTTTGTGTAGATAGTTTTTCTCCTTTAGTTATCCTCTGATTATAGAAGTAGATATTCAAATTACATAACTAATGATTAATTTCAATAGGTTTACAGCAAACTTTTGACCCATTTGACATCAATTTTTAAGAAAAATGTAGTTGTATTTTTCATTATTCCCACTATTTTCCTTTTCTATTTTTCCAAAATGTCATTTGCTTCTTTTTTGTTTCCACACTATTTGTTTATTTGGGTTTAACTAAGGACAAATTGCACTAACTTTCCTTGCATGTATCACTAATTAAACTCAACACTAAGATGTTAATTTAATTACACTAACCTTTCTTTTAACTGTTAACTAATATCGGTTGACCATCATTAGTAAATAACTATAATAACAAAAATGTAATTTAACCTTTTTCTTCGATTATACAAAATATTTTTAAATAAAAAAATCTTTCCTCTCCCACCCCTCTTTCTCTCTCATCTTTTATCAATCCTTCTTTCTCTCCTCTCACCCCATTTTTCATATTGTTTTTGGATGTGTGTTGGAAAGCTTTGATTTTGTAAATAAACAAAATTGAGTGATCTAGTTTTTAAAGTTTGGAGAATTGGCGATGGAAACCTAGAGATTGGGCTTCTGATGGAAACCCAATTTAGGTGTCTATTAATGGAGTCCCAGAATTAGGTCTCCATCGATAGAGACCCATCACCCACAAGAGAGAGAGAGAGAGAGAGAGAGAGAGAGAGAGAGAGAGAGAGAGAGAGAGAGAGAGATTATTCTTCAATAATAAATATAGATTTACAGTGATGGGAACCTAGTTTGGATCTCCGTTGATGGAGACCCAGAACTAGGTCTCCATCGATGGAGACCCACCGTTGAGAGAGAGAGAGAGAAGAGAGATAGAGACAGAGAAAGAGAAATTCTTCATTGTTGAAGAACAATGTTCTCAACAATGAAGACTTTAAGTTTTTTTTTTTAAAAAAAAAAAAATAAGTCCACCGTCTATCATGTTGATAGACGATGGACATAATTTTAAAAAGTACATTAATTATTTTTATTTTTATTTTTATTTTTTTAATAGTTTTGATCATCATTGTTCATTTTAGAGATTAACGGTGGAGTTTTTTTCTATTTTTTAAATATTTAATTATCTTTTTATTAAATATTAGTATTTTTTATTTTTTATTTTACTTTTACAGTTTTGTCATTTCACTTTAATGGTCAAACATCGACTTTAAACGTTTAAATTGATGGTAGGAGTTTTTTTAGATATTTCTATAAACTATAAGAATTTTTTATATCTATTTCACAAATCAATGAGGGAGATATTAAGAATTTATAAAACAGTGAGGACTTTTGGTTATTGTATCAAAATATGGGGAAAAAATGAGATTGTCCCTAAAAAGAAATTGAATGACGTAGTTTTAAAGTTTGTGGATCTGGTTTTTAAGAGCTTTGTTTCTTATTGTTGCTATCCCTTGATTTAGGTTAAATTCAATGCTTTATATTATTTTTTTCATGACATGACCCTCCGAAAATAATTAACTAATAGTTAACTTGTCTTTAATCTGAAAAAGCCACAATACCCCTATCCTTCAACAAAGAAAAGTGACAACTAAGGACCAATCTCTTCCTAGGTATTTTAGGTATTTCATATTCTAAGGTTAACTTAGATATTTCATAACTAACTCAAGGTATTTTAAGTATTTCATATTCTACCATTAGTAAAACTATTGGCTAACTATTAGCCAATGTTGATCGGGGGAGGTTTACATCATTTTAGCACAAGTTGTGGTGGGTTTAAATAAATATATTTTCCCTCATCCTCAATGTTAGTCAAAATCATCCTCAATCCCCAAACCCACCACAATTAGTCAATGTTTATCAACCTTTATATATATATATATATATATATATATAATGAGTGCTTTTATGATTAAGTATATCTAATTTTAAAAAGTAAGAATCAACCAATCAATTCATCCATTGCATTCTCTCTCCTAAAATAAATTATCTCTCCTATTTAATTTAAATGCAATGAATGAATTTGATTGGTTGGTCCATACTTTTTAAAATCAGGTATACTTGATTTTAAAAGTCTTCTATATATAAATATATATATTCTTTTAAATATATTATTAAATTCATTTAATTATTTTAAAGATTAAAATAATATATATTAATTATTTCCACAAAATAATAATTTTGTATTAATTTTAAATAAATATTATTTTATTTAAAATTGATAATATACAGTTATATTTATTTTTTTGAAAATTATTTAATATGCATGTTATGTTATTTTGAAATTAATTTAATTATTTCAAATATAAGATATATTTATTTCATTCATATTTTTTAGTTCAAGCCCAACCTTAGCCAAACAAATAATAGTACTATTTTTATCCAATCTCATACTGCACCAAACATATCACGTTATTAATTTATCAAATCCATCACAATCCCATCAAATCCAATTCAATCGCATCAAAATAATCTCTGTGTCAAACTGACCCTTAAAATACATTTGATGTGGCAAGAAAAGTATATTTCATGCAAGTATTTCTACACATCACAAAAATTAAGTGTTGTAAAACATACGTACTCACCGAGTACTCCGTGATCGAAGTTTCGTCGATCCAAGAACCCCAAAATCGAGTGTTCTACTCACACGAGTACTTGCTTATGGTCCAACTCGACCAACTCGGTAAGCATTGAGCTAAGATTAACTTGGCAAATACTATGCTAAAGTTGCTTTTAAGATTATATGAGACAAATTTTATAATGTTTTATAGTCATATGATTATATTTTGATCCAATAATTATTTTTTTTAATATTTTTTACAAGTTTTACCAAGTTTGACTATCGATTGATAGGTTCACTGTTGACCGATGATCAAACTGAGTACTCATGGACTAATCAAGTACTCGCTACTCACTAGGTTGTTAGTTGAGTAGCGACTAAAGAGTGTTGAAACATTGTGACAAATAATTTGAGATTTGTATATTGTTTAAATAATATGTTGTGATATTTATAATTATAAATCACTTACATTCCAACATACTTCTAACTCTAAATAATGTTTTTGTTCATTCCAATTAAATACTTGCTGATTTCTGGGTTTTTTTTTTTTTAAGTGAATTACAAATATATCAAAGAACATTAAAAAGTCTATTCTTAAAGCAAGTTAAAATAATACACATACACAAAAGTTGAACCTCTTATCATTCGGTTCAAACATGCCTGTAAACTAGTACCTTGAATAAAAACTGTAGACGTTGACGTATCATGTAATTTATGGTCAAAAATTGTATCTACATCCCAAATTAACAATTTTTTTTTCTAAGTATACAATATTACCTTTAAGTAAAATTACTAAAATAGTAAATATTTTATAAATGCATCTATCAATTATTAATTAAAATATCATTTATACCATAAACATTCGTTATTCTTTCAATCTCTAATTTTTCTCTTTGTTACTCTTTCAAATCATAATTTTTATCCATAAAAAATTGAAAAGTCTCAAATTATTTATATAATTATAATTTAATCATAAAAAATATTGTCAAACAGTTAGTCACCGCATCGACATTTTTCATTCTTTTGTTAGATTTTCTCAACAAAAAGGTTATTCATTCTTTCTAATTTCTTCACTATATCAGTAAACAAGTAAAAATGTATACTTCAAATCATCCAAAAACTACAGATTTAAATCTATATTTACAATTCATCTAAAAAAAAGTATTACTTACAATTTTATAAAATTAACTAGTAATCATTCACGCAAGTTTTGTGATATAAATGAAAAATTAGAGCTTGAGAGAGTGAGAAAGGTTTATGACTTTACTCATAAAAATTAAAAAGGGTTCATCATCAAACATTAATTCCAATCATTCGTGCAAGTTTCGAATCATTCATGCAATTATAATTTAAATAAAAATGCAAGTCTTATAATATAAATGAAAAATTATGGTTTTAAAAAGTAAAATAATAAAATAGATATTATTTTATATACAAATCTTTAATTAAAAAAAAAATTAATGGGTTGAATGAATTTGTATTAAATTATTTGTTTAGTATAGGTTTCCTTTCATGTAGGTGTTAAAAAAATAATAATAAATGGTAAAATAGAAATTTCCTAACAAGTGACGATAAAATAATTTATACTGGATCTACTTTTTACACATATTATAATTTGTTTGTGGTTAACTCAAAGGGTGTAACTACAAAATTATATACAATAAAATTAAGAGAAAATAACAGTCTTGGTGTTAAGTGAAGTTTAAAAACAAATTAGAAAAATTTTAAATTTTTTATTGGTAGTGCAAACAAAAGGGGTGTACATACCATTTTTGAGCGGTGGAAACATCATCACTCTATTGACAACCATCCATGCTTCTGTGACTTAAATTCTATTGACATAATATTTGTAACTTCAATTGGAAGCTCTTCCCAAAATCAAAAGCCATTTTTTAGGAACACCCAAACACTCCAAATAATGGCTTCCGGCTTTAAGAAGCCAAAATAAGCTTTTCTAAGTGAATCCCGAACAAGCACTGAAGTGCAACTTGAACTTAACAAAGTCAACCATTAATTATATGAAAGGACTTTCAATGTTTTCTTCTCATACCCGAAACAAAGTTTGATTATTCCCTTTATATAATGTTCGAAATTCTGTGTGTTAATGCCAGTTACTTATATCTTGATCAACATATGTTTATACACATTAATTGATGGTCTACTTAGAGACCTATGGCACAACTGCCTTTGGATAACAATTTGGATAGCCTAAAGTTTTATTTTTGTTTTTCGAAAACTTGCACTAAACTGATAAAAGATTTATTAAAAATTATTATATATTTATAAGATACATATAGTGCGTCTAGAACCTTTTTTTTTTTTTTTTGAAATTATATAGTATATGTACACATGTATGAGTACGTATAGCACTTGCTGAGATCTCTGAATCAGATCTTTAAAGCGTAGTCCGGAATGATGACTCTCATTGGTAGGGAAGATGAGCTCCCAAAGAGGGGAAAAAATTATGACATACTATGATGTGGATTAGTTAAGTCAAACTCTGCCCAAAAAAAAATAGAGTGGGTGTCTTGCCACTGCAGCAACACCCACTTGCTTAGTGCATCTGGAACTTAATTCAACCAATTTTTTTTTCATTCACAGTTTCACACATTCTCTGAAAAGGTAACAACATAGGAATATATAAAGTGGGCACAATTTGTTTTCATGTATTAGAAAAAGCAGTGTTGACCGATACAAGGCCTAGTGACCGGCCCTCAACACATTGCTCACACTGAAGCAGAATCCAAGCTATGGATATCAAAGTAACAGAAACCAAACGCACAAGCACAAAGCAATCACTAATAATCTAAGCAAAAATTTGCTCAATAGGTTTGGCTTCCAATTTAGATTTCTGTGAATCCTGCAACTGCTGCTGCTGCTCCTTGGCTAGCTTTTTCAACCTGGCGAGCTCTAGGTCCTTGCTCATCTTCCTCCTGTACATCTCAGCAAACGTGATTCGCTCCTCCAACACTGGCTTCTCTCATTCTCTGATCTTCAATGGGTGCACTGTGGCCTCTGGTGCTGGATTCTGGAACATCGCTATTGATAATCTACTGTAGTTTGAGTTCACCACTGCTTGATCTGCATTCTTGAACCTTCTGTTGTTCAAATACTGATCGTTACATCATAATTGTACAATATAATACAATTAAATTCAATCAAAAAAATGTGCTTTATTGGTATATAAATGAAATCTGGTGGTTAAATATTTTGGTTGCAATCAACTATAATCAACTATAGTAAGGGTTAAGAGTAAAAAACACAAAAATTATTTAAGAGAAACAATATACTAAAATACAATAAATTAGGAGGGATGAAAACAAAATGTTACAAAATTGAATAGCAATAATATACTTTTTCAAAAAGGACCATGGCCCTCCCAGCCAGCCCAGCCCCCTTGATATGCAGCCATGAACGATTATTTAGGGCTTTCATTTCATTTAATTGATATGTGACAAGTGTAAGAAATAAATGCAAATGTCCTTTGTTTTGATCAACCAAATTCATTTCCTATCGACATATTCGGCGCAACTTTGTAACCATAATCTTCTGCAAAAAGTTCTATAAGGTGGTTCACTTTTCAACCACAAGGGCCACGTACCCCAATTATTGTATTGATGTTTCTAGTGGACACGGATGCACAATTGTTCAATCAGTTAAAAACAAATTTTGTTAAATCACTATCAATAATGAAGAATCCCGAAGTCCATGGTTCTAAAAATCCGGAGATTAATTACAATTTATTGTCTCTTATTGAAACATTAATTATAATTAAGGAAAAACTTCATTTTGGCCTCTGAGGTTGTAAAAAATATCAAAATTTTAAATAACTTTTGGAAACAGCTCATTTTATCCCTAACTTTTCTAAAACTCTTCAAAAAAATTCAAATCATCAATCAATTGATAGTCAAACCGAACAGAAAAATACAAAAGACTTAGTGCCCCCTCATCACCTAAAATGATCGTTTTGCCCATAATGAAACCAAAATATTATATTTTTTTCATCTCGTAAAAAATTGACACTTGTATATAGATTATTGCTTTTTTAAAAATATATATATATGATTATTTTTTAAATTAAACAACAATTAAAAAAAAATGAAATTTCTGAGATTGCAAAAAAAAAAAAAAGCAAAAAATATAAAAAATACAAAATCCATCAGAGATGGAACCTCCATCAATAATAGGAGTGCTTTCATCATCCAATGAAGAGGAGTAGACAGCTCATCAGAGGGGCACTGGCACACGAACTCAGAAGTGGCACCGGATTCGCACCAAATGGACGATCTGGTGCAAACCAGATTGTCGATCGAGTTCAAACCAGATCGTCGATTTGGTTCAGTGATTAACATCTGAACCAAGTCGTCGCTGATTAGTGGCCCATCCATTACTTTTGTTAGCTGTCCCGATCATCACCTCTGTCAAACATCTTAGCCATTATCTCTGTTCATCACCCTTGTCATTTAATCATCGTCGATGCCTCCTTTGAGCATGAGTTTCTTGAATTCTTCTTGTTGTTTTTATGTGGATTGATTTTTTGTTTTTTTTTTTTCTAGGTTGGATTGTTTTTCAAATTGGGTGGATTTTTTTTTTTTTTTTTTTCAGATTGAGTGGTGGCTCGACGGCGGTTTTGTTTTATTGCAGGGAATGAGGTTAAAAAGGAAAGGGCAAAAGAGCTGGAAGAGTTGGGTGGTGCCCAGTTGCAGACAATGGAAGAGCTAGGCTTGTTTGGTTTTTGGTGATTGATTTTGTAGAGTTCTAGTTTGCAAAAGAAGAAGAACAAGAATAAAAACTCTTGTTTGATTTTGCAGAAGAACAAAAGCTTTGTTTGATTTAACAGATGAATATAGAAATTGGTTCAATTATGATGTTTTCTGTTTGGTTTCAAATTTTTTAATTTTTTTTTTTTTTTTAAATTGTGTTGAAGATCTGAGATCTTCAACATTTTGATTGTAGGTCTGGTTCAAACTCAGAATTAATTGATTTTTTAATTTTAATTAATTTTTTATTTTATAAAATGTCAAAAATACCCTTCCTACCCAAAATTCTTGTCTTCTTCAACCATTTTGAAAAGTTTTGAAAAATTTAGAGATAAAAATAACTGTTTTCAAAATATGTTTAAAATTTTAATACTTTTCAACATCTTAAGAACTAAAATGACGTTTTCCCTGTAATTAACGGTGTACTTACTAATTAAAAATCCTAACATAATAATAAAAAAAATAATTGTTTATTTGTGATTTAAAAAATCCCATGTTCAACTTCCTACTTAAACATGAATCATCATTACAAGTAATGCTTTTAAAATTGGGATATCCATCAACAGGTTGAACAGTGATCCAAGTCTTGCCATTGTCTCTGGTGGCCTGGAGCGCACCAACCTGATCCTGCAGCAATAGTGTGATGCTTCCCGGGTCCGTGTGGCGTTTGAGTCCGAGAACGAGGTCGGGTTGCGGGCATTTTGGATGGTAACTGACCACAACTTTTTGGTCCATGCCCACCATGCCTGAGTCAGTGCCTCCTTTTCCAAACCCATTGCCTCTGATAAAAACCTCAAGAAGCTTTGCATGCAAGCCCCATTTACTTCTCACTGTACTCCTTTGTCACATCTATCCACCCTTCTGGCTTGTCGGGCCACCTTGAATAGTCCCGGGTCCTCGTCGGGTAGAGTAAAATGTCACGATTTCAGGCCAATCTTGCAGTGCTTCGCCCTGCATTTAATTATTATAATCTCATTAAATATCACTTAAGGATCAAAATCTAAAGAAAAAGAATAATGCTAAAAATTTATATAGAATGATTTTAATATATTTGCTTAGATGAGAGTAGAATAAAATTTAAAAACTTACTCTATGAAAATAGTTAATACCGTTACCTCAAGATTTTCTCATGAAACACTTGTACATCTATAAATTAGTTTAAATTATTGGTTTAGATAAGCGTCAGGTCCATTGTTTGGTTGAATTTTCCACCCCAAGCCAAAATAGATAATTTCTTTTTTTTTTTTAAAGGCAAACCATATAATTGATTATAGTCACAATTGAAAAGCATTTTATACACACACAAAAAAAAAAAAAAAAAACCCCACAACGTCCACCAATCTGACTGTTAAGGTTTGTTTATTTAATTATTTATTTTAAAAGCTGCACCAAAATCGGATCCAGAAAAATAAAATCAAACAGCACCTGAACGCGACTGGAGACGGTAAAGCCATCCTTCTTGCCACCGGACATATCGAAACTGAGCTTCTCCTCGGGAGGCAACTCGAAGAATTCTCTGGCCAGACGAGTCATGTCCGATATAAGCTTGGTATCAAAACCATGACCACTGACCTGGAAGATACCCCAGTCCTCACAAGGCTCCACAATCTTCTTGCAAATCTCGGCCCTCCCACCATCCTACCATCAACTTCATCGACGCCAGCAGGGACGTACCATAGTGGCTATGTGGGGGCTAGGGTAAGGCCTACCCTGAGCCCTAAAAAAAATTATACAAATATATGTAATATAAATGGAGTGGAGCGTTTGTGTGCGTGGCTTGTGGTGTGTTGATAAGAAAGATAAAATAATGTTTAATAAAGTTAGTTGATAGGTGATAGGTTGATTGTACAGAATGGCAAAAAATAAATTGTTATCATAAAATTGTGAGGAGACAAGTTTAACTATTGCTAGTGTAACTTTTTTTTTTTTAATATTTTTGTTTTTAGGCTTGGTATTCACAGCCCCTATTTATACGTACTCAGGTTGGTTATTTTGAAATGATTTCATGGTTTGTGAAGCTTCTCTTAGCTTAAGTTTTTTATATATTTCTTTTATAACTTTTACTCTCCTGATTTTTCTCTTAAATTTTACATCACAAGTTTTATCTTGTTTCTTAAGCACATATAAAATTCTTAAAAATGTACAGTAGTTTCATCAATTTTAAATTATATATATTTTATTTATTAATTTTTGTGATATAAAAATATATATTTATTCTAAACTTATTACGTATATTTTTTTATTTACATTTATATTTCTATTCAAATATTACATATATAATAACTTTATTTTATACAATAAATATGAAATTTTATTTAAATTTTTCATATTTTACTTTTTTTTTTCATCATAAGTTACATTATATATTATTTATATTTAATATTTTGTTGTTTCTCTTAATATAATTTTTAATTTGAGGTATGATAGTAATTATAAATTATGATTGTCAAAATATAGATTATCTATGTTTAAATATCATAGCATTAGCTCTAATTCAATTTGATAAATTTTATTATTTAAATATTTTATTCAGTCTTTTTACTTTTATTTTTGTTAATATATTTAGTTAGAATATGAATTTTGAGGGATAAAACTTATTATATCTACACTTTTTAATTTATAAAAAGTTTTCGTACCATCAGAGTTTATTTAAAAAATTTATTCTAACCCACCCTGTTACGAAATCCTGGTTACGTCCCTGGATGCCAGCCACTGAAATCACTAGGATTTCATTACTGAATTGGTTGTAAGCCACCATTGGACGCTCATCTTCGTCGTGAACAAAGCTTGCATTCGGGGTTTTTTTCCTGAGTGAGAGCTGTAAGAGTTATAGGAACCATTCATACAAGTGGTTTTTGGTGTGGGTTAGTATATGATTTTTTTTTTTGCTCCCCCTTGGTTTGTTGGGTTGAGTTATTGGTGGAGGAGACAAGTTTTGAGTGAACAAATGTTCGATGCGTAAATGTAGCTTTATAGGAGTTATATAAAATATAAAGATACATGTCAAAACATATATATATATATATATATATATATTACAATCATATATTTTAGAATGCAATCACATATTTTTTTTATTAAATGTATGTATATCCCAAATGTATGCTAGAATGTACCATATGATAAATTCTAGCATACATTTGGGGTATGCATACATTTAATAAAAAATATATATATGTGATTGCATTATAAAATCTATGATTGTAATATATATATATATATATATGGCAACTCTAACTACCTCCAATGCCTCATGTAACAACTACCGAATAAATCTCTATTGCTTCAAATTAAAAATAATAATAATAATACTAATAAGAAAAAAACCTTGTTTTCATTCATTTTATTTGGAAAGAGAGATTATACATTCACTTTAATTTCTTGTTCGATGTGGTTCAGTCATAATCACACTTATGGATGGAGAAAATCATCCATAAAACTGTCTCACAGTTGATGTGATGAGACGGATCAATGAAATTGTATCATTTCTTTTCCATTGGTTAATCTCACTACATCAACTGTAAGACGGTCTCATAAAAATTTTTTTCTTATATATGGGATAAGGTGGTAGGATTGGTTCAATGGTATATTCTTTGGGTTCAAATTATAAAAAGTAAGATTGAATCAATTAGATTGACTTAGTAATATGTGTTTATACATGCATTATTGAGTTTGCAGGTTTAACTTATGTTTCTTTCTTTCACAAATTAATTTTAATGTTTGAAAAAATTTTGAGACTCAAGTTTACTGTAAGTGGGATTGTGGATTGGAATTAAATATATAATTCTAAAAAACAACTAAAATATGAATTTACACATCACCTCTTAATATAAATGCTTGAACACCTCATTTGATCATAAAAGGTTAAGGGTTCAAATCTTATTCTTGTCGAATGTGTGAGTAGTTTCTTATGAATTTAATCTCTTCTCTTTCATCGTCCAACAAAAGAAAAAACTAAAATATGAATTCAACATCAATTTTAGATTTTTTTTTTTTTAATTTAAAATTTGAAAAGATTCGAAAATTGAAAATCAATGAGCTTTTTGTCATTAATAGTGGTTGAGTTTGGCTTCCATACCTAACCACAACCGCTAACCTTACCCACCAGTTAGAGTTTTTGGATTGATTGTAAGGTTGATTATTAAAATCAATCCAAAGATTCTAATTAATGAGTGAGATTAATAATTGAGTAGAATAGTTAGTAAGATTAATGATTATGTAGAATATTTAAACATAATTTTAAAGTGACGTATTTAAATTAATTTAGTATCATTAATGTTAATATATACCATTTAACTTTAGTAACGTTGGTAGTTGCATGTACTAGAGCTATTCGAACCTAATACTATATAACTTAATAAAAGTTATTTACTATCAAATTGTTTTGGGATAATCCCAATTTCCCCCCTGTAGTTTGATGAAATAGCCAAAATCCCCCCTTACTTTAAAATATCGCAAATATCCCCCCTCTTGATTTACAAAATGGATAAAAAACCCCAATAGTTTATTAAAATATCCAAAAAACCTCTTACCGTCAATTTGGACGTTAAAAGTCAACAGTTGACCGTTAATATGGAAGGACAAAACTGTCCAAGTGAAATAAAATATAAATATTTAATAAAATAATAATTTAATATTTAAAAATTTGAAAAAAATCTCCACCGTCCATCTTTAAAATGGACGGTGGTGATCGAAACTATTAAAAAAAATTTTAAATTTAAAAAAATCTCCCTCTCTCTCTTCATATCTCACTCTCTCTCTTCCTCTCTCTCTTCTTCTTCTTCTTCCTCTCTCTCTCTCTTCTTTTTCTTTTTCTTCTTCTTCTTCTTCTCTCTCTATCGGCAGTACCCAAACTGGGTTTCGTCGGAAACCCAGCTTCGCTTTATGGGTTTCCGACGAAACCCATAGGCTTTGGGTTTCCGTCGGAAACCCATAGATCGAAGCTGGGTTTCCGTCGGAAACCCAGATCCGATCGCGGAAACCCAAAGACTCTGGTTTTTCGCGATCGGATCTGGGTTTCGACGGAAACCCAGCTTCGATCAATGGGTTTCGTCGAAGCTGGGTTTCCGACGAAACCCATTGATCCGATCGTGGAAACCCAGAGACTCTGGGTTTTCGCGATCGGATCTGGGTTTCGACGGAAACCCAGCTTCGATCTATGGGTTTCCGACGAAACCCATAGGCTCTGGGTTTGATCAACACGAAATAGGTGACGGTGACGTTTTTTTTTGGATGAGATACCCTTTATGTATGGAGCATTTCATGATCTAGAGTAAGGGCTTGATGTGGTCTATGATTGGTTGGGGTATAGGCCTCTGATTAGGATGAGTAAGTGATCAGTCAAGATGTTGGACATAGGGTTGAGCCAACGACCTTTATCACGGTGGGTGAAGAAAATATTAGCCTCCCTTATGATCTGGAACACTGCTCTATGTGAAAAATGTGCTTTGTATAAGGTCTAGTTCCTTGGCACTGGATTGGTGAGTTGGTTGGATTTTGATGATGCATTTTTTTTTTTTAATTTCATTTTGAATATTTTTTTAAAGCTATTTTGATTTTTTTAAATATTCTTTTTAAATATTGAGGGGCAATTTAGTCCTTTCACACACGGATTCCTCTTTCATTAACAGAGTTGACAGAAGGGGTAAAATAGGATTTTCAGAAACTACAGGGGGTAATTAGCGATTACATTAAACTATAGGGGGAAACTGGGATTATCCCAATTGTTTTGGACGATGGTACTGATGGCTACCGAATCATGTAATTAATGCTTACTGAATATGACATAAATATTTTTATTTTTATTTTTAATTAAAAAAAAAAAGAAAAAAAGAAAAAAACAACTAAACAAAGTAACAATTATATGTAGATTAATGGCACAAAGGGGGTCAGTTGAGTGATTAACAACTGCACCCCTAGTTAAATTAAAAAATATAATGCTGAATTGAATTGATGTCTTCTAACCTAACATTAGAAAAATTATGTTTTGATGTTGCAAAACCATATCTAACTAATACAATTTAATTTGAAATTCCATATATAAAATATATATATTAAAAATATTCCTAAAAAATTATTTTATCCAAAAATTATAGGGAAATTATACAAAAATAGCCTAAAAAAATTACAAATTTATTTTTTCTCTCAAAATTAAGTTTTCAATCGATCTTCAATCCAACACAACACAACACAAGCAGTTGCAGCGTGCACGTGCAGTGTAACAACTTCCCACTTAAAACATCAGTTTATCTTCTCATCAAACTCCGAACACAACACAAAACATTGTTGTTTGGTCAAACACAACACCACACCAGTCAACACCGACGACGATGACAGTGAACCTCCTCCTGGCTTTCCAGTCCTGCCAACAGCCTCTCACCGCCACGTACTTTGCTTCACAAAATCTCCCAACCAACAACAACAACTACTTGACCACCAAACAGTTCTGGTTCATTGCATTCAGGCTCAGGGTAGCCTCAACTTCAGATTGCCCACCAGACAAAAACTGTTCAACCATAACTATTATTCCTATTTGTGTTTGTGTGTGTTTATGTTAATGTCAAAAGAGTCAAGAAAGTTTTTGGTCACTTGCCATGATTCCAGGGACAGCCGGCGGGATTCTTCGGTGCAGGAGCTTGAGGGCGTACTCCGCAACTTGTTCTGGTTTGGCCTCATACTTGCACTCAGCACCAGGAGTGACCATGCTAGGCTTGAGAAGGATACCTTCAAACATGACATTGTTCTCAGCGAGATAGAAGAACACCTCAGCCCACACCTTCTGTGCAGCTTCGAAGGTCCTGTCGATTCCATGCTCACCATCAAGCAAGATTTCGGGTTCCACAATTGGGACCAAGCCGTTGTCCTGTCAAAACACACACAACTCCTTTACTCAAATAAACTCACAAGAAGTCTGAAACAGATAAGAAAAACTAATCTGTTAATGTTATTTCTTTTGATATCAAGTTATCTGTGAAATAGCTGCATAGCGAGCCAGACCCCAGGCGGCTTCCTTGACAGCAAGTGCAGATGGACCACTGGGGATGCTCACCACAGTACGCCTATAAATTCGAATTGAAACATATGTTACACGCACTATTACTAAGTTGGTTACCAAAATTTCAACAGCACTGGACAGAGAGCAAATATATGTACCATTTAGCGAAGCAAGCTCCCTGTTGGTAGTAAGCAGCAGAGTGGGTTGCTAGGCCGTCAAGGCCTTGGCACCAGGACTCATCATTTGAGCCAGCCAATGGAACCACCCCCTGAAAGTTACAATCATCCACCAACCTAGTTATTAGTTCATCGTATTATAAATGGTCCAATGAATCGGAATATATAAAAGCACTTGCCTTGTCAACTTTAATTCCGGGAACAATGTTCTGTTCCTGGAGGACACCAACCATCTTCAGCTTGCAAGTTACTGCCATACTGGAACATCAATTTGGGTATGGCTGGGGTATTAGGTCTTTAAGAAATTGATGTTTTAGTAACGTGCAAGTTGATTGCCTCTTTGCGGGATTTCTTTTGTAGCAGCATTGTAAAAATTCCTTGCCCACAGAAGACAAAGACTGGGGTATGGACGGGGTCACTAGGAGCCCAACCTTGTACATTTTTGCTTTCTGCATCGATTAAAGACAAACCCTCCTTGAATCAGTGAGCAACCTTACAATTCTCAGTAAGTTTGATATGATTGATAAAAAATAACAACAGCTAATGCAAAGGAACAATGAATTCATAAGAACTTAGCGATGCAGATGCGAATTCTTTCCTTGCATAACGAATTATTTTCAAACTCAAGTGACTTTCTTACCAATGATGAAGAGTTAGCAGTTTGATTGCATGGAAAGCAAATCAAAATGAACAAAGCAACATTAAGGAAATAGATACTCACTACTTCAAAATCTTTCCAAGGAGCTTTCCCAGTATACATTTCAATAACTGTACAACCCAAACTCCGGATATCAACAGCAAGTGCAAAATCGGGGTTAACTTTCCCCTTGATCAGCTGAAACAAAGACAATACCATCAGCATGGCGAAGCTATAGGATATCACAATTCACATATTTGTGTAGCAGAAAGCAACTACCTCTGGAGCCATCCAGTATGCACTTCCCTTGAAAGAAAACCTAGCTTCTTGTCCAGCAAGCTGAGCAGCAAATAAAAAATTTATTGAAGGCCAATATAAGAATTCCCAAATAATGAACTATTATGGCAAAAAAACTAAATATAATAGGGATTCATAGTTAGATAAGTAATTTCCCAGTCAACCATAGTATTTGTCTCTAAATCATGTTGCATGATAAGCAATGGCACATCATATTTATGATCCTACTTAGGTTCACAACTTGTAAAGCACATGAAAACTACCACAACAAAAAGAAATGAACCTCCAGTTTTCAAACATGCCCACATAATTTGTATGCTGCAAGTTTACCAGTATGAATGAGATTACCACACGAAAAGTAGTAAAGAAAAACGCTTTCTCTATGCATTCACTTTAGCAAATGCAAAAGCACTATGAAAATAGCTATTAGAAAAGTAAGCAATTTCTTTTGTAAAAAGGAAATGTTGGTAAGTAAACACTGCACACAGTAGAGGAGCCACGTTCAGGCCAGCACTGTGGCTCGCAAAAGATCTAAGAAAAAGTCGGATATTTTCACATATTTGTCCCTTAAACAATTGCCTTTTCTATGTTCCCAACCTAATTACTTTCCCATTATCTTACGCACCCACAAATCAAAACTGTTGGCTCTGTCCCTTTTTGAACACGAACAAGGTATAAAAGACAGCAAGCATGTATTTCATACGGAAATATCTTTTTAAGAAATCAAAACTCACAAGTTTAGCAGTTCCAAAGTCGGCAAGCTTAACAACCCCTGATGCATCGACAAGCAAATTAGCTCTGTTGATGTCCCTATGTATTCCAGAAAAGTAGAACACTAAGTTTCGAACAAAACAAACCATCCAACAGTTCAAATTGAACTGTACAGAACGATGGTAGCTATATTTAAATTGTCACACTAAGTGTAAGCAGAAACAAATGTATACTTATCAAAAAAACATGTTCCAGTACCTAAGAACTATATTCTTGCTATGTAAGTATGCCAACCCGGAAAGAATATGCCGCGTAAAATTGCGAACAATGGGTTCTGTCATTGTTCCATGATATTTCTTAATATAATTAGTGATTGCTCCTGGGTGAACATACTCCAAATAGACGCAGAACTTGTCCTCAACCTACATGTATATAAAAGCGTATTTCCGTTATAGTTGGAATCATAAGAATATACTAGCAAGCACCCAATAGAAAACAACACCAAGCATGCGACTGGAAGATTACATACAATTGCACTACCATAATACTGCACAATGTTCCGATGACTCAAGTTGCTGATCCTTTCCTTCCAAATTTATTTGTTGCTTCCTACTGTTATTATTCCAAATTCATGGCATCAACCAATACAAGTTTAAGCAATTATTTATGCATAAATTTTACATAAATATTTATGTTCTTGAGTAATCTACCATTGAATAATTGGTGTCAGTCACCTTAACAATTTCATCCTGTTGTTAAGGAGAAAACCATTCACCAAGAATCACTTGAAAGGGTTTCATTTTTACAGTATAGCATTAGGTGAAATTATTTTCTAGTTTCGCCGTAATGCAATGAATACTCTATCTAATTATATCATAATAAAAACAATCAATCAAGTATATTTTTTATTTCACATGACATTATTGTAGTAGTTGAGTATGTATATACGCAAAGTATATTAATTTAAGAATTTTGTCAAATCCTCATTTAAAACACTTTTTTTGAGTGGTTAAAAATCTTATAGTATGGTCATGTTCATCATATCATGCTTAAATATAATCAAACTTGTCGTCTAATATCATAAATGCAATTAATATTTAAAAAAATTAGATTTAACATTTCAAAATTAACAATAGTGTGTGTATATAAAAAGGGAGGCAGCCTCAGGTTGGCCTGCTAGTGAGTAATCTGGATTCTGGTGTATAAAAAATAAGCTAATGTGCTAGTGTGTATAAAAAATAAGCAAATAAGCTAATGAATCATGACCATGACCGAGCCTAAAATTGCATAAATGAAATTGACAGAAAGAAACAATGTCTTGATGAAGGAGTGCGTGAGCCATAAAAATCTGACAATAGAACAACGTGCAAACACCGTATCTAGTGATGTCATTTTTTGACCGGTTGATCGGACTTCAAACAAACTAATGAGTCATTTGAATACAAATATAAGAAGCGATATGTAAACAAAGGTAGCAATTATTTTCATCCCTAAATTTTGAGAATCGATCAAATTTTTATTTATATTTAAAAATAAGATTAAATCATTTTTTATTCATAAATTTTAAGAATTGGTCAAATCTTTATCTATATTTGGAATAAGATTAAATCATCTTTAATGTTTAAAAATAATCAAATTAATTTCTTTCATTAATTAACTAATGATCAAACCTAACAAAAAATTTTAAAAATCTCATTTACCCTTAAATTTTGTTAAGATTGATAAAAACACCGTTATACCTCTATCCATAATTATAAAATATCCTCTTTATGATTTTTTATGTGATTACAATAATAGTATTGGATTTTTTTTCCAAACATTACTTAAACACCCATAAAATTTTTAAAAAATAAATTAAAATTAAATTAAAATTAAAAAATTAAATTAAATTAAAAAATTAATTAAAAATTAAAAAAATATAATTCATCAAACAGTAAAGTTTTATATTTTCTGGGTAATTTTTTTTTTTTTTCAAAAGAGGTTTTGGGTTATTCCCAAATCAACACATTCATCATCTTCATCAACTTAGGAATAACCCAGAAAAATCAACAACTCCAAGAACAGAACATCAACAAAACAAATTCTTGAAGAACGCAGAAAATCAACACATCTTCATCAACCTTAAATCTCTAAACCCAGAACATCAACCTATCTTAATCAAATTGTAGAGAGACGGTGGAGACTAGCTCATCACAGATGACATCACAGTTCACCAAACTGCACAAACATTACAGGAAGATAAACAGCTCATCTCGAGAATGGCCTCCATCTCATTTTGGGTCTCCGTCATAGTGATGGAGACCGAAATCGGGATCCTCATGCGCTGGAGTTCCCGATTCGAATCTCCATCGCTGTGATGGAGACCCAAATCTGGGTCTCCATTTGCGATCTGGTCTCCATCGTAGAGATGGACTCCAACTCAGATAGAACTGCGATGATGGAGGTAACAGAGGTTGATGAGCGGAACTGCGATGAGTAGAGAGGCGGTGATGGAGGTTAGCGGGGAGCAGAACTGCAATGGACCTCCAACTCGGAGGTGAGAGAGTCGAAGAGGAAGCGAGAGAGGCGGCGGTGGCAGAGGGAGAGGCCGGCGAGGAGGCTGGTGATGCAAGTTGGCTCTTTTTTTTGTTGTTTTGTTTTGTTTTTTTTCTTAAAGCTTTTTAATTGATCTGACTCAGAATATTTTTTTTTTTTCGTTCAAGTTTTTTAATTGTTTAATTTTTTTAATTTAATTTCTTTTTTATTTTAAAAGAGGTTATGATTTAATGACCCATCATAGCAATGACATTCAATATTCATTAAACAACTACATGCACAAGGAAGATGATAGAAAGACCAGAAAAATATTACAAAAATGATTATGAAAATGACTTCCTAATTAAAAGGAACGACAGAAACCAAAACTGCCAATAAAATAGGACTTGCTAAAAATCTATGCCCAAGAGTTTAAAAATAATTTATAGATTCCGTAACATTTTCAGGACCCACGTTTATATGTGGACAAACATTGATGCAGTGCAAGATGCAGAAAGACCAATAACATAAGTAAAAAGGACACACATACTAAGGGAAATAGCTAAAGAGTAAATGAGTCGAAACAATGACATGATACAAGACAATATCAAAGGATACAATGTTCCAGGCAGCAGAACCAAACAACAATACAATAACAAACCAAATAGGGACCAAACAATAACACAATAACAAACCAAACAGGAACCAAATAACAACATCCAGGCAGCCGCACCGAACAATTAACACCAATTAGATACAAATTTTTTGTCAAGAATTAGATTAGGAAAAATTAGCTCGCTGACGCACCAATTAGAACGAGTTTGAAACGCTTTGGCTGGCGAATGGATGCCAAAATTCCAATCGTTGCAGAGGCCGCATGGCCAATGAATGTGCACTGTTTGATATCTAGAGCGTCCAAGATATCAAATAAATCATCCACGTAGCCATAAAGTGTCGAATATTAAAAAAAAATCAAACAATTCGGGCTTGGCTGTAGCAAGGTCAAAAATAATAGCAGTGAATTTGTTAGGATCGATATAGGGAAGAAAATTGGTCCATACGGACTGGTTAGCATCAAAGCTATGACCAAATATGAGAAATTTCTTTCCCTTACCAGCGATTCAAACATTGAAATTTGTAAAATGTTCATGGTGAGAGTTTGAAGAAAGGATTTGTGGAAAATTTTTAAGGATTTGTAGAAGAGAATTGATGGAGAGTTTTTGATAGATAAAAGAGAAGTTTTCCTTTGTTTTGATACAAAGGGATTTTCATGTGCAAACAATCTATGGGGCCGGAGGACTAAAGGAGTTAAAAGGATGGCAGGGTGGGCATGGCAGTTTTATTATACCACTAATTAGGTTGTGTGATTGACAAACTTGTTTTATGAAATTTCATTACGTTTTTCAGTTATTAATAAGAAGCCGTATATATATATATATGAGTTATATATATATATATATATATATATATATAAGAAGAGAGAAACTTGAAAAACGTCATGAAAACTCATAAAACAAATCTACCAACCTTACATGGATATAAATTCGTGATCTTTCTCCGCCTCACCCCCGAATCCACTATTAAAATTATACCAACTGAAAATATGAATGTCAACCTTTCATGGCAAAAAATTAAACTTCAAGCAATAATTTCCTAACCAAATCATAAGTGCCAGCAAAATTGCTGGACAAAGCTTTTTCTTCTCTTCTATGGCTATAATAAAATCTCCTTTTCATTTGTTAAACAATTGAAATATGTGAAAATATTTATTCCTGTAAGATAATTTAATATGTATTAATGACTTATGAGCAAGTATTTGGTCACACGAAAGACCAAAGATCATTTGGTTAGGGGTAGGGACCACTGGGTAGACAGTGGTGCTGATACTATATTGGTAAAACGTGAGTAATCATTTGATCCTAAACAAGACCATTTGATACTATATCGGTTGTTTATAAAATGATCTCTCCCTTTGTTCGTAGATTGTCACGAGGTGTGCTGTGCACACATTCATTCAACTACAAACTTTGGTTGAAAGTTGAACTAAAGATCAAAAAAAAAAAAAAGAATAATAATACTACAATTATCTAATAATGGTGACAAGATGCGAGTATAAAGAAAAGACAGAGTGACATCCAACCAAAACCATCTTACGTCGGTGCTTAAATTTTAAATAAGATTGGGTAAATCAACCCATTTTGCACAATCGGCAAAAAAAAATGTTAAATAAAATAAAGAAAAGAAGATGTCAACAAAGGAAATAAGATCCATGAATATATCGCCATCCATTATCGTATTAGACTTTTGATATTGAAATATAAAAGTATTTATTACAGTAAATAGTTTTTGGAAGGTTCCATGAGTAGACTACAACTTAGTTTACACAATAAAACAGTTGACAAATTTGAAGCTAAGAAAAGTGCTTGATTAGAATTTATCATACTAATTTAGATTTTATGACTTCAAAATTGATTTAGATTGTTAAGTTTCACAACTCCAATAAAGAGTTCCATAACTCCAAATTGGCCTTCATAGAAAAAATATTAATAATCAACTTGATCACATCAAATGCTAATATATAGATTTTAAAAAATAATACAAATACGAATGAGAGTTACATGTCGAATTAATAACAGTACTATATGTATTTTATTAAAGTTTACTCAGATTTATAATAATTCTCTTATATGAAATACAATGATTACTAAAAGAGTCATGATTAAAAAATCTTATATATATAACTATATATGAGTAGGATCGGGAGATACAAATTTAATACAATTTATTAACTATTGGACAATGAAGATTTTAATAGCTTAAATCTACTCAAGCTTTTATATAAAACTTAATTTTACACTCTACGTAAATGTGTTGTTCTCTCTCATCTCTCTTCTCCCGATTAATATTAAAAACTCACTTATTAAAAGCAATCAATGCTAGGATTTTTATTTATTTTTTAGTTTAAAAAAATCAATTGGAGTGGTGGTTGTTGAAAATTGAAATTTGAGAATTTTGGTGATGATACTCGATGTATTACATGACTTTTGGGAAATTTGAGTAGTCCATTTGGGATTTTTATTTTTATTTTCTAAAGATTTGGAAAGGAACTATTTTTTTAATTGTTATTTTGATTACATCAACTATTTTAATTAGCACTTGACAACCCAAAAACAGACTTAGCAACATATGAATGAGGAAAAAAAATAAAAAATAATAGTGATAGTAATGTTTAATATGCTGAATAATTGTATATATATACTCTTGAAAAAGGTAAAATTCAGCATGATGAAATCATGTTTTAATCAAACATACCTGATGCCATGGAGACCTTTCCACCCGCGGAGAAATCAATGACAGAAACAAGTGATTTGGAGAAATCGTACACCAATCCCCAAGACAAAATCTAATTAATAACATTTCACAGATGAAATCAATCGACTAACATAACCACTTACAAGTTCTCTAACCTTCTTTTTCTTTCTAACACCTCCCATTCCGCAATTGCTCAGACGATGACCACCGTAAACATCAGATGACGGCGAGAAAAACAGAGACCCCGCGCTGGTTTACCTGCAAAATATATATGTAGCAAGAACGTCACTTCCATGCTATAAAATTAATATTAAAACCATTACAGAGCACAAAAACCAAGCATACATATTCCCATTCTGCAGTTTCTTCCCAAGAGTCAAACTTCAATGTAATCAAAAGCAATAATGCATCAAAGCGAATCTAACTAGATGACTAAAAATAGCATACAACTGTGAACTGTATCCACAACTGATCACTGGAAAAAAAAAAATCAATCAAAATTATGATAAAGAAAAGTAAACAATGATGGAAAGGTCACCGTGAGGTAGAGAAGGCCGCCGGCCAAGCCAGGCTCATCACGATCACCAAGGCGAGCTTGGTTGGTTACCGTGAAAGCAAGCTCCTTTCCACTCAATGGTGCCGTTGTTAGGAGAAAACAATCCAACATAACACGGCAGCAAATCAACGGCACTGGGAAAATTGTTCAAAACCGGCCACGATATCTCACGTGGCAGCATTCGTTGACTCTTAACGGGACCTTCAAACTCTCGATGCAAAAGCCTAAGGCGGCAAGAGGAGGCCAGTGAAAGAAGTGAATTAAGGAGGCGAGAGAGGAGAAGGAGACGGTGGAAAGAACCACACTACAGCAACTTCGAACTGTTTTTGCATGATTCCGTGGGTAGTGCTACTAAAAAATGGCAAGTAACAGTTGAGAGAGGAGAAGGAGATGGTGGAAAGAGCCAGACGTATGAGTGAGAGAGAGGGGATTGAGAGGGCAATGAGCAAAATAAAGCAGGAGGCAGTTGTGGACTTGGAAAACCAGGTGCTACAGTGGCTTTGAGCGAGTCTGATTGAGAAAAAGAGTTGTGGGTTTTACGTACAAATTAATGTGAGTTGGTAGGTGGCTTAGAATGAAAAATGGCATACATGATTGCTGTTATATATATTAGTTCATTACCAGAGAGCCGATGACACTTGTCACGTGTAGGTGGGTCCAAACCATATGAAGATTCTGGTTTAAGAAGAGATCTGTTGACATCACTTTTAAAACGGAAAATTCCCAATTTTACGAACTACTCTTTTATATTTATTTAAAATACAATTTGATAATAAAATAAATATTCAAAATCTCTTCCAAAAACATACGAAAAGACCTTACTACCCCTAATAGTCAGAATCCATTAGTTGGCATGATTAAACCGTTTAATTATAGGGGCAAAAAACGAAAAACAATGAATAATCAATTAAAATAATATTAACTCAAATATAAAAAAATAAAATAAATAATGTTAATATAAAATTATAAAAAAATGAGATATTTTTATTTATAAATAAAAATATATATAAATATATGTCTTTTCTCACAACTCTCTCACTCTCTCTCCTCTTCTCTCTCTATCTCCAATAGTTACTCTTCTCTATCTCTGACCGGTGATGATGGTGGTGGACAGCTCAACGACGGCATCTATGGAAACCCGAATCTTGTCCACCATCGAAGACCGAGGTTCTCTCTCTCGATCTCTCATCTACCCTTCTATCTCTCTCTCTCTCTCTCCCCAGTTTCTTCTCTGGTCGATGATAATGGTGGTGGCGTTATAAGTTCGATGACGAACCCATTGATTTGATGTTTGATGGTTGATGATTGATGGATGGGTTTGGTGCTTGGTGGTTTCGTGTTGGTGGTTGATGATTGATGGGTGCGTTTGGTTTTCGATGGTTTGGGGATTGATGATTGATGATTGGGTTGATGAATTTTTTTTTGTGGGATTGATGATTAATGATGATGGTGGTTTCCAGCCATTTGGAAATCTAAAAATTCTAGGTTTCCAGTAAAAATTTTGGGTTTTCAGTGGACTGGAAACTCATTTCCAGTGCGACTGGGTTTCCAATAGCCTGAAAACCAAGTTTTTGGGTTTCCGATCTGGGTTTCCAATGTTTTCAGTCGTCTGAAAACCTAGATAGGTAGGGGTGGGTATGGTTCGGTTTGGTTCGGTTTTGGGAAAAACTAAACTGAACAGAAATTTTTTGATTTTTTTTTTTTAACCGAACCGAACTGAATAAACCGCATAAACAGAACCGAACCGATTTCATTCGGTTTGATTCGGTTCGGTTCATTCGGTTGTTAGCCTGTAATTTTGGACCTCCAATTGGTTTTAGGCCCAGTATATTATATAAATTGCAATTCAAACAATTCAAAAGTAACAGTCCTGAACATAAAAAAACAATTGGCAAAACTAAAAACAATTTAAAACAACACCTAAAATATGTTCAAAACAGCACCTAATTAAAACATAGAATAGAATAGGCTAAAAATGAGACTTAGACATCTGCATTACAGTCCAAAAAAACATCCTTAAACATCTGGATTACAGGCCAAAAATACAGCCTTAAATATCTTTTTTTTTTTTAACAAGACATATAGACCCCTCTTTTTTTTTTCTTTTTTTTTTTTTTTTAAATTTGGTTCAATTTTCGATTCGGTTCGTTTTTTTTTTTAGTCAAAACCGAACCGAATAAAAAATTTTTGATTTTTTTTTAAAATTACAACCGAACCGAACAGAAAAACTGAAAAAAAAAAAATCAATTTTTTGATTCGGTTCGGTACGGACCGGATCGATTTAGTTTAGTCCGATTTTTTTGCCCACCCTACAAACAAGCGACTAGAAATTCAGTTTTTCAAGTTTTCAGTGACTGAAAACTCAAAGCGATTGGAAACCTAAAAAAATCTGTGTCTCCAGTTGGTGATGATGATTATTATTATTTTTTAATTTAAAAATATATTTTTTTTTTTAATTTTGTCAAATTTTTTATATTTTAATTTGATGGATTAATATTTACTGTCCATCTATGATAGATAGACGGTGAAGATAAGTTTTTATTAATTTATAATTTTTTTTATTTTAAATTATTATATTTTTTTAATATAAATTTAGGGGTAAAATGATCATTTTAATTTTTTTAAAATTTTTTTGTTAAAATGAACTTTTATTAGATTTTGGATAAAAATAAAACTTTTATAAATAAAAAAATAATATTTCAAACCTCTAATCGTTTTTTTGGGATTTTTCCCTTTTAAAAAACTTAGTCTTTTAAACGCTTGCCTTTCCTATTGCACTCTCTCTCATTTTTCGTTTGTCTTTATTTGATTGGTTTGATCATTGGCTGCTGAGCACTTGTTTTTCTTCTTTTCAAAAGTCCACCGACGTTTGTCCGCTATCATGTGATGAGCATTTGTTTTCTTTACGTTTGTCCGCTATCATGTGATGAGCACTATTTGTTTTCTTTCTTTCTTCCAACGTATGAGTTGTTAGAGAATTTTGGAGTAGAGAATTTGATTTCCCTCTTTGTCACAAGACATAGGCCTTGTGATGGGCTGCCATGACTCTATTATTGAGGATTTTTTTCATTTACGAATCTTACAAATAATTATATATTTAAATGAGTCATGAGGTGAAATTTAGTGGTGAAAAAAATCTTTAAGAGAAGTCTGAAATTATAAATAAAATGGCAAGGACAAGACATCAAAGTGTATTAATATTACATTGGGCCTCAAAAGAACTCTCATAAGTTATAGCATCAAAAACACATAATAATTTAACCTTGATGAAAACAGCAGTGATACAAAAACTTTAAATTTATAGTCTTATTAATACCAACAACAAATTTATATATATATATATATATCAATCAATCAGCCCCATATGAAATATCAATGATCCATCCTTGTGTTTTCCTTAATTTTAATTATTTTATTTATTAATTTTGAAAACAAAAGATTCTTCTCTAAGTATATTTTTAGGACACATTAATAGCCATTAGATCCTGTGGTACACAAATTAAGCAATGATTCTCTATCTTTTATTTGATTTTTTTCTAATTTTGATAATTTATTAATTTCTCAACAAAAAAATATATGACAAATCATTTTAACCCCTAAATATTAATAATGAAAGAAATTTTTAATTATATTTCAAAAAAATCATATAATCCTTAACTTTTCAAAAAATGTTAAATTAATCATCTTCATCGGTCAAATAATGGTCAAACTAAATATGATCTCTTATTGATAGGATTATTTTGGAGATTATATAATTTAAGTTTAAATAAAAAAAGACATGTGTTAATCAATAGATGGTGAAATAATAAACAATAAATAAAAATTGAAAAAAAAAAGAAAAAAAAAAAAGAAGACATGGGGTTTCAAACCAGATGAAACTGTAAAACTTCAAAAAATTACCCAAAATTCTCCAAAAATCACTTCCAAGAAAAAAAAAAAAAACACAAAAAATAAAAATCTGAAAAATTAAATTACAGATAACTCCAGCTCAAATTCATGGTTCTTGCCACAACAGTGTTGGGAACTGATCTTCAACTCTCTCTCCAATCAACACCACTTTGAATCACTCTCTCTCGTCTCCCCCAAAAATCACTTCCATGGTCTTTGACCCTCATCAAGGAGCAGATTCGGCCAAAATAACAAGATCGTCAACAACCAATCAAGCAATATCCAATAAAATTCGTTTGACCTAATTCCACTACATGCCCAGTCGCCAAACCACCCATATTGCTAAATCCAGGCTCCACCAAACCTTGAACTAGCCTTCATTCGTGTCTCTCCATCTTAGCTGCAATAACCACCACAAAACACTCTTTGAAGAAAGAACCCAATTACGTTTAAAATCATCATGGGTATTTTCATAATTAAATATTATTATAATATTTAACCATGAACGGAATATAATGGTCTTTCTATTTGTTTTAATTGAGCCTAAGGGTAAATGAATCTTTTAACGTTTTTTGTTAGGTTTGATCGTTAGTTAGTTGACTGATAAAAAAAAACTAATTTAACGCTTTTTCGAAATGTTAGAATTCTTTTATTACTTTTTGAAAATATAATTAAAAATTTGATCATTTTCTAAAATTTAAGAACGAAAATAATTTTTATTCTAAAGAATAATAGATAACCAAAGTTATTTTATTTTTTTCTCTTTTTTATATTACTAAAACTTAAATTTTTCTTATAAAAAAAGGTTAAACAAATAATCATGGTTCACACCAAGTATTAACTCAAAAAGGAAAAAAAAAATAATACATTTTTTGTACACTTTTTGAATGAAAATACATTTTTGGAAAGATTGTGACTTGCATTCTGTGGTGGGCCTCCAATGTCTTCGCATTAAAATTATCTAACACACTACTTGTGATCCAATGGATTACATTGGTGTCCTATAGCAATGAAAGATAGAAAGCATACACAATTATATATATATATATAGCACAGATTTTTTCAATATTATCAATATTTTGATTCTATTAATATTAGATTAGTATTTAAAAATATCTTTCGAATTTTTATATAAAATACAGAAAATAATTATTGAAATTTCTTCTACCTATAATATAATAATCACATCTTAATTAAAATAAACAATATTTTAAATGATAACATTTACCTTAAATCTTATGGTAAGATATTTTTAACCAATAAAATATTAAAATAAAATTAAAAAAAAAAAGGTTTAAAAAGGGTATTTTGTCCCTCCTCTGTCAGAAACCACTACTCATTCTCTCTCTCTCTCTCTCTCTCTTTTTGACACAGGCCCTCGAAAAACTTGCAAAAGGGTTAAAAAAAGGTCTATGATTACAGTTGATTATTTTCCAACTCCTAGAAAATTTAATTTGAATATTTCAAGTGATTGTGACCATGATTGAAAATGACTTATTTGGTGCATCAAGGGACCCCCCTCACATGCCTCAGCCAAACATACCAAAGAGAAACCTCTATATATATACATATAATATATTTTTAAATATCAATCAAATAAATTTATTTATTATATTATTTCTTTTAAAATAAATATTTTTTTATTTAATCAAAATACAATAAATAAATTTAATTAATTAATTTTTATATTTTAAAATCAGATATATTTAATTATAAAAATATTATATATATTTATGTTTATGTTATCATTTGACTCTCTAACCTGCCACATTTTCGAACCCATTAACAAATAGTCTTTAGCCCGATTTGAAAGGAAAATGCGTTAACTTTATACTCAAAAGGCAGATAAAATCATACGGTAAATATTAGTAAATATTCTCTGAACCATTGAATATGGTTGTAGTTGAAAGGATGGTTGGTGACACCAAGATTAAATGGATAATTAAGAGGGGAAACGTCACATCGAATGAGATAAAGAAGAAAAGTAGGAAGATCCCTAGGTGTAACGTGTCTAGCGATGAAGAGAAAAAGCAAATTCTCTACTCCGGAAAAGAAGACTAAAGACAATTATTGTACTGTCTTACAACTCCTGCGTTCAAAATTCAAATAAAGAAAGAAAGAAAACAAATGCTCAGCACATGATAGTGGACAAATGTCGAAAAACAAGTGCTCAGCAGCGCATGATCAACCAATAAAATAATGGCAAACCAAAAATGAGAGAGCCAGAGAGAGACAGCGTGAAGAAGAACAGAGTCAAAGTCAATTCTCACTAAAAACAAAATAGAAAAGACAAGTGTTGACAAGATAAAATGTTTTAAAAGTGATGTTTGATAGATCTCAGTGCTGAACCCGGACCTTCACAAGGGTTGAACCCACCTGCACGTCACATGTCTCAGTCCCAACTCATCAAACAACGTCACCTCTGAGTATAGTCCATCCTCTCTAGACCAAACAAAGCTCACACTCAAATTCAAACTCGGATTACAAATTAAAATGGACGTTTATATCCTTACTAATGGATAAAAGAAAAAAGGATAAAGAGGTAATTTAATTTCAATATAATTGATAATTGAAATAGATATTTATATCCTTATTAATTGATGAAAAATAAAAGATACAGAAGTAATTACAAGTTTAAATAGTATCTATTAACCATTGTTTAAAAAATCAACAAATTTCGTTGAATTCTCACCGAGTTCTCACTAATCAGTACTTCATTGATCCAAAAATTCTAGATCGTTGGCTCTACTCATTAGAGATGAGTATTTATTGAGTTGAGCCGAATACATGCTAATTTGGTCCAACTCAGTAACCAAATTCAACAGACTCACTTCCAAGCTCGATCACTAGGCTCACCATCAAACTTAAAAAAAAAACTTCAACAATCTCCCACACCACATCAAGCTCCCCAACCAAACTTCAACAATCAACCCTAATCACTCACGACACTGAAAAATCTTTAACACTTAGAACTACACCCTTTATTATGATGCTCTTCATCTTAACCACACACTGAAAAATCTACACCTTCCTTTTTTGTCATTTGTAAATATTAAAGCTTCATACACTGTGATCACTCCATCACATTCAATGATTGCATTTAAGAAAATATATATTAGTATATAAATAAATTTAGTAATTATAATTAAGTCTTTAACACCTGGAAACACACTTTTTACTTTAATACTCTTCGTCTTAACCACTACAGTAAAAAATTTGCATTTTCCTTTTTTGTCGTTTGTAAATATTAAAGTTTAGTACACTATGATCATCCTATCACATTCAATGAATGCATTTAAAATATATATATATATATATATATATAAACTTAGTCATGATAAATAAGTCATTAATACTTTGGATCATTTACTTTGATGCTCTTCATCTTAACCTCCACATCAAAAAATCTGCATCTTTCTTTTTTGTCATTTGTAAATATTAAAGTCTGGTACACTATGATCACCTTATTACATTCAATGACTGCATTAAAAATATATATACTACTATATATAAAAATTTAGTGATGATAAAGAAGTCTTTAACACTTAGGACCATACCTTTTACTTAGATGCTCTTCATCTTAGCCACCACACTAAAAAATCTACACCTTCCTTTTTTGTTATTTGTAAATATTGAAGTCTAGTATACTATAATCACTATATTACATTCAATATTTGTATTTAAAAAAATTAAATAAATTAGTGTATATATAAATTTAGTCATGATAAAAAGGTTTTTTAACACTTGAGACTACACCCTTTACGTTGATGTTCTTCATCTTAGCCACCACACTAAAAAATTTGACCTTCTTTTTTTGTTATTTATAAATATTGAAGCCTAACACATTATGATCATTCTATTTCAATAAATGTATTTAAAATATATATATATATTAGTATATATGTAAATTTAGTCATGACAAAAAAGTCTTTAACAGTTGGGACCACACTTTTTACTTTGATTCTCTTCGTCTTAACCAACATACTAAAAAATCTGCATCTTCACTTTTTGTCATTTGTAAATATTGGAGTCTAGTACACTATTATCACTCTATTATATTCAATGACTGCATTAATATATATATATATATATATATATATTTAGTCATGATATAGAAGTCTTTAACATTCAGAACTACATCCTTTACTTTGATTCTCTTCAACTTAACCACCATACTAAAAAATCTATACCTTCCTTCTTTTGTCATTTGTAAATATTAAAATCTAGCACACTATGATCACCTTATTACATTCAGTGACTACATTTAAATAAATAAATAAATATATATATATTAGCATATATATAAATTTAGTCATGATAAAAAAGTCATTAATACTTGAGACCACACTCTTTACTTTGATGCTCTTCATCTTAACCACCACACTAAAAAATCTGTAACTTTATTTTTTTGTCATTTTGTAAATATTGAAGTCCAGTATAATCACCTTATCACATTCAATGACTGTATTTAAATATATATATATATATATATCTATATTAGTATATATATATAAATTTAGTCATTGTAAAACAGTCTTTAACACTTGGGACCACACTCTTTACTTTGATATTCTTCATGTTAACCACCACACTAAAAAATCTACGCCTCCCTTTTTCGTCATTTGTAAATATTGAAGTCTAGTACACTATGATCACTCTATTACATTCAATTACTGCATTTATAAAATATATATATATATATAAATTTAGTCATGATAAAGAAGTCATATATATATATATATATAGAGTAGGATTGGATGATACAAATTTTAACACAATTTGTTGAATATTGAATGACGATGTTGATTTCAAATGGTTGACATCAAATATTAAATGATAAAATTACCCCTCTTACAATCAAATAAAAGTGGTTTTCCATTTTTCAAAAAGATAACTAGTTTTGGTTGCATGTGCAAGACATGTACTTAAATTTATATTCATTTTACTTACCAAATAAGTTTTAAGATTAAAGCAAATTATTAATTTAATATTATTATTTATAATTTATATTAGTATATATTTAAATTTATCTATTGGATTAAGAATATTTTTTACTTAAATTATTATTATGTATAATATCATAAATAATAATTTTAAATTTAACCGTAAGTCCGTAACTACAATACAGTTAGTTTAATACATTTTCATCCTATTGATTGATAAAATTTCAAATGATCATAAAAGAGTAATTAAATCAATAAACATAATAAAGAGAAATTTTATTTTCATCATATTATAAAAGGGAAAGGATGTACAACTATACCTATAGTTAATATCCACAATGTCTAAAAACTTTTATATACATTATAGTTTTTTGGATTCTTAAACTTTAAAAAGAGTATTCAAAAAATCCAAAACAAAAGCCTAAATATCTATTATTAGAGGAGTGGCAATTTACCACCCTACTACAGTTGTATGTTCACCCCTCTTTGTTAGTGCACCCCATTAATTAAAAAAAAAAAAAAATCTGTTTGCTTAAGCACACCCCACTCTATGCCAAAAAAAATTCCCCATTTCTGTCATCAGCATGTGCAAAACAACCAGACGCAACATATTCATGGTGGGTAGATTCCCTTTCTCAAGCATCAGTCTAAGCATCTTTGAACGGGCATCTGAGCTCTTGCTAATGAGAGGGATAATTTTTCCTGCGTGGAACCATCCCGGCATAATTTTTCCAGGCGAACACCACCCGCACAAAAGCGCTGTGGATTCAAGAATTGAATCTGGGAAATTGAATGTCATGTGAGCAGTATTATTTGAGTGCCATTATCTAGATATTAGGGAAGATAGTGATAGGAGTATCCACTCTTAAGTCTTGCAAGCATGACAGTGAAACAACAATGATAAAGGTAATACGCTACACAGACAACAGGTTCCTGAGGAAGGTGCTGTTGTGTAAATTGAAATGGAAAATAACATTTTGCAGCAGCATCGTGATACCACCATCAAAAAAGTCCTGCATGTCTCAACATATATATTGTTGATAATAACAGAGGACATCTATACCATGGGAGTTCCTAGAAAGAATAAGTTCATCACATTCAATTTTAGCTGTTTGCATAATTTACAAAATTTATAATTATGAAATAGTTAACAGGTTTCCCTGACTTAAGCACTGGGTGTAACATTGGAATTTTAAATTATATACAAATTTGGAACGTACGTACAATTCTAAAAGGGTGAAAATATCGTCACTCTTATTAGAGGTACATGCTTTGCTTGTACATGAACAAAACGAACAATACCATTTTTTTTTTTTTTTTGGGAGAGACAGATGAACAAATACCAATTGATATGATGGCCATGATATTAATGTACCACCAGCATCAACAAGCATGATAGCACTGAAGTTCCGGAAAAAGTACTTTTTCACTTGAAACCTAATAAGACACAAAAATCACACATTATTCAATCAAAATCTTCTTTTCCCATTCCAGTACAGCAAAAATCAACAACACTACTACAAACTCACCCTGCATTAAAATATAATAGGCGGCAACAGATATATGAAGAACAGATCTTCACTGAAGACTAACAAATGCAAGCTTTCAACCCTCGCCCGCCCCCGCCTCCCACTCCCCCCCATAAGTAGCAATATAACAACACCAGTAGCAACATCCTGCCCATTAACAACCCCTACATTAACAAATGCACCAAAATCATAACTCAAATTCTTCTACTTCAGATCTTCCATTAACTCAACTAAATTGCACTCCAATCACACTAAACAACTTATTAACCGCAAATATAAATTCGAATCAATGATTTTTCTCACATTTCAACAAACAAAATCAAATTATAAACTAAAAAAAGCAGTTACGCACTGAGAACTAACAATCAAGAGAGCAGTAATTGATTCATTCGTCCACCAATTCTCTTCAAGAAAATGACCAATAACAATACAAGCGCATAACAGTACAACAAACAGATTCATCGACATGACAGACACGAGATCTGACGTGGCAAGATTTTGCCATTTCATCGCAACCAAGCAATGCATTTGATCCATTTTTCAACAACCTCTTCTTCAATCAATCAACCAAAACTATTCAACCTAATCAATCTACAACACAATTCTACAACAATTCAATCGATTCTGTTTTCTACTCCAATCTTCAAAAGCCGGCATCAAAAACACCACAAAATTCAAAACAAAACCGTTTATTTTCACAAATTTGTTACTGTTAAAACTAAGCAAAAAAAAATAATAATTCAGCTTTCTTTTTTCACAAAATCAGATTAAAAAGAAAAAAAAAAAATACAATAATCCGACAGGTATAAAGTGTCTCCAAAAGCATTCAAACAACAAAAAATATAATTTCCTTTTTATATTACCGAAAAAAACTGTTTTAAAATAAATTAAAGTTGATTTTCCGAGAAAATATTATACTTGAAAGTTGCAAAAGAAAATGCTCACCACGACGAGACTTGTTTCTGACTTCTGAGTCGTTTAACATTTGCAGAAAAACAACCAAAAAACATGCAACCATCAACGCATCAACCAAAACACAGAGGGATCCAAAACAGAGCCAAAAGTAATCATTAGTATACACCTCTATAATTTATATAAAAACAATCCAGTATGGCTTCCCACTTCCACACTTCTCTGTATCAACTTTCTTTTTCAATAAAATACAATATATTCTTCAATCCTATCAATTCAACATCATCTTATCAACCCAATCAACCATTACTCTTTCTAGTTTATACCCCAACTAACGGCACCTACATCACCACTTTGCATTACATTTACTTTTTTTATTACATTTTTAATCATCATTCCCACGTCACCAAAAAAAACAATAAGGTTTACAGAGTGGACTCACTCTTGCATTTTCATCTGCAGTGATGAGAACAAACTCGTTCCTGTTGTGAGACCCAGCAATAAGCCTACCACCAGTGTCCCACAACTCACCACCGACAAGACAAAACAACAACACCCACCACCACCAGACCACACACTACTCCAGAAAATCACCAATTCCGGTTCCGTGCAGCCACAAGCAGTCAGTTGGTGTTGTTGTTCTTCAACTTCCATCACCAAAATGAATCCAACAACGACAACGCCAGACAACCTTATTGTGGTACTACAAAAAAAATCAGAAGCGAACAAAAATAAAACGACTGTGAAAAACAATCAAGGAGCTAAAAACAACCCAAACTATAACAAAACCACCAAAAAAAAAACCCAGAAGCTGAAGTTGAAAGCAACAGCTTTTTACCAAGCGAAAAGCAAAACTAAGCGAAACCCAGATGACAAAAACTGCAAAAAAGCAGATTTGTAATGCGAAAAGAAGCTGACAATGACAGATTTTGAACAGAGAAAATTAAGGGCTGATTACAGTGAACCGAAAAATTAGGAGAAAAGGAAGGAAAAATCGATTGAACCTTTGAAGGAATAGATCAAGCTGATGATGATGATGATGATGATGGAGTGGATCAAAATCTCCTCTGTCAATCTCTCTCTCGCTTGCTCGGTCTCTGGCTCTTTGTGGAGTTGCAAATGATAAACTTCTTATCACTCAAGTAGACACATTTCAATAGCTGCTAAAAATCTGATTAATTTCCTATTTTTCATGTCAAAAAAAAAAAAAACCTGAAATAGAGATGCATAGGTCGAATTACTTACCAGACGAGGAGATGACGAAGAGATGCTAAGACAAAGATTCTTTTCTATGCAATAATGGAGTTGGATAAAGGAAAGAGAGAAAATGGTGTGAAGATGAATGAGAATGAGAGAAAACTGGAGTAATGGTTCTGATTCAATGAAATGTTTTTTGAATTTTCTTAGCAGGTGGGTCGGAGGAGAGTGGCCTTGTCTTCGTCCATTGTTTTCGTTTTTATTTATTTATTTATTTTTTATTGTTTTACTTTTCAAACGAATGCGGGGGTGCAGTACATGAGGATAAAAATATAATTTTCCTTGCAAAACAAATTTAGGGGTACTGAAACTGCCACTGTTCACCACTATCTTCCCATTTTCCATATATACTAGAAATGGACTCCAATAGAACTCAACTGAGCAGTTATAGTCCTGATCTTTTGGGTTCTAGATTGTGAAGTTTGAAAAATTTAAGTATTATGTGTGTGTCAAGTTTTTGTCTTTTGAGTCAGAATGTTAAGGTTTGTGGGTGTGTCAGTTTTAGTTTTTTTGGGTCATAGAATAAGAAAGCTATAAAATTTGAGGTTGTTGGTGTATCAAACTTTAGTCTGTTAAGATGTGAAGTGTAGAATTGTGTGATTAATGGAAACTTCAATTTGAGTACCTGTACTCAATTGGGTTTAAGGTTTTGTTTTCTAGGGTTCGATGGAAAACGTGAACGTTTATTTTGTTTATGTGCTTTTTCTTTGTATTATTCGGTTAATGATCCTGTATTTGGGTTTGTACTTACAGGTACCAGATGCCGCTTGCTCTTGTTGGGTTATTTTCTTGTGTGGTGCATTGGGACTTTTTCAAGTTCAGTAATGATAGATGGAATTTAGACCAGTATCCTGTAACCGAACATGCTTGGGTTCGAATTACGCAATGTGGTGAGTTATCAAATTTTTCTTCCCTCAATCATATGCGACAGTTTTCGATGAGAAAATTTGTTATTTCATCACTATACATTGGTGATGTAGGGAAAGAATTGTTGATGCTTAATAGTTTTATTCTATATATGAAGAATTGATATAAATCTAATTGCAGAATTTTCTGACTTGTTATTCCATTCTTCTTATTTGTGGGATATGGTCATGTTGTAGTAAAATCATGATTGGATTGTGAAATGATGTGGTGGTGGGAAAGAAATGACATTTGATTATAACTCAACATCTATATGTACTTCATGTATAAAATTATGTATAAAATTTAAAATTTAGGAGGGGGAAGGATTGAAACACCTTAGCATAGCACCACTGCCTGACAAAGTTTAAAATGCTTCTATGAATGAACATCTCTCATTAAACATACTAAAACTGAAAATATGAGGTAAAACCAAAAGCAAAACTCACGTTAACGAGATGCATTGCTCCCCAATTCTGTATTTCCACAATACATGGCTTTTAGAATATAACTGACAATCATCTCCAAACTTAGCAGACGACCCAATAGTACAAAATGGGCAAATTGAAACACCCTAACACATAAATTTTAACTATGAAAACTCTAAATGCCAAAAAAAAATAAAAAATAAAAAATAAACATCCATCCAAATAACTTGATTGATTATGACCAATATTCCTAACAACTCATATCATGAACAGAAACAAGCAAAATAATAAACAATCAATAAATATACATAAAAGCTCAAAATTAATAACAAAACAATGAATCTATTTTTAAAATATCTTTCAAAATTCAGGCAAGTTTGTACACTAAAAAGCCATATTATAACACCATAACAATCCACGAACAAACACAAAATCACTGGCGAGTTAACAAAACTAAGCATAGCAGGGATTCCATTGGGGCATTTGTTAATGCGATTTCACTGCCTTTTGAAAGCATAAAGTCATCATTTTTCAGCTATTTTCACAAATAAAACAATTACTTCAAGCCACCAATCAAACAACACATATATTCTCCACCAATTCAAGCCATCAAAAACATATGCCAATTAGTTAAATAGAACCTTTGTTTGATCTTTGTTTTCAACAATATAAACCGAATAAAATTTAAACTTTATTATTTCTACTTTATACATTCTTCTCAAGCAAACAAAAAAGAGTTAAATGGAAGAATTGACACTGACCCATAACTTCTGCTAGAGGTCCTTCGTCAAGGAAACCGCCACCACCACCACCACCGTGACCGGCCCTCTATCCTTGTCGCCACCAAAATGGCCTCCTCTCCACGGCCTCCATCTCTGCTGCCTCTAAAGTCATCGACGCCGCCAGACCCATCTTCATGTTCATCTTCAATTCAACTTCAGAGTATATATATATATATATATAATATAACCCTAACAATTAATCACAATATCAACCCAAACTGTCATCCACTTCAGTCAAAATCACATACACATCCCACCAATTATATCATAAAAAAATCCACAAATTACAAAGAAAAAGAAGAAAAAAAATCCACAAATTATATCTTTACCTTCTGCCTCTCCATTAAGGTCTCATTCGCCTCGATGGCCCATAGGTGGTGACCGGATCTCTGCCTTCAGCAGTGCTGTCCGACGGAGCCGGCTCTACTGTTATGTCGAAGCAGTCAAGGTAGGAGAGAGTTGAAGGCCAACGAGATGATGAAGTCTAGTTTTGCTGGTTGACGGGTGAGTTAGTGATGGTGCAGTTTGGCTTTGACAAGTGAGTGGAGGATAAAATTGTAATTTAACTTTCAAACAAATGCGTGGATGTGAAATTTTTGCATTGTTTATCTCTTCTCATTTTTTATATAGAGTATAATATATAAGGTGTTGGAGTTTTAATAATCAGACATATCTTATTTTAAAATATAAAGATTAATCAATTAAATTCATTCATTGTATTTTCTCTTTTAAAATAAATTCTTTTTTTATTTAATTTAAATTTAATTAATTGATTTTTATTTTTAAAATTAATTATATTTGATTATAAAAATCGTTATATATATATATATATTTATAAAAGAGTTAAGCCTCGAATCATTCGATTCAATTATGTCTGTAAACTAGTAAGTTGAATAACACTGTAGACCTTGATACATCATTTTTGTATTTTATGGTCAAAATATACTAGTAATCCCGTACCCTTAAACAATAATATTATGTTTCTAAAATAATAATAATAATAATATTATGCAAAAAAAAAAAAAAAAAATCCAGAGCCCCAATCAATGTCATGGCAGTGCCAGATCCTGGCTGCAAAGTTGATTGGGCGCAGTCCCTCTGCTTTTTCTTGACATGACACTGGCTTTATTGACAAACCATCCTTGTTTCCATGACTGAATTCCATTGACATTGTGAACAATGAAGCTGAACCCGTTTTATCAGTTTGAAAACACTTTACTTTGCTGTCAAATTGAAGCTCAACCTGTTTCTTGAACTGAATAAAAACTTGTAAGGCTGCTGATCTTCTTACAAAAGGTCCTTCCAAAAGTAGATTCAAGTTCCTGTGTTCCAAGCTGAATTTGGTCTAGTCTCCCCAATTCGGCTTGAGGGGGAATGTGAAGAATAAAGCTGAAACTGTTACTATCAGCTCCAAGAAAGAAGCCACAGTATTTTGGAGCTTTAGTGATAAAAGAAGTTCAGCTTGTCAGGCTTTAGCTGAGACATCAGCTGTTCCAAGAATACAATTCCATCAACTTAAGACTTCAGTTTGTCCAGCTCAAGCCACTGTAGAGCAATCAGCTATCAAGATTTTTTTGGTGGTAGAAAGCAATCGGTTAGAAAATATGGTGGCAGCTTCTCATTGGTTGATTCCACAAAATTAGTTAGGCTGCAACTGATTGTTTTTCAATAATGTAAGGCTGATATGATCATTCCAGAACGTATGAAAAAGTAGACCATTCACGTCAATGAAATGCACAATTCTTGAATCTTGTTTTCTTTGATTTTTCTTCAATCGTGCTTTCTCATCTCTTGATGAAATTATTATCAATACAAACCCAAACCTCTTGAATTTTCATTGACATAATATTTGTGGCTTCAACTAGAAGCTCTTTAAAATCAAAAGCCATCTTTTAGGGTTCACTTTTGTGTTTTGTAGGGGGGTTCTGGATTTAATGGAGGTTCTTTTTGTGGAAGACATGTTACTAGGGTATGATAAGATTTGTCCAAGAACAGAAATGAGAGCTGAGAAAGGAATCCTTTCTTTATTGTCCTTTTTTTTTTCTAAATTATTCTCTCTAGATGAAGAACATTTATTCATCTAGTCGATGAACCCGGATGAAGTTCATCCGAAATTGTTGACCCTGATGAAGAATCAACTTATTTTTTAAAAAAGAAAAAAATTCAAGTTGAAATCTAGGTTTTGTTATTTCAAAAAAAAAGAAAAAAAAAAGAAGGGTTTTGTTGCTGATTTTGTTGTTGTTGAGTTTGAAGCTTCGAATTGGTATGAAGTTAAAGTTGAAAGCTTCGATTGAAATTGGTGGTTACGGTTGGATTTATTGTTGTTGATTTAGTGTTTGTTGATGAAGAATAGAGAAGAAGAACCCGGTGTTCTTTGATCTGGAAGGGGATGTGATTTTTTAAGTTTTTTTCAAGTTGAAAAAGTTGAAGATCTTCAACATGAAGATATGGGTTCAAAATCCAAATTGATCTCTAATTTCATTGTTTGTTTTTTTTCTTTTTCCAATTTTACAACAATTTTTTTTTAATTTTTATTTTTAAATTAATCTCCATCATCCATCACATCTCTCTCTGTCTTTTTTTTTTTTTTAATAATTCTTAATTATTTTAAAATTCTTTTTTACAATCTATATAATTTAGAAATTAATAGAAAATTAAAAAAATTTGGAAGATGAAATTACTCTTAAGTCATATAAGTTTGACTAATTTTAACAGAATTTGACTAACAGAGTAACAGTGTTGTGTAATAGAAGGGTAAATATATTTTTACTTGTTTTTTGGCAAATCTCATAAGAGTGTTGTGCAATTACTTCAAAAACAAAATAAGTTTCTGCTTAAAAAAAAAAAAAAAGATAAAATACATTCCAACATATATACTCTAAATCATGTTTTGTTCATTCCAATTAAATACTTACTTATTTCTGTTTTTTTTTTAAATTAATTACGAAAATATTAAAGAACATTAAAAAGTATATTCTTAAAGTAGACTTGGTGCTTTAAGGTTCATATTTCAACTCTCATCAAAGTAATAAACTTCTCTCCCACCATATAAAAATGTGTGGATTGTCCCTTTACCTTTGGTGGGCTCTCCTCCCCTCTCCTATGTGTGGATTGATCACTTTCACATGAAAACTGCTTCCGGACCATGACTTAGAGTCAAACTTCATTTGGTCCGATTGACATATGAGCTTCTCCTGATCATATAACCAAAAAAAAAAAAAAAAAAGTTGAACCTCCTGTAATTCGATTCAAGCATGCCTGTCAACGAGTACGTTGAACAAAATTTATAGAGGTTGATGTATCGTATAATATATGGTCAAATATACTAGTAATCCAGTACTTTAAATAATAATATTATGTAGCATCAAAAAATAAATAAATAAAAAGTTAAAATAAAAAACCAAAAAAAAAAAAAAAAAAACGAAAAACAAAACAAAATGCAGAGCCCAATCAATGCCAGGCAGTGCGAGCTCGTGGCTACAAAGTTGATTGGGCTCAGTCCTGGGCTTTTTCTTGACATGACACTGTCTTTATTGACAACCATTCATGACTTAAATTCTGCTGACATAGCTCTAAACTTTGCTAAATTTATTTGGTTCAATTTATTATATACATAGTAATTTGGTTTGGACTGAAACATGATCCGATGAGTATCAGTCTGCTTTGATGCCAAAGTCCATTTCAAATTAAAACTAACCTTCATACATCCCTAACTACACTCACAATTATCTTCTTTTGTTTTGTACCCAATCTCATATTCTTGTTGCTTTACTAACTACCCAACATTAATTTATATCATAATTTAAAGTTGAATTATTTTCTGTTTTTTTAAAGTAACAATACAAGGAGCATGAATTTTTCGCTTTTTCAAATCCACATTAAAGCATTGCAAGAATTAACTCAATGGATCTTAGCTCATATAATAAATGAGATAATTACTCTCATAAATAGAAAATTATTGGACTTGTATTTTATAATCGGGGTAAGACTAAATATGAAATTTTAGATGTATACATTATACATATATGTATGTTTATATTATTTTAAAATAATGCCGCAATTTATTTAAACTTTTAAAGTAGTTGTACAAATAATGAACTTAACTACTACATAATTTTGAATGAAAATAATAACTTCGCTTTTTATGAATGACTCTCATGAGATTTATTCATAATTCAACATTTGATGATATTTTTTCTTTATTTTTTTCATTTGGGGAAGGGATTTAGAGTACTTAAATTATAGGTGTGAATCATCACATCACAGGGATTCAAATCACTGGGATTGCAATTAGTTCAATACAAAGTTGTTAATAATTTAGACTATTTTTTAAAAAATTATAAATTTAATATTTAGAGTTATCGGGATTTAATGAGATTAATAAGTACGGCTCAAAAATATTCTATCCACTACTTTTTTTCCATGTTAGGTAAAATAAGTTTGTCTTTTTATATATATATACAATTTTTTTTTTTTTTTTTCTGAACTATTACAATGTAATCAAATTTTGGGGAGGGGAGTAGAACTCAAACTTAAAATCTAGATGATGTATGCGTTGGGACATACCATTAATCAACATTGTCACACAATATACTTACCAACTTATGTGTCTTTATCTAATAAACATTATCTGTATTTTGAAAACTTGAACAAGCAATTTCTAATGTTACATGTATATGGCCAACAATATATTTTTCGACGAATCTAAAATCTTAAATTCAAATCTTTTTTTAAGTAAGAAACGAATTTTACATGTATACATAATTTTTTTTTTTATTACATGCATGCTTGTTTAAATATATTCTATCCGTTGTATAACTATATCTAAATTGATATTGAAAATTATAAAAAGAAGAAGAAGAAGATTTTGCTTTTAAAATTTGAATGTAAAATTGACCCAATAATTTGAATGAATGATGTCAATATAGATATTAGAAAAAACATACATACATAAAGACATACATACACACACATATATATATACACACACACACACACATATATATATATACGGGTCGTCTACAATATATTTGGGTATTATACCCCGAATTGATTACATTCTAAAATTAGTGATTGTATATTATTATATTTAATTACGACTAAACATTGTCGATTATGTAAATATGATTTGACCTCATTTATTTGTAATCATATATAATAAATATAATATAATAAAATACAATCAGTAATTTAATAATATAATTACTCATTTATAGTTGTGTTGCATATATATATATAGATATAATTTTTTCTTTAATTTATGAAAACAGATATAATTTTTTTTAAATATACATGGAAAAGCATGTGTGAACAAGATGACATATGCCAACCCAAAATGACCAGATATGACACATCTCTTTTTATATTCCTTGTCATCTATTTTAGTCGTGGGAGTTCTAATTCCAAATGTACTACGATTTATCATCATCTAACTTGGTTTGACAATAAAATTATTATTCAGTTTAATAATAATTAGATTTAATGAATTACAATTTAGGTGATATCTTAAAAAAAAAAAAAAGTTCAATGAGACTGTCTCACATAATGAGACAGGACCTAATAAAAAAAGATAAATAAAAAAAACCAATGAAAATAAAAAAAAAAAAGCCAATGAAAAAGGTAAGAAAAAATAAATAATATTATTTCATTAATTCGTCTCAGCTGTATCAATCGTATGATGGTTTAAGGAAAATTTTCTCCTAAAAAAAAGCATAAAAAATATATATTTATAGGTTTTATGTGTTTTTTTTTCCCTATAATTCGGATTAATCCCGAGAGACTCGTAACCTGTTTCATCACTATTTAGGGAAAAAAGAAAAAATAAAAAAGAAAGAAAATATGAGATGACTAGGGTACAAGAAGCACGAGGGAGGGAAAAACAGTTCACAAAATGAAATCCACGTTGACAACACAAGTGTGGAGATAAGTACATCCATGTGTCCACTTGTTACATTTTCCTTTTCTCTTTAAAGTTAGAACTACTTGGAACTCGAGAGTCCCAGATCTTTCCTTGTGCTTCTCAACTCATCTTCAACAACACCAAATCCCAACAGTGTGACCTGGCCAGAACTGACCAAGTTCAAAACTTGAACCAAAACCAACCACCATCCATTATGTCTTCCTGTTCTCTCTCTGTCACATTACACAATCTCTTGTTGTCTTCTTCTTCTTCCTTTTCTAGTTTTAGAAACAAACCATCTTTGTCCAACTCCAATGCAACTCTCTCCCTTCTCTCAAACTCTCCAAAACTCCCTCCTTTCACAACTTCACATCCACATTCAATCTCCATCAGAGCCTCTTCCTCAGTCTTCTTCTTCTTCCACTACCTTAGCTGAGCCTGAAGGCATCAAGGTTGCTCCTTTTTGCCCCTCTCTCTCAGCTTTTGTATAATTGTTTATATGTTTTTGACTTTTGGGATTTTGTGTGTGTGTGTGTGTTTTCATGTTTCAGATTAATTCAGTGCCTACTAAGCCAATCGAGGGTCAAAAGACTGGAACAAGTGGTCTGCGAAAGAAGGTAGCTTTGGCAATAAAAAAGAATTTTTTTTTAGTTGATATTCATGTTCTATATTGAGTTTGATTGCTGAGAAATGAGAAGAATATGAAATGCTATTCTGGGCTTTTGTTTATTTATGTTCTTGGTTTTGTTTGATTGAAATGGTTGATTTAGGATAGTTGAGTATTGATTAGGACTGTGTTTTCATCCATTTTATTTTATTTGTTTTCATTTGTTGCCAACTGAATGATAAATACCAGTTGATGTTTTGCTTATCTTGTGGAATTCTATGGTTTTTTTTTTTTTTTCTTTTTTCGTTTAGGTAAAAGTGTTTATGCAAGAGAATTACCTTGCGAATTGGATACAGGTTTGAGTTTTTACACTTTCTCTGTTGTTCATTGTGGCGTTGATAGTGTCAAGCATGTGTGGATTAGAATGTTTCATTTGTAGGCCTTGTTCACTTCATTGCCGCTGGAGGACTACAAGGACGGGGTTTTGGGTGTTAGGGGGTGATGGTCGTTATTTTAATCGAGAAGCTGCTCAGGTAATACTGTATATATGACTGTAATGTATTGAATAATACGATAATGGGTAAACACGGGTTCCCTTGTATTATGCTTGTCTTGGTTTGAAATGCAGATTATCATCAAAATTGCTGCGGGGAATGGTGTTGGTAAAATTCTGGTTGGCAAGTAAGACTTCTAACTTTATTTTGAATAAGCTAAGTTTTCTTCATTGTTGATTGATAATTTCGGTGGTCTTATCTAACATCCTTTGAAATTATAAATTAGAGGAAGGGAATGATGAAAATAACACTTATCATATATCTTATATGCTCCCTTCCTGTCAGTTATATCAGTAACCTTTTGAAATTTTATGGGGAAGTTTATGGTGGTGGTTTTTCTGGTTTAACTGAGAGATATACGAGAACTTGGAAGTTGTATTGAATTTCATTTTTCTCTGCATAAAAAGATGCTCAAATAAAGTCAGTCTGTTTTGTTCATTACATCAACCCAATTCTTTCATCAATGGGTATGGTGGAGCATCATGTTATGCGTCTTTCAAGGGCTTTTGTCATACTGAATTACTTCTACTAATGTAATGTCATCAACATTTTGTCATTGTAAAGCAAATTTCTTACTGCTGTATTCAGGACACTCTGTTTCTATCCTGAAAAAATAAATGAAATTTCACTTTTGCAGGGATGGTCTTATGTCCACACCAGCTGTTTCTGCTGTAATCAGGAAGCAGAAGGCAATTGTTGGAGACTCTTTATCTCTATGTTGTCAAATTTTTAGCATTTCATATGCTTTTTTTTTTTCAATGATTTGTTATTTTTATTTATTTAGTATTATTTACTAATTAGTTGGACACTGAATTTCTCAGGCCAATGGTGGATTTATAATGAGTGCAAGCCATAATCCTGGTGGACCTGAATATGATTGGGGTATCAAGGTGACTTGCTCGTGTTATGCTTTGTCACACTTTCAGATGTGAAGAATAAAATCCCGCTGGTTTTTTATGATTGTATACTTAGTAGTTTTCAATCCAAACCTTTCTATTAAGTAACATGACAAAGATTTTAGACCCCGATGCCCTATCAGTCACAATTTGACTATTTGATGTTTTCTGATTTCAAATGCATTCGTATTCACATTTGCAGTTTAATTACAGCAGTGGCCAACCTGCGCCTGAATCCATTACAGACAAGATTTATGGAAACACACTTTCTGTAAGTAGTAGGTGAATATACGTGCATGCTGCTATTCGTTTTCCTTTCATTTTTCTTATTACCATCACTTGCATTGTCTTGACATGTTTAACAAAAAAAAATGTTTTTTCAAGTATACCTTCTTTACTTGATTTCCTAGCATATCAGTTCTCTTGTTAAGAATATTTCCCAGTTATAGTAAAATTTTAATTATTGTGTGAAATGCTCTTCATCTGGTTCTTTTTACTACATCAAAGTACACATGAGATCTAAATTTTGTAGTATTCATATAAGAAAACGTTTAGTTGATTTTAGAGTGAATGGTAACCTCACCACTCCGGAGATGAGCAGTGCCATTAGTGTGGATGGGGGTGAGTTGCTTGTGTGTGCATCCCTTTGTGTGTTGCTTTTGACCATGCTTCCTTAGCATGGCAAGTTGACTGCTATTTGCTAAAAGTAATGACACCATATTGGCCAAGTCTTTGTTAATTCTCAAATCCTAAAGAGCTTTTGTAAAGTTTGCCTGAGTATGTGGTGTGTGACTGATGGTATCTCGATTGATACTTAACTAAGTTGGGACTTAAAGAACTAGCCTTTTGTAGTCACCATTGCATTTGATGGTTCTTGACCAGTTCTCCTGATCAATCTGAAAATATTTATATTGGACTCTAATTCGTCCTTTGAGTTGTGTTATTAGTCTTTCACATTTTTTAGTTTGGTTATTCAATTTATAAGGTGTTAGTATTGTTTTCCTGATAAATGCATGAGCTCAGTCAAACCAAATGCTTTACATTCAGATATGGTAATATCACTTTGAAGTCTTACTTATTATTTGTCAATGCAAGTTAACAGGCATTTGACATATAAAGCTGAAGAACTAGGTTCTAATTGGCCCTTATGGTCACAAGTTATTTTTGACCCTAGTTGATCACTGGGCCGTTGCAGTGGATGTAGCTGCTATATCAGTTCTTAGTATATTGAAGATCTTAAGATCCAGACTATTTTGTACTCTCCTGTCTCTCTTTCTACTTTTTTGGTGGTGGCATCTAATTGTTGTCCTTGTCTTATTACTTTAGCTTGGTTGTTCATTTTCATCATCTTCAGAAATAATAATTATACATCAGACTTTGTCAGCTGATGTTTTGGAAAATTATTAATTGCTTCTAACCTGATTAGTGCACCCTTTGCATGAAATCTGAGATGTGTAAATATTATGCAGATCTCTGAAATTAAAGTGGCCGACATTCCTGACGTTGATCTTTCTTCTCTTGGAGTTACAAAATATGGAAACTTCGTTGTGGAAGTAGTAGACCCAGTTTCTGACTATTTGGAGCTAATGGAGGTGAAAAGCAAATCATGAATTTTTGGAATTTAGAATGACAATTTCTGTATGCTTAATTGGAGTAACTGTGTTGACTTTTTTGCAGAATGTTTTTGATTTTTCGCTCATCAAAAGTCTCCTCTCACGACCTGATTTTAGGTATAACTTGTGCTTTTACCACTAGCAAGCTTAAATAACTGTTGTTGTGGACCTTGTGGTACAATGGGATATAAATATTATACTGAAATTCAGTAATAAACTTTATACTGAAATTCATATCTTGTGTCAACTCCACCAAAGCTTTCCTGGGATCTATTTGAAACCTGCTGTTAGGAACCTCACTAACTTAAATTTAATAAAAGACAAACAAAGGGATTTTATTACTGAAAAACAATAAAACAAAGATAAGACTGGCACTGCTACACCAAGAGATTAAGGCAAGTGCTACACCAGCCAACACAAACTCCAAGATGCCTTAATACTTCTAACATCCCCCCATAAATAATTGTTGAAAACCAAAACATATCCCACAATCAAGGTAATTGCCTGAACCAAACCCCTTCAATCAATATTGATTGGTTTGACTAATTGCCTAAACAATACCCAATCAACCAACATTAATTTCTTTGACTTTCCTGCAATACTCCTTCAATCACGCTTCATCAACATTTACTTCTTTGACTCTCCATCTATGGTAAATTGCTTCATTAACATTTATTCTTTTGACCCTCCATCTGTGGTAAGTTGGGGGTCTAACACCTGCAATGTAAATCCTGTATAACAACCACATTTTTGTGGCACCAATTGAATTTAAATGATACTACCTTGTAATTCTTTTGAATCCCTTCTGTGTCTTTATTTCACACATTCATCTGCTACCTTCATCCTTCTTCCCCGTTTACCGTTTCATTTGATGGCCAACTGATGGTATCAAAAACCTATAAGCAAATATCCATGAGAGGAAGTGATTTTCTTTTCATTTTTTCATTATGTAAGATTTGAGGAATGACCAGTTTGATAAGTTCCTATGTGCAGCTTTTGAAAATTTTTTTTGTTAGGAACATTCATTTTCCTTATGGCTCGAGGGAGGTTTTGTTGTTATTTATGCTCAGTTTCTTCATGGTTGACAACTCTCTTCAGTATCCTTTGTGTTTTTTGGAAGTTTATCACCTACCTAACAAGGTGTCCAGAGTCCTCTGAGCACCTCATTAATCCTAGAGGCATGCAGTCTCCTGTGCCGTTGCATTTGGCAATTGTTGAGTTAAATCTTGAGGGTTACCCTTTAGTTGACCTTATTGGTAGATCAAACCTGGTAGAGTTTCTTTCATGTTGAGCAGGGAATGGGTAAGCAAACACAAAACAACCCCACTTTTTAAGGACATATAGCTTACAGTGCTGGGTGGTATGGCTGTTCTTATTTAATGTTAATGTCAAAGATCATGAACTAGTACAGGATCAAATGTCACAATTCTTGGTGAATCTGCCATAATTTCATTGATCTCTTCATTGATGTTTAGCATAATGACAGATCTGATAGGAAATTGGAAGACACTTTTTGAGTTTCAAGAGCCATTGAGTCTCTTTTTAATTAAATAATCTGTAGTTAATTAAACTGTTCTTCAGTGTCTTTTCATTTCAGTTCAAAGATGTCGTCTACTTGTTAATAGCGCCAAAAAATATCTGTAATTGAGCTTAAATGTCACACTTAAGAAGAATGTTGGAAATTCCCATTGTACATTCGGTTTGAAGGTTTATGTACTATTCTGTGAAGGAGTGTTCATAACTTTTGTTATTTCTTTGTTGGAACTAGAATTCTGAAAATATCTGCACAATGTTGTTAAATTAACTCACTGTTTTGTCTGCTTTGTGGATTTAACTCATCCACGAACGACAAGACTTTGAGCATTAACTTTTGCCATGTGAAGTGTCAAAACTTTCTCATGAATGAAGTAGTTCAGCCAGATTTAATGTCTTCCACTTCAATTACATGCGTATGCTTTTTACTTGTTCCATTTACATTTCATTATCTTCTTTCCTGTTGAGAGTTGTGTGGTTTTCAATGTTATAGACTGTTGTTGGAGACTTGGAGTCCTTTTTCTGCGTCGTGCATTTGGTTTTTCTTTTATGGGAATGACAAGTCTTTTATTCATGGTCTACTTTAATCTTGAGTACTTAAATGCGTGAGTGAGATCAAGGTTTCATGGTTTTAAATTGTTCTGTATTGGTTTTTGCATTGTAGGTTTGCATTTGATGCCATGCATGCAGTTACTGGGGCTTATGCAAAACCCATCTTTGTGGACAAATTAGGAGCCACACCGGTATGTTGTGCACATGAAGTATCTTGAATGTACTATTATTTTGTTCATTATTGATGTTCCTGACAGCACATGTTAGGCACGTCATGTAGGATTCAATCTCAAATGGAGTTCCTCTGGAGGATTTTGGGCATGGTCATCCTGACCCTAATCTTACGTAAGAAAATTAAACCTTGCTAAAATGTTGTTATATGCCATTATTGCATAGAATAACTCACTTATATTGAAAAACAGATATGCCAAAGATTTGGTAGACATTATGTATGGTGAGAATGGACCTGATTTTGGAGCTGCAAGTGATGGTATGTAGAATAAGAGTTTGATGCTTGAGTTTTGATGTATATTAGATTACTTGATGCCTACTTGAACTCATACATATGTGTTGAGATGGTGGCAAATTTCCTTTAGGTCCTAAACCTCTTCCTGCTGGAGAATTATCTTCAATATTGAAGGAGAACTATCTTGGATATAAACCTCTTCGTGCTTCAATCTTTTGCATCTTTAAGTGTATTCTATGTTAGTTTCTTGGTATTACTTGTGTATAATCATTGGCCACTATCTTATACTTAATTTGTTTACATTATTCAGGAGATGGAGATAGAAACATGATTCTAGGTAAGGGATTCTTTGTTACTCCTTCGGACTCGGTTGCAATTATCGCGGCCAATGCACAAGAAGCCATTCCGTATTTCCAGAGTGGTCCTAAAGTATGAAACCTAAAAGCCTTCTCTTCCCTATTCCTACTTTAGGAACTTAAAATAATTCGCTGCTTTTATTACTTCACAGGGTTTAGCTAGATCTATGCCAACAAGTGGCGCTCTTGATCGTGTTGCTGAAAAACTGAATCTTGTATTTTTTGAGGTTAAGTGCTTTTAAACTATTGTATTGATTTTTCTTTGAATATGATGTACTACAAATGGAGATTTACATACTTAGGAATGCTACTTTAATAACAAACAGTGGACCTTCTTGGATTCAGGTTCCCACCGGGTGGAAGTTTTTTGGAAACCTTATGGATGCTGAGAAGTTGTCCATTTGTGGGGAGGAAAGTTTTGGTACAGGTTCTGATCACATTCGTGAGAAGGATGGCATATGGTAACTGTCTTTTATTGCCTGAATAACTGTCTGTTTTGTCCAACATTTGCTTGGTTGTGTCGTACCACATGTCCCTTTTGTTGATAAATATGATAAGCTTTTAGAAAAGAACTAAGGGAGGTGAAAGCTCAAATATTGGTGTTTACAAGCGTCATCTCGTAATGTTCATTGTTTTCCAGCCGAACATCAGACATTTGGCTTAATATTATAAATTATTTATAAACAAAAGGGACAACTTGCTGTCCCTTCTGTTGATAAATATGATAATCTTTTAGAAAAGAACTAATGTAGGTGGAAGCTCAAATATTGGTGTTTACAAGCGTCATCTCGTAATGTTCATTGTTTTCCAGCCGAACATCGTGCATTTTGGTTTCATGTTGTTCTTTCTTATTAGTTTACTGTTACATAATTTTGACTAATCAATGAACCAGAACCAGAACTGCCATATGCTATCTTAATTCTCTAGGATCAGCTTTATACATAGAAAAGTATTCTTTTTTAATTTTAATTATTGTTTTTATGAGGGTTTAACCTCTTATAAATTAATTTCAATGGAGGCCATTTGGTGATGGTGATGGCAGAAGTCTTCCATGAACTTTGGTCTTGGCTGAGATCAATTGGCAGGCTGAAATCGCTATAACTGAAACTTTTGACTTTGACATTTAACCCTTGTGGCATGGGAATGGGGCTGGGTGAGGAGGATGGATGGTACATTTTGAAATATTTACCAAATTTTCATCTTTTGGGAGTTGGCCACACTTAAGGCGAGGTCTCATGAAACCAGTAAACATATCCTGCCCCTGCATACATGTAGGATTCACTGCACACATGCTTACTATGGATGGGGATAGTGATATATACCTGTTTCATATTGTGTTATCACTATAAGCAAACAGGACTTCCCATGGAGAAAAAAAGGTACCCTTTTGACTTTTTAGGTGCATAGTTTTAAACAGCGTGCCTAGACGTGAGGCACTGCGAAGCACCAGAACTGTGCCTCTTTGGTGAGGCCTGTGCCTCACCAAAGGAGGCGATGAAGCTAGGCGCTGCCACTCACAACCCTACTTGTTAAAGGGCTTCTGGCTGCCGAAACCAGCCAAATAGCCACTGTTCCACTCTCCTCTCTTCTCCTCTCCTCACGTCGGTGTTGCAGCCGCCGAAACCGGGGTTTCGGCGGGTGGCTGCTGTGAGATTAGGGTTGCAAAAGGGAATGGGATGGCAGTTGTGTGTGTGTGGATTAGGGTTTACTTACACGGCTGTGTGTTAAAACTTTTATATATATATATATATATATAGAGAAAAAATTATAAATAACCTCCTACCTTTTGATAACTTACCCAATTGGACCCTCAAATTTGAAAAATAAATGAAAATCCCTACAATTATATATACATACATAAAAAATACTTATGATTTTTTAAATATTTTAAGTTTTTTTTTTTTTTAATTATTATTATTTTTATAAAAGTTGCGCCTTGTTTCGTAAAAGCGCACCTCACGCCTTGCGTCTCGTGTCTCAAACTCCAAGGCTCTTTGCGCCTCAGCGCGTCTTGTGCCTTTTAGAATTATGTTTAGGTGTTGGAAGGTGTCACATCTCTATGATTGCATTCTGTGGTGTGCATGATTTTATTTCAACATCCATTATCTAAATTTGACTATCAGACTATGTTGTATACATATCAGAACAAATCATATTATTGCATGAGAACTATCAAATTCTATATGATGTTAAAAGTTGGCCTGAGATTTGTTATATTGATGATTGTGGAACTGATTGCTTGCCTTCTCAATTCCATATTTACTTCTTAATTATATTGTCGTTGGTCTTATAGGGATTCAATTAGACATAAAATATCACAATTCCCATTTGAGATGTCTTTTTCCCAATTAACAGGGCTGTGCTAGCTTGGCTTTCAATCATTGCACACAGAAACAAAGACAAGAAACCCGGGGAAAAATTGGTTTCTGTCTCTGATGTTGTGAAATCCCATTGGGCAACATATGGAAGAAACTTCTTTTCAAGATATGACTATGAAGTAAGAGAATCATCATTGCATATTGAATCACTCATAAAATCTCTGTAGTTCTTTTTCCTGTTCATTTTGGATTAACTTGAAACTGGTGTCCAGAATAAGTTGTCTATAAACCTCCGAAGAGGTGCACTTCTTTAATTTCTTAAATCCTTGTTCAGGAATGTGAATCTGAAGGGGCCAATAGAATGATAGAATATCTTAGAGAATTGGTTTCCAAGAGCAAGGCAGGTGATACTTATGGTAAGTTTGTACCGTAATCTCATTTCTTCACGTTACTTTTTACTATTGGCAATATTTGACCGTTTGAAAATTAAGATGTTGCAGGGAGTTACAGCCTTCAATTTGCGGATGACTTTAAGTACACGGATCCTGTAAGTTTAGACGCTGTACACGGTTTAATATTTTGATGTGATACATTTCCTTTGAGAAGTTGTAATCTTTGAGTTGTTCCATTAAAATCTGTTTAATTTTGATTATATTGAATGGTTAGGTTGATGGAAGTGTGGTATCAAAGCAAGGTGTTCGGTTTGTTTTCACTGATGGGTCAAGGATCATATTCCGTTTATCAGTATGGACCGACTGTAGCTTTTCCCTGCAAAATCTGAAGCATAATATGCTACCTTGACTTAATCATGGATTTTTGTATTTGTAGGGTACTGGATCCGCAGGTGCAACAGTTAGAATCTACATTGAACAGTTTGAGCCAGATGTCTCTAAGCATGAAGTGGATGCACAGACGTCCTTAAAACCATTAATAGGTTAGTTCATTGTCATTTGTGTGAGATTCCATAGAAATGAGATAATTTATTTATGAATTGCATGATCTTGTGTCAGATCTGGCATTGTCTGTATCAAAGCTGAAGGAGTTCACAGGAAGGGAGAAGCCTACAGTCATCACATAATGTGTACTTCTGTCATTAATCTCAAGGATCAGGTGTTTTTAATGTTAAGCTATAAGGGTGACGATCCAACTTTTCCTGGCTTGAGTTATCATACCTATTCAGTTTTGGCTTAAGGTAGAAATCCGGCTTTACAAAACAATAAAAAACTTCATGTACTATATGTGAAATATATATGCAGCACTAAAGCAGCAATAAGATATTTTCCCTTGTTGCTTGATAGCATAACCATAAAATGGGAAAATTGAAGTTTTCATTGGTTGAAATAGAAAGCATTGACAGTAAGAGAATACAATTATTTTTGAGGTAGCTGCTAGTTTAGAAAGCATTGTTAGTAAGAAATACAATTGTTTTCAAGGTAGCCACTAGTTTACAACCCAGTGCAGTGACTAAAGAAGGTTAGAAGATTTACAGGTATCCTAAAAAATAATAATAAACAGAATTGTTTTCATATTGTTGAGATGGGAAACCATTTTTCAGCATCCATCAAATCCTACTAATCTCCTGTTGTCAGCAATGAAATTTCTGTCCAGTGGATAAAAAGTCCAATAAATCAGTATTCTGAGGAGGTTTGGTTTATTTTCTGCTTCTAAGTCCTGTTTGACTGCTGAAATCTGTTGTTAGCACCACCTGCCACTGCTTTTAGGCCTTTCTGAAAACAAGTTCAAATGTCCATCTCTCTCTTAGCAGCAATTTCCTTTGAAACAATCTGTTCTATGAGGAATACTAATCGGAACACTCCACATTGCAATGGTGAATAGTTTGTTGCTAAATTATTGGTGGGAGCAATGACTGTAGACTAAAATGATACAAATCAGTGTTTGGCCAGTTAATAAAGTTGTAGGTCACTTGTTTGCAGACAATGGCTTGAATTTTTAAACCAATTGCATGTAGTCTAGGAAGCAATCCTTATTCAGTGCCATGATCTCTCCTCCCTGCAGTAATATAGGTACAGCCTTTAAAAAACCTGCAAGATTCCCTTCTTTAATTTTCAGGACCACCTACTGATCTTGATATATTACTGTTGGTAATCTTTTCTTAAAGTCTAGGTTGATCAATTGGTTAAAATGATCTGATCAGACCTCCATGATAAAAATCCAGCCAATAGCACATCCCCGACCACCTTTTATGGTACAACTAAGACTAGCATCTCCACTATACAAACATGAATGATGGAAGACACAGTGTCTTTAAAAACTCTTTGAAGTTTTCTTTCCAAATGCAACCCCAAGTGACATAGTGGCACAGCACACACTCAACATGAGATGACATGTTGGGACACTATTTTTTTTTCTCCTGTTCTTTTTTCCCTTTAAACTTCCAAGTCGTATCAGTAACCCCTAAGATACTTTTCTGCCTTTCTCAGGATGTGACATTGTCTAACTATATTCTCTTCTTCTTAAAAAGGAATACTCCAGATAGGGGCCCTGTAAAAGTGTGCTTTTCAGTGCAAATAGAGATATGTATGAGATGTAGGCCTCCTGGTGCTTTGTTCTTTACCATGCACATATCATGTAACAGTTATTTGCTCTTTATATGCGTATGATTACTTTACTGTATTTCAGGTTTAATACAAGTAGATTTTGGGTGGTTCCAAAGTTCACAAAAACTTTCTTGTAAGAGAGATTGTTTTTGTTGAATTTTATTATCATATAGTTTCATGTCTATTATATTGACCTTATGTTATATACTGCAATAATTGTATGAGAAAGCAATTTAACCGTCTGTACTTTGTGGTAATGTAGCTGTATCTAACTGATTAGAAGCTTGAACTACTACATGACTTTGCAGCTTCTTACGACAGTCAAGCTTGTGTTATAGGGCATCTTTAAGGGCAAAGACAAGAAGGTCTGTGACATAGAAACATTCATATTATTATATATATGATTATATGTGAACTGCAAACATCAAACATTACAAAATGTTGGTGTTTTTATCATCATCCTAGTCAATCTGTCTTAAATATAAATATAATACATATATATACATTTATATATATAGAAGCCAAAGCCAACAGTATGATGAGTTGGAATACATGGAAGTGGTGTCTAAGCATGAAATTGTAAGCATAAATTTGTGTAATAGGATTGTCCATCAGCATCAACTGCGTTTCAATGAAAATGAGAACATACTTTTGATATGATTGCCGTGGAGTCTGTCTTTTTCTTTAAAGATCCAAAACCAAAATCAATCCGGATTGTCTCTGCCCCCCATTTGTATTGTGATTTAAGTCCTCCACCAGACCCACCAACAAATAATGGTACAGACAAGAGTTAAAGTAAGCAATCTTTTAGTGGATAATTAGAGGATGGAACTGTGTTTGTCCTAATTGTGACATATACACAGAGACACAAGCGCGCGCACACACACACACACACACACTCACTCTCTCTCTAACTAGCTATAGTTGTGCATAGATCCAACCTTGTTGGGTCTGTCAATATCATGGGATTTGCTCTTGGAGAGAAACTTTATCTGCATGCCATTGTGACAACTCCACCATCATGTTAGTTTCCTGTAGTGATGGACCTTCATGTCTACCTCCTTTTTTCCCACCCATAGTCTTCTGTCTTCTTGTGAAACAATATGAATTTGGGAAAAAACAATAAGAATCAACAAAGTGTTTTAGATCTTTTAAATAACACTTGTTTGTTCATGTAAAGCATCAATCTTTAATAAAATGTGAACAATGCACACAACAACACACATTTTAAACATTCACTTAAAAAGGTAATTTTGAAAAAGCACTCAAAAGATTGCATCATCTTCTATGTTGATTTGATTGATGGAAACAGTGTGTGCTGTACTCTCACTATCTTATTACCGAGCATCTAAAGGTTAAACACTCGAATTCAAAGTGAGCAATCGATCTTCTTCAATAGATTTTGCAAGGATACTTAAAATCTAAGTGATTGAGATTAATGGGGATTGTTAGATAGTGTGTTAAAATTTTGGTGTAAAATTTATTTGAGTTAGGACTTTGGTTTGTTTGTTTGGTCCTCACTCATGTTCATGTGCAAAGTACTATTGTCATTGCCTTCATCTTTTTGCTCCATTTTATTTGCCTTGTTAGTGATTGTTGTTGGCTCCACTATCATTTTCTTGGAAGAATAGATTAATGTGCTCCTTTTTCATTTTTTGTCTAGTTCTTTTACTAGGGTAATAATTCAGCTCCCACTGCCACAGTATTCCTCTTCTGTCAAGATACATGCCTTTGCATTTCCACAGTTTCTTTTTTTTTTCAAAAAAAATTCAATTTGAGCTTTCAAAGGAGAGGGTGTGACATGGTGTAAACTACAATCTTATTGATGTAACTGTGAAGGTCATATTATTTAAGCTCCTCTCATTTGTTACATGCCTCTAAATCTTTCGTATGGTTTGGTGTGAGATGATTAAGTTTTGTACTCCTAAACCGATTATTGGATTATCCCTCATTTATGGACATAAACATATGGGCGACCTAAATATGTCGTTATGTTTATTTGTTTAATATTTCGAATATCATTTGTTTGATTGGTTTATTAGTGTTGGCCTTGGTTGCTTTATATTTGAAGATCCACGCTTTTAGTTTTACCTTACCTGTTTTTTTTTTTTGGTTTACCTTCGACTTTTTCTATCCCTTGTTTCTCTCTATTTCTTTTTGTATGTTTTAAGTTTTTGGTGTATGATTCATTGATATTTCAATCAATAACGTAATCTTTCAGTAAGCATAGACAATAATATACATCAATCACTTACAAGATTAACATAAATAATCTTTCAGGGGAAAAAAAAAAAAAGAAACACAAAAATATATAAGGCAAAGCTAAAAGATTTACGTTTAAGGGGTTAATGTACTAGAATACAATATATGGGGGTCAAATTTTAAGTTTTGCAAAATTGAATGTAACATTAGACTTTATAATAATATTTGAGTTTTGTTTCGTTAGGCCTTTATATCTGCCATTACGAGAAAATCTTTCATGAATCTGTTTTATTATTAATATAATGAGACAGATCATGAAAATATAAAAAGTACAAAAAAATACCAATAGGATAGGTAAGAAAAAAAGAAAAGATAAAACTTTGTTAGTCCGTCTCATTAATAAGTAGTGAGGTGAATACATAGAAAAATTTTTCCAATGATTTCATATATACTTGTGTAAGTTGAATAGAAACGAATATGAATATATTAAATGATTAAAATGTAACTTGAGCCCAAAAATTGAACTTTGAGATAAGGGCAAATAAAGTGGAGAAGAGGTAGAGACGAATCAAATATTTCCAAAAATGCTGATAGAAAGCATGTTCACTCGTAACATCTAAATTTGGTTAAATCATGATTCCAAACATATTTGTGTTCCCTCAGTCTTCTCGACTCTCATTGATCATTAGATATTTTTAAGAAACAAAGCTTAATTTGAGTGGGAGAAAGCTTAGTGAACAATTGCATGCAATTGTTGCAACAAGTCAACTAAGAAAGTGTTATTACAGTTTAAACACTAAGTTTGTCAAATCTTGAAAGATATCCACCTTATCTTATTAGTGCTCCAACATGCATCGTTTCATATCCTCCATTAGTCAAACTGAATTCATACAGGCAATTTCTGTAATGAAAAGACTTTCAAGTTCTATCTAATGCAGATCCAAAGATATAGAATCACAATTAACAGTTGAAGAGTTTTCTGACTCTGCATCTAATTGTGGGATATCTTCCCATTTGGTCCACCTTCGATTCTACACCATAAATGGGTACACACACTGCAAAACCTGTTCGTCTACGTACGATTACACTCGGACTATCAAATCAACATGAACACAATTAAAAAGCTAGAAAGCAAGAGTCAAATTTGTGTACATAGTAGAATTAATGCTTATAAAGGTTTTTTTTTTTTTTTTTTAGACATATTACAAATATATATTACACGTAGAATAAACATCTACCACACGTACAATCCAAGCATTGTCAAGATCAATAATTATTTATACTATCCAAATATCTATTCTCATAATCAAGCAATAAGTAACCCATAATATTAATAGAAAAACTACACGTACAAGTTGAAAAAATACACGGAAATAATCGAATTCCCACCATCTTGATAAATGAGGAAATGCACAATCACATGTACTTAAAGTGAAATGCATGACAACACTTGGATTGCAATTGCAAGGAACTGAATAAAAATACTGTTGAAATGACAAAGTTAAGTTAAAATTTCAAGGTAATATAGCCCAACACATTAAAGGGACTGTTGATCTCACATGCCAATATAAAAAATTTTGGATATGCGCCCATCTTACACAAATATCATGAACCTGTCATAATTTATATATGTTTTGTACGAAATTTATTTGTGCCATTGATCAATCAACTTCTAGAAAAAGATCAACCGGATTGTCCTCATATCAATTATTTTATAATTTTTAAACTTAAGCCGATACTCCATGCTAGCTCATATGGAAACACTAATTAAATTATATAAACTCCCATACAAAGAATTTACAACATCTAATTGGGACAAAAAGACGTTTGATTTTCAAGTTATAGGTTTGTACACCAGTGATTGCAACTTGGGTTGCTGCTAGGCTTTTAATGCCAGGAAACGTCAAGCAGGCCATTAAAAGGGACACTACACAGCAGTGTTTTGACGTTTTTCTGCGTCCAAGTTACAAATTTTTGATGGACACATCCTGGAGGAATTGAAAGGGCCAAAAGGAGGCATTCAGGGTTCGCACAATCAACAATCTCTTCAATATTACATGTTGTCCTTTCTCTTGTATGACTTGGTGGAGTCAAGTGCTGCTTCTTGCAACTTGCCACTAGTACGATGTACAAAATTTGATGGTTTCCTATGTATAACATGTTATAAAGGGAATCTTGGTCACTTTTGGTGTTACATTACTTCCATCCCTTACGTGGGTAAATTTCAAAGATTTTGCTTATTAGCAGGTGATTGGATTCGGATTCGTATTCGAATTTGAATGGTCTCAAAATTTATCATAAACATTATTTGAGATTTTTAAATTAGTTAAAAATTTCCCTTTGGGTTGGGCATTACATTACGTGGTAAAATCTCAACTATTGTTTGTGCTATTTGATTAAAATATAGAGGGATCCGCTATTTAAAAACTATTTAAAAGTCCGTCTTAACATTAGTTATAAATCGTTTTAGAATTCCTTGAATTTTCAAAAATTTATAGACAGGGCTATAAAACAAAAAGGTGCAAATTAGCTTGATCTACCTGTAATTTATGTACAAGAAGAAGTTTTGAAATTTATGTAATCTTTTGTGAGACCTAATAAAAGGGAAAAAGGGGAGGGGGGAACAGCAAAAGTTGTGAGTGAGCACAATGTTGCTAGACATCTTTTAGAGGCCATTTCAGATTCAACCAATTAGTCTTTACCTTTAAAATTTCCTGAATCTCGAAGCAAAATCAATTGGGATTGTGAGTCCGTCCATATTCTCATAAAAATCAAAATCTACAATGGACCCACGAGCGAAATCATGGTACATATATTGGGGCCAAAAAGCATGTAATCTTTTTGGTGGGTAATCGAACTATAAATATATATATTAATTGTCCCTTAACATGGCACTCACTTTCTACTTGTAGTTGTACCAATCCAATTCCAACCTTGATGTCTAATCAAAAAAAGAGAGAAATAAAATTTCAGGGACATGTTCTGGGTTGAATGCGTAGCCTCTTTTGTATATAAATCATATCCTTTCAATTTCAAAACCCACCCACCACTATGCTAGTTGCCTCCTTCACTTGTACCTTTAATTGCCACCCCCAACTCCCCACCCAGTGGCAAATTTGTCTTTTTACATGCTTTTCCTTTGTACCCTCGATTATATATAATTATCAGGATCCAACGTCACAGTTAAATATAACAAATAACAATATAGTTCTCTATTTTTAGTAACTTTTTGTATAGTTACAAATAAAGTATAATTTTATAATGACATGAAAAGTGTATGGATGTAATTAAGAATAATATTCACTTGGCTTTTTCTATGTACCCTTGATTATATATAACTATTACATGCTATCAAATGAATGAAAATTCTGTAATTAAATCCGAAGTGTCATAACACGATTACCTGTTTATGGCAAGCGGAGGAATAATGTGGTTAGTAACTTAATTATTGCTTTTGAGAATAAACAACTTTTTGGTGAGCAATATAAGCTAATAAAAATGAAAGAAAATAAGAACAAAATCATCTGAAAAAAGAAAATTAAAAATAACCCTCAGATTGAATAAGAACAAAAAATGGGCTACTGGGTCTGTGAAACGAACAATAATTAACATAAATGACGTGGGATTCTATATTATGGTGCATTATTAACAAGCACAACACTTGTTAAGTGGGAATTCTGACAATATTTTGGACTCTTGTTAAAGAAAGATTGGAAAGAGAGATCTGAGAACTTGAAAAAAAATAAACAGACAAATCCTTTGCAGCCACCAAAAGAAGAAAAAAAATCGTTTTTAATTCTCTCTCTCTCTCTCTATCTCTTCCTTTTACACTCGTGGGCAATGGTGTCACATAACAACTAGGAAATTTAGACCTTGCCCTCTATTTATAAGTCACTTTCACGGATTTTATTGGTTTTGAAATTCATCAAAACTTGGAATTTAAATGAAACAAATTGGATAAGATGTATAAAGTCTTACATCATATAATTGAAAAGGATTATCAAATTATGTATGTAAATTTTCTTCCCGCTCTATTAAACAGACATGCCTCTTTATATGCATTTATATAAATTTTAGGGTATACAAATACCCCTAATAAAGATCCAAGTACCGTTAACTGCTACATGATCGTTCGAATCCTTAATTTGGTGATAGTAGTCAGCTGTTTTCTTGACATGAAAGTTCCTCAGTTAATGAGTTTCTGTCATTTTGTTCCATACAAAATCCTGCTGATTCCAGCAGAAATATTTCTTTGTCTCTTCCTTTATAATATACTACACATATTTTGTATTTTGCAATCATTCTTGGTTAGCCAAACAAGCTACAAAACACTACTCATTAGATGTACTTCTGTCACAATGACACACAGCTATAGTAGTTGCCTGTACTTTCATGTATTTTCAGTAAATTTCAATCTTACATTTATTCGATAGTCATTAAAAGTTATCCAGACTGTGATAATATCAAAAATTATAAAATTTCTTAGTTTACCAAGTGTCAATTCAATTCAATTGAGACTGTTACAAAATAACATAAGGGAGGTGGGCATCTTAAATTATTATAATGGCATTGAGTATGCTCGCAGATATTTGGTTCCATAAAGCAGGCACAAGCCCTCAGGTTGGCTATAGGATTTTTAAAGTATATAAGATAGGCAGATTGAGAGAGAGAGAGAGATGGCCGCAAGGGGTCCAACAAAGAGGTGCACAAAAGATAAAAAGGCCCCCTTAAGCTTACTAGAAGACAGTGAGAGACAGAGAGGAGCAATGCGGGTGATATTAACATATTTTCTTATGTGTTATGATCAAGAAACGCCAAATTTTATTGGGAAACGTTTACCTGGCAAACTTGATAAGAAGACAATAACACCCCTAGAAGTTAAGTTGGACACATTACCTAATTTTTCTATTCAAAGGCACCCTCTTTGCAAAATTCAATCTTTAGAAGCCCATTTTTGCAAACAAATAAATTAAATAGAGAGATCAAAAGAACTATAAGATTCCAATATTTGTTCACCGATCTCCCCAATGAGAGTGTTCTTGGCTTTTCTCTCAACACACTTCTCAAACTTATATCAACTCTCTCTCATTTCTTCCTCTATATCTCTCTCTCTCTCTCTTTATAATATCACTTAAAAAGGCCCTCCAAAAAAATTAGAAGACTCTTTTTAATGCAATAATGGCAATTCACTGCATCACAAACATACCATCCAAGTCTCACCACCTAAAAGATGAGCAGCAGCAACAACAACAACAACAAAAGCAGCTGGTCTTTGATGCTTCTGTGCTCAGGCACCAAACCGACATACCAAAACAGTTTATATGGCCTGATGATGAGAAGCCTTGCCCTAATGCACCAGAACTCCAAGTACCACTCATAGACTTGGGTGGTTTCCTGTCTGGTGACCCGGTTGCAGCCTCTGAAGCTTCAAGGCTTGTCGGCGAGGCGTGTCGAAAACATGGCTTCTTCCTTGTAGTCAACCATGGAGTGGACTCAAAACTCATCGCTGATGCTCACAGTTGCATGGACAACTTCTTTGAGTTGCCACTTTGTGAGAAGCAAAAGGCTCAGAGGAAAGTTGGTGAACACTGCGGTTATGCTAGTAGTTTCACTGGTAGGTTCTCCACTAAGCTTCCATGGAAAGAGACACTCTCTTTTCGCTATTCGGCTGAGGAATCCTCCTCAAATGTTGTCCAAGATTATCTTCTAAGAACAATGGGGGACGAATTCGAGCAATTCGGGTATGTAAACTTGAAATTTGCTTCCTCTCTTAATCTAAGCTTTTTGCTGAGCTAGTTTAATCTAATGACACAAATATTACAATCAACAAATGATTGAGATGTAATTATTTTTTAAATCTACTTCAGGAGAGCATCTGAATCCGTAAAAATGACACCATGTTGATCCCTTTTCACCATTTTTTATCTACTTTTAATGACTTAAAATTCAAATGTTTTTTATTGTGAAATATATATAGGAGGGTGTACCAAGACTATTGTGAGGCCATGAGCACTCTTTCTTTAGGGATCATGGAGCTTTTAGCGATAAGTCTTGGCGTGGACAGAGCCTATTTCAAAGAATTCTTCGAAGAAAACGATTCAATAATGAGGCTCAACTACTATCCACCGTGTCAAAAACCAGACCTCACCCTCGGAACAGGACCTCATTGTGATCCAACATCTCTAACCATACTCCATCAAGATCAAGTGGGTGGTCTTCAAGTGTTTGTAGACAACGAATGGCGTTCAATTACCCCAAACTTCCAAGCATTTGTCGTTAACATTGGCGACACATTTATGGTAAGATAACAAATTCGATATATGTACATATGTTTGGTTGAATTTGATTAGGGTTGGATATTTTGTGTCAAAGTCGATGAAGTCACGTGGAGTTGCGTATTGTTTTGTAGGCTCTATCGAATGGGAGATACAAGAGTTGCTTGCACCGAGCAGTAGTGAACAGCCAAACCACAAGGAAATCTCTTGCCTTTTTTCTGTGTCCAAAGAAAGATAAGGTGGTAGCCCCACCAGGAGAGTTGGTGGACAATTACAGTCCAAGAATGTACCCGGACTTTACATGGCCTATGCTGCTTGAATTCACACAGAAGCATTACAGAGCCGACATGAACACACTCCAAGTCTTCACAAACTGGCTTCTTCAACAGAAAAACAGCTGAAACTAAACTACATCCACAAGACAAAAACAACGGTGGCTACTTTTGAAGATGTATCGATCTGTCCAAAGAAAAAGACATGGATGATGAGAGCTGAAGAAGATAATTAATTGGGAGGAGGAGGAGGAGGATGTGAATTTATGGTGTCTTCACTAAGACAAAAAGAGCAAACTTACCAGGAAAAAGCCAGGTTTTACATTGTCTGGTGACTGCCAGCTATTCAATGATCATCATAAAAGAAAAAAAAAAAAAAAAAGATATATAAGGGAACCAATAAAAAGTTGAGGGATCAGCTAATTTTTTTGTATTTTGTCCCAAAATATAGAAAAATTATCCTTCTGTTCATGTAAAAAAATCCATAACAAAAATTAGGGTATTTAGGTTGTTAATTTAAGAAGTTACTATTTAAGATTATCTGTTTTCGTTTTTGTTTTGTTTGTGTTTTTAGTTGGAAGAAAAGGACCTACCTAAGTTATATATACTAAAAAAAGGTCAATTAGTAAAGTATAGTTTCATCCATGTTCAGGATCTAAATTCTAGCCGTTATTTGATCCAAACAAATTAACAAGATATTTATACCCATTATGGCTGTCTATGAGAAAAAAGAAATCATGCAGAGGCTAAAACCCAGGTGCACCTACTAGCAAAAGTGACCAAATAGACAGATTTGCAGCCCACCTTTAATCCTTATGTCTTCAATTTTGATTGATTCACTGCGTTGGACTTGGAACTAATACCTAAACCAACCCATAACTGTATATAAGCACAATTCATGTAACTTTGCAAGAACCCCTCTTTTCAAGTTTGATTAAAGTATAGACATATAATATTAATAATATATATTAATCAACACTGAATTTTTTAAACTGTTAATTTTAACGAATATCAAAATTGCTCGAGACAAAAATTTTGAAAGATATTGAAATTTTTACCTTAATGTTACAAACCCCAATTAACTTATTATTCATCGTGAAGGAGCAGGAAATCTGAAGAACAGGTTAAAATGATGCTGGATGCGACGTCACGGCTAGCATTAACCAATAAAGTTGTTTGTTAGGTCTTTGGAGATACATGGTCAGAGTTAAATCCAAACCGAAAAAAAAAATCCAAAATAAATAATGGCCCACCCAATTGAGTGATTCAGAGGAATAGGATGCTAGAATCCATTGAAGATTGACAGAGCAGTGTATTTTTGTGGAAAAATAAAAAAAGAAAATTTGCATATTTTATATGGGGTTTTAATTGATTTTATTTTGCATAAATGTATGTGTATGTATATCTGGTAATTTGGAAGCTTGCGTGATACAAAAACCCAAAGGAATACTCTTTTGTCCTGGTGTTTGTCGTAAAATGCTGCAACATTCTTTTGATGATATCATTAAAAACTTTGTAATTATTATTATTTTTTTTAATATCAGGATTTAGTGCAAATTCGCATGTGATATTTATTTATAATATCATTTTATACTTTAATCTTTTCTAAATCGACAAATTAAGCTCATACTTAGCTGTGGTCAAAGCATAGGTTTTGGGTAATTGGACAGGTAATGGTATTTTATTTTACACTAAATACAAAAAGGGCACTCGATAATTGTGCTTGGAATTGCCACCAGGCACCAGCTATGACTTCTCATTTCTATGTTTAATTAGGAGTTTAATCATTAATGGGATATTTGGTTGGGAATCTAAAAATTAATTATAATTATAGGTAGAGTTCCAAGGTTTGAGATTTAATTTAAAATCTCATAAAAAAATAATAAGAAAACTACATGTTACTGTTTGGCTTTTAGATTGATTTTTTTTAATTGGATTTAAAAGTAAAATTTATTGTGAAGCTAAGATTAAGTTACAAAATTGTTAAGACTTAATAAAATTAAACACTACTTATGTAATTTAAATATTAATTCTTATAAACAAGAAATAACTACTCTTATAATAAAGGACAAAACTACCATACAAACTTTAAAATACATTTGGTAATAATTGAATCTTTAACGATTTAGTAAATGAGTGATGTTCCGAATCACCTGTATTAAGAGATGATGCACCAATACTTCCCTATTTGATCCTAGATTAATATAAGTTCTTTATGAAATTTATTTTAAAATATTAAGACAAACTATAAGAAGTTTCAAGTTTCAACAGACAACTTGGATTTTTTTTTTTTGTAAATTTATTTTAAAATAATAAGACAAACTATAAGAAATTTTTAAATGCACACAACGTATAACACTTTGATTACTTTAACTATTTAAAATCATACGTGGATGTGAATTATTAATTATACGAGTGAGTCATGCAATTATATGGGATATTTATGCCATATGCCATGATCTTAAGTGGTGAAGCCATATATGCTAGGCGCATTGAAGGTCTTTTAAGGGAATTAATGAATAAATACTGAAATCACAAATTTAACTCAAAATTTTAAACTAATATAGCCTAACTTTTCATTTAATAAGTATTTTTTTTAACTTATAAATTTAATATGTATTCAATATAGAATTTGTTATAATTTTATATAAAATGTGAATTAACCCAAAAAAAAAAAAAAAACACCCTACAAAATGAGTTAAACCAAATTGAAAGATTAGTAGCTAAAATATAACCTTTAAAATATCACTCATGATGTAGTGTCTTAAACCTATAGTATTATCAAACAAATTAAAAGCTCTTTATATATTTGGAGTGTTAGTGTTATGTAATTAGGAATATTCTCATATGAAAATAAAATTCAAATGTTTTTATTGATGATAATATAATTGTGAAAATAATGTTATTATTATCATTGTGAAAATAATGATAATAATAACAAGAGAGAGCGAGAGGGGGATACAGCCGCCACAAGTAAGGACAATGACAGTCCCATTCCCGTACTCCCTTCCAAAAGGCCCGCATCACGTGGAAGCATTTGTTGTTTGTTCAGGCACCACCTCCTCTGACCCCTAACACCAAAACTATTATTCTCTCTTCGTATAACGACACTCATCTTGATTCATTTCCATTCTCCTTACCACCTCCCCCCCTCCTTGTGCTCTTTTTCTTTCAATTTTTACTGTGTGCTAACTAAGAAAATGACTTAAAATCCAATCCGGTGCTTCCTTGTAAGGGAATGATCAATTATGCATATACAGATTGTCATATGAGATTAACGCAGTTAATTTACTTCGAACCTTAGGTGGATGGAGCTGTCCTATTCATGTCTATTATACTTTAATGACTATCATTTTGATGTGAAGCTAACATGAAGCGATTATTTTTGCTGATAATAATTTAAATGAAAGGAAATCAAGTATTATTAGAAACAACATTTAATTCCTTAATTGAAAGAATAGCGTTAATTAAGTTGACTTTTCAAGTGAAATTTTATTTATATAATTTGGTTTTTAATTGTTTTTAAGTAATATTATAATCATAATATAATGAATTAAATTCCTTTTTTCCTCCTAAGAATTTGTTATCGTCAAATGTGCCCTATGATAACATAATATGGACCTATAATATGCCCTAAAATAACATATTATACACCTGTACTTAACTGCGTACCTTTCTTGTTTTTTATCCTTCTAGCACCTTTCTTCCCCTTACAACAAAACATCATTTCTATTAGCATCTTGCAATTACAAATTAAGTTATCATATTATGCAAACTGAAATTTTCTGACACAAATTTTAAACTAAATTCAGAATTTGATGGTTTAAGAAGGAACTACAGTGAAAATAATGTATTAATTTTTTTCAAATAAAAGAAGAAAAAAGTATTAATTTACTTATAATTGTTGAATTAATCCATTGAATAAAATTTAAACCTAAAATGAAATTAAGGCCAACACGTCTTTATTAGATAAGCAGTAATGTTTGTCTACATTGGTTTGTGCCAACAAAAATTGATTTTACTCTCACAACACAAATTAAAATTAATATTTTACCCATGTCTATCTTATCTAGTATTTTCAAAGCTACATATCTATTTTGTTTTTTTTTAAAAGGTCAAAGCTACATATCATTTCCCTAAGCAAAAGAATTTTTTTTTTTTTTTAATAAATTACAAAGCAAAAGAATTGAAAACATGAATGTCAAATTGAAGCACGACACGAACAATTTGGGAAACGTAAATGACACCAACTTCAAAACAAAGATTGATTTCCAATTTATTTATTGCTATCTTGTTATAGGACCGCCATACACAAAACTCGTCAGCAATATTATGATTTGGACAATGTTTCCAATCGCTGCCCCCCTTAACTCTGTTTTTGGCTGTTTTCACAAACTTGAATAAGTACCAAATGTTTTTGAGTTTTGAGGTGGCATATCTAAGTCCAAAATTATCCTACATGTGGAAGGAAGGCTTTACTCATGAGGACTGGATGTCTGTCAGAATGTACGCACATTCTAAAATTAAGATACGTGCACATAGATTGAATGAACCCATTTGAAGACAGATGCAGTGTCTAAAAAGATAATCTGGTTAATTAGATATTTTACTTTTCAAGACAAACATTAAGAATTGAATTTATTTAAATTTTGTGTAGATGTAAGCATGAAGTATTGGGTCGGGTGGATTTATGTATTAAGAGGATAGTAATGTTATGTGACTATACAGGACTTATATTGTTGTAGACGATCGAGAGTCTACTGATTTGTTTTCTAGTTTTGCATTCTAAAATTTTTGTCGTCTTTGAATGATTAGACTTCAATAATAAGTATCAACTGTTGAATAATATTATTGAACTTAGATAGTAGTATACAGATGTAGTAGTCTATAGATAAGATTTGAGTTTCAAGTCTTAATCTCATACATTTGTGGTATATACTTGCATTTGAATCATTTGACATTTCAAGAACCTCCCAAATTCCCAATAATAAGTTAGAATCCAATTATCTAACCACAGCTCATTTTCACCCTTTTTAAGTAGAGCCAGAAGAAAGTGCATATACATAGTTGGACAGTATTAAGATTGAAACATGTGTTATTGGATGTTTCCTTTAAGATTTTAAGTCCATGATCATTGTATTTGTATTTAGTAGTAGTGGCTCTTCAATCATGGTAGATTCACTTCAGCTTTGGGACCATTGCACATGAGGAGTGTCTCTCCCACTGCTTCACTGCTTAGCTTCTTCTTCCATGCATTAATTTTAATTCATTAATTTTTATTTGTTTAATAATTTGGATTTTGATAAGGACAAAGTTTGCCTGTATTTATTGGTAAATGTATCATTATCAAATTGTATGAAAGTAATAAAAAAGATAATAAGCCATCTAGTGTAAAGATAAACTCACCATCATTAATAATAGGCAAAAACAAGCTACAAATTTATACTGTTTTCTCTCTTCATTATAATATTATACAATGCAATCACACTCTTAATTTTATTTTTTTTGAAGTAATCGCAATCACACTCTTAATTTTTTTTTTTGGAAGTAATCACACTCTTAATTAAATTAGTCTAATCAAGACCTCAAATTTTTATCTTTTCATATATTAACTTTATCTACTAGGAATTCTAGCTATAGGGTTACCCAATTTTTTTGTGTCTGATGCTTGCGTTGAAAACGTTGTCTTTTTTTTTTTTTTTTTTTTTTGAGAATAGTCTTAAGTTATTTTCATTGTCACAGGAATTTCTTATATTATATTAACGTTAAACTTGAAAAAAAATATGGTTTTGTTTTTTCCACTTTGACACATACCCCATCCCACCGGATCCACCAGACCTCATATATTAATACAAAATAAATTAAATTTATTTTCAAGGCTGATTAAAGGCAGAATCTAAAATTAAATTTGAAGATATTCTTCTGAAAATTAGGTCAAATGGGAATGAATTATATATATACACACACACCAAAATCTCTGAAAAATTAATATTTTTGAGGTCTCTGATCAATTTTAAAAGAATTCGAGGAGGCAACAAAATTTCAAATAAAAGTTTTAACACTTACCAAGTCTACCTGTGACTATGAATATGCGATTGAGCTAATCCTAGGACCTAGACTCGAATAAAATTTATTCTAATAAACATATAATATAATAGCTAGATTAGTTGGAAGATTAGCTCACTCCCGAGATTAGTCAAGCTGGCTAATTAATTACAAAGATCATCATATAGTGCATGATGAAATTGAGTTGGGGTACCTCGTTTTGTATTGAATATTCAACTAAATTTTTTATGAATAAACATAAGATCCACTTATATTATATAATTACGTGCCAGGATGTCGAACACACATGACGATTGATCCATCACACAAAATCTTGTTTCTTCTATTTCCTTGTCTTTTCCTTCGTCAATATTAGTCTGATAATGAAATGGTGAAGAGGATCGATATCAATTTCTATAATATTTTACATGTATATCTCGTCGGGGGAAAACGACGATGGATTCTTTTTTTCTACTCTCTTACAAGCCTCATATCTCTTATCCTTGCAGCTCCTGATCTATTCAAGTCTAAAATAAAGTAACTACAGATTTCATGGGTTCTCCTTTAAGATTCTAATTACGTGGGTGTGATCAGGGTTTGCCACGTACATTGAGGAAAAATTTTCATGAAAATTTTCTGAGTCTTAGTTTTATTAGGAATCTTCTTGGTTGTTTATGTTGTTAATTTGTTTCTTGGGAAAATAATTTTGAGACTGACTGGGTTGGCTTTTGATAGAGTTGTACCTAAGTGCACTTATTGGATAATTAATTCGAGGGTTTTTTTCTTTTTGTTTTAGGTTAATTAAAAAGGTATTAAATTTTGACAAGTAATTGGTTATAATTCGAATTTTATAGTAAAACTTATATACTTTCGTTGATATTTGGTGAAATATAAGCAAACTGAGTCATTTATATATATATATATATGTATATATATTTGATAAATTATATATTTGTTTGTTAATAACTCATTGTAAGGAAAGATTTTGAGGTGAAGTTCTAGGGATTGTCTTTTATAAATTTCAAGGAGGTCTCTAATGAATAACAAGAAAGATTTTTAAAGAATTCTAGATCTCCTAGTTTATTGATCAACACTGATTATACGTGTAGTGATCTTTGATCACCACGATGGTCCATTTGTCCACGTCGAGTTTGGCCTTGCCCTCGAAGGGGTCTGATGGAGATTGGTTGTTCCTAAACCACAAGTCTACGATAGTGCAGAACAGAGTGTAGAGGAGGTATGTCCTCCTTGAACCATAAATAAATGAGTAAGGGTGACAGTTTTCAAGATTTGAACAAAAATTTTATAGGTATTTTGATTGCAATTTCAAGAAGGATATATTTCCATCATGCTCTACTCTGTGCTTTGTTCTGCATTCTGCTTTGAACTGTCTCGAACCTATGGTTCAAGGAGGGCTAACCTCCACCACACCCCTCTAGGGACAAGGCCAAACCCCACGTGAATAAACAACTATCGTGGTGACCAAATGTCACTATAATAAACAAATAATAGATTACTATAAATAGTACTAAAATTAATTTTAGTTTTGAAATAATTAAAATAAAATGTTTTAACATCCTTTGTTCACTAACTAATAGTTAGTTTGTATGTGAACATTTCCTTATTTACGAACTATTTTGCCTATAGTTTGCAAACTATTGAGTCTCATAAAAATTTAGGTTTTTCTAACTTACTGATTAGAGTAAAGTTACCCTAGCCAATTTATTTAATAATCATCTTTGGATTGGTTGTAAAGATGATTATATATATAGAAATCTTACAACCAATCTAAGGGTGGTTACTGAATATTTCTATTGGATAACTTTACTTAAATCAGTAAGGTAGTTAAACCCTAAAAATTTATAATTTAATATTATTATCTGAATTCATACTAATTTTAGTACAATAACAAAAGAGTTTCCCAAACGAATCGAGGCCACCTAATCAGAGGTGTAAAATTGATTACAGTCGTTAGGAGGTCAATATGACCATTCTCACGTTGTCTTTACTCAATATAATAACGCCAATATAATCACCCATTGATTAGGTCAAGAAATTTTGTCATTTTGCAATAGAGTAAGGAGATTTGATGTGAGTGGCTTTCATTGGCTGATTTAATAATTTATTTTGTACTAAAGTATTTTGTGAGACAAAAGACGATAAGAACTGCTGCATCATGATAAGGACACAAGTCTAAAATTGTATGTAAAGACATGGAATCGAGTTGCAATTATACATGTAATTGAAACCTCTTGAATTGAGGGATTTGGCATATACTAGCTGGGATGAGTCATCTGTGTTTTTTAATTAAACTTGTTTCTTGCCCTCTAGTACACAAGTATATTATTGTGAACCGTAGCATTTGATGTTAACACATTCATTAGAATTTCTTCGGGGAAATTTTCACTTACCTACCCTTTAAAATTTGATTAAAACTAAGATAGGTACTATTTATTTTGTAAATTATTATAAACGTCTTTGAAATTTTGAAGAGTTTCTTAAGCATGCGTTATACAAATGAAAGACTTGTTTTGACATAATGAGACCCAGCAAAATTTATTAGAGGCTTTTCTTATAGCCATAGGTGAGATCTATAGGTTAATTACAAACTAGATTAACGTGTTTGTAATTATAAAAAAGTTTAGAAAATTTACTAAAAGTCACTGCCCATTATGATTGATGCATGGCAGAAAATATTCACTCAACCTGACATAACCTAAATTCGAGTCATCCTTTCTATAAGTAGTATAAAAAATAAATAAATAAAGCAATTGAAATTTATAAATCATATATCACATGATTATATGGATGAGCATAATTTATATACATTTATTCCCCTTAAATATAGGTTTATTCAGTCCAATTCTATGTTAAGTTTATTTTAATTAGTTATATTTTTGGTGAAACGGGAATAAAAGAGGATTTGTGTGTTGAATGGGGAAAAAATTACAAGTTTTGTCAAGTCAATCAATGATTCAAATCATGTCCAAAATATTTGTCAAATAATTAGGAAATTGGTTGAGACAAGGAAATAAATCAATCAAGAAAAAAAGGTAAATTTGGAGCAAATCAAAATTTGAGTTATTTTTGAAGGATTTGACACATATAAAAGGAAGCATATACATCAAATGGAGGGAGCAATTGGAGCCGCTGTAGCCTTAGAGACACAAAAAAAAAAGATTGAAAAAAAAAAAAAAAACAGTTACTGAACATAGTAGGAGACAGACAGAATTAGGAGGTCGCTGGAATAAGACAAAACACAGCCGTAGAATTTAAGCAAAACAGTGGCAGTTCTAGAGCTAAAAGAAAAAGTAACACGGCTGGTTTCAGGAGTGATTTGGAGACATAATCTCAGTAATAGTTTCGTAATTATGCCGGGTTTTGATTGTCTTGTTGTTCTCGTTATCACTATGACTGCTGAATATTATTGTCTGAGGTGTAGGATGAAACTTTACTGACTTTGTAATGATTTTGTTACTGGAATATTATTCTTAATTATGTTTTTAATGTTTAATAATTCTTAGTTTCACTAATTGATGAAATAAAATTGTTTCACCTTCAATATCAAGTATTTTTGGTTGTTACAAGATTATTTTATTAATTTGACTTTGGATTGAAAAATGTTTAAATATAAGATTTTTGATTATATGTTTTTCAATATTAGATACATATAATGCTTAGATCTTATAAATTTCAAGTCTTAAAGTAAGAATTTGTTTAAGATTTATTTTTGAACTTAACTGATAAATCCCGAGAAAATAACAAATTGATTTCTAAGTTGTTTTCTTAAAATTTTGAGAATAATATTTTAATAGTCCTAACATTACAAGTTGATAACGGTGGATTCTGAACCTCAGATTTTTCGTCCATTGCTTGAATTTTGTAAATTAATCTTGTCTTGTTAGTTTAGAATTTTATTATTTTCTTTAGCTTTTAATTAATTCTCAATTCTCAAACTTTGTTAACTAGATTAGAATTAAATTTAATTTAGACTTAGATTAATATTTTCGACTTAGATTAATATTTTCTCAATCTCTGTGGGAATCGACCTCATACTTGTATAATCTATTCTACAATAAATTCGTGCACTTGCGAGTACTAAAATTTAGCACAACATATATTATACACATACACTACATATATATATATATATATTGTCACATGTTTCATTACCATTGTGGCATTATCTGCACTTCGATTCCAAACCATTTTTTATGTCATTTAGAATGAAAGCTTAATAGTATTCACTTGTACTGAAACACAGCGAAATATACTGAGTTTCAAAAACAAAAAAAACCAAAGAAAAACAGCAAAATATACCCGATATCAATGGAAGATATGGGCCAAAATGCTTTGCTTATGGGCTGGGGCCCACCAATGGATGATGACCTAGTTTGACTTGGTTGGTTCGGTTGAGGTCCATGAGTGCACGACCAGACACACAGTTGAGCATGAAGAGGATTGATATTCGCACCGGTATAAAACCGTGTACGTAAGTTCACTCCATTAAATAGTTTTTTAAAAATTTTAATTTATATCTACATATGTATAATATAAATAAAATTAAAGAAATGATATTTTTATATTCAATAAATCATAATTATAAATAATAATGTTTTAAAATGATATTCAATGAAATGTGTAAACAAAAAGGGTGTACATTCAGCTTTAATGGGGTGAAAATATCGCTACTCATTGATTTTTCATAGTATTGACATAAATCAAAAGTGGCCTATCCAGACCCAAAGTGAGCTTGGATCAATCTTTAAATTGGGACTCGCAAGCTAGACTTTCTATTTAGAGAAACAAAATCTATCGATTATACTATTGTTTAAGTTTCTCATTTCTTTTAAATTGATTTTATTGGATATGTTTGAGGAGTTTACATCACCAAAGCGTGATAAAGACCAGAAAATTTAGAACATTTTCTAGCAAAATGATAGATTAACTTATGGGTAAAAAAAAAAAAAAAAAGTCTACTGATTGGATAAAATAACTAAATTCATATATATATATATATGTACACACACACCACCTTTTTGTTCCCTTCCATTCTTGTATTTTTCAATTTATATATATATATATAAACACATGCTGACATGCTGCATGAACACATACTTCTTCATTTGCCTATAAGAGAGGATCGCATGCATATACTCTTCTCTTATAGGCAAATATAGAAGTATCTGTTCATGCCTCGTGTGTTTATATATATATAAATTAAGAAACAAAGGAGTTGCATCTCCTCTGTTTTCAAATATTTATACAATAAAATTCTTACAAGTGAACCGGGAAAAAAGCAGTCGGATTGAACGGATTGGTTTTGATTCAAATCATGGGCAGGTTAGTGGACTAATAAATTATAAATATTTAAATTTTTAGTATTAATAAAGAATCGTGTATATAAATGCCACCGATAAATCGGTTTTCATCAAATTGGAGGAATAAAATGGGGACATGGGGTTTTTATAGGGCCCAGATGATGACCCACTTGACTCTGTTGGACCATTGTAGGACAACTTTCCGTAGTTTAGAATTTAGCAACACAAAAGGACTATCTTAATGGGTGTAGCGAGCTTCGGTTCCTAGTCTAATAAGCGAAAGAGTTCTTACTTTTTTTTTTAAGCGCAGTTGCATCCTCCATTTGCAGCATTAATATCAATGATACGAATATTTTTAGCACTTCATATAAATTTTGGATGAAATACCCCTTCTCTTATTATTTTATTTTTATTTTTCAAGATAAACATATTTTAATTTAAACAACAAAAGAGAGAAAGTAAATTTGAAAACTGAAACAAGAAATAAAGAGATATAAATTGGAAAACTAAGAAAAAAGATAATGTAGGTGTAGCTATGAAAAATATTAAAAAGAATCAATTGAAAAAAAAATGAGAGACAAAAGTCATTTGTTTAGAATTCATTAAGTCTTATTTTTAATTTATAAAAATGAGACCTATTTTATGTCGAATGGAAGATACATTTTTTTTTTAATTTGTAATTTTTGATTTACGAAAAAAGTTGAAATTGATGTAGGAAGACGCAATCATTCCTCCTAAAAGTTGTAACTGATTGGAGAAACGCAATCTAACCGTATATCACCTAGGACCACGCTCTAGAATCCACCCCGAACTCAACTTATTTAGGTCTTACTTTGAGAATCCTTTACGAGAAAGGCTCACCTCGTGTTTCATAATGTTCCTATATCATTCTCACACATCAATGAGAAAATCCACTCTCTTAGGAGATAGCTTAGATGTCAATTGATGTAGGAAGATATAACCATTCCTCCCAAAAGCTACAACTGATTGGAGAGATGCAATCTAACCCTATATCACTCAGTATCAGGCCTAGAAATCCACCTCGAACCCAACTTTTTTGGGCTTTACTAAGAGAATCTCTTACGAGAAGGTTCACCATCAGTGTTTCATAATGTTCCTGCATCAGAAACTCAACTCACAAAAATTCAAACCTAAAATAATGGATATAGTGTTTTTAAATGATGAGAGTAAGATTTGTTATTTATTTAAAAATACTTAGGTTTTGAGAAAAGAGAAAGTTTGAAAGAGTGAATGTAAGAGTGACTAAAGTCACTAAAGAGAAGATGCCGAAGGTGAGTTTTAATAGTGTAAAGGTTAGATTAGTGAAAAGTTATTATTATTTTCTCTTTTTACGTTTGAAAAATCGTCATTTTTTATTTAATATTTGAGAAAACACTAAAATACCCCCTAGTGTTGCATTGATGTTAAAAAATTGATATTCTGACACTATCAGTCATTTAAAAGATAAATTTAACTTTTACTTTCATAAATATTAAATTAATTAAATAACATTAAAATCTAAGTGCATGTTATTTTCAGCCGATGTCTTCAATATCAAATTAATGAAAACTTTTACCTATTCCACGGTTTCAGCTGTTGTCTTCCAAGCTAATAATTAACTGATTCCAATCAGTTTCGTTTGAGGGGGAGCACAACCAAAGCTAATCTTCATTCTCAATCTCAGGAACTTAAGGCAGAAGCTTCAGCATCTGATGCAAATATTAAGAGTCATCACTTCTTATTAGCTTGTAATGACCAATTCGATAAAACTAGATTCAAGCTCACTGATTTTAATCAGTTAAGTTTGAGGGCGAGTATTAAGGAAAAATAGTGTATTGGTCAAAAGCGTAGGTTGCATGTTATTATTCTATACTCTACAGTAGTTGATCAAGATTAGCTTTGGGTTGTTAGCAATTGTCGAAGTTAGTTAAAGTAGTGAAGCAGTCAGATATATAAAATATAGTCAGGTGTACTCTTACAAGTCAAGGGAAAAATATCAAGAAAATCAATGTAGTCAATGAAGAAATTTTCTCTGCATCTTTAATCCTCTCTTCTTTAATCCTTTCCTCTTTAAACACCAGTTTTATTCTTATAGAGATTTCATCAATCTGATTGTAATAAAATCATTCAAACAACGATTCAAGAATATTAGATTAGCTATTGACCTCATTTCCATATCGATGGTAAATCTAATTCTAATAAGATCATTTTTTTTTTTAATTTCCTTTTAATAATTTTAATTTGGATGGTGAATATTCATCTTATTTTATTTTATTTTAATTATTACATTTTAAATCTTCATTATCCATCTTTACAACGGATAGCGGAACAAAACCACTGATACAACCAGGGCTTGAAGTTCGACGGCCATGTTGGAACAAAAAATACGGAAATGTCCTGGACAACGCAAAACGAACCCTCCACCATGGTAGCTAGTAAACAATGAGAGGAAGCTTGTTGGAAGAGGAGGATTCAAGTGCTTGATGAGGCAAGAATGTACGGACCCACATGTTGTTTGGTTGGTTGATGATGACATCTTAATTTGGTTAGAATTGGAATGTCTTTGTGTGGATCAAGAGTGGCTGCTGGTCCTTTTGAAAACATGATTTTACGTGTAATCGAGCCGTCCGGATTGACTATGATCGGAAGAACATCCCAGGTTGGAAAGTTTCGTTTTGACATTTTAGTTGATTTAGGGATTTGATTGAGGATCATCAATACTTGAAGTTATTTTCTTTTCTATCTAGCTAGTCTTGTAATTTATAAGACTTTTCCTACTCATTGATGTTGATTAAGTTGGCGCAGACTGACTAGTACGTACAACTACCTGGCTGGTGAGCACAATTCAATTCAGAATGTTAGTGGTAGGATTTGAAAGACGAAGAAGAACGTGAAGAGAGAGAATCCAAATTCTAAAATTTGACTTAAGGCAAACAAAATTAAAAAACACCTAAATATTAAAGCTATATTTTTAAAATATCACAAAATCTAAAATTTGAGACCAAAATGGCGTAAGATAACTAAGTTTTAGTTACTACATCATTTTATTCAACACATAATAAATAAAACTTAATTGTCAAAAATCAATTAGAAAAAAAAATTAACAATCAAAACTTCAAAATTATCTACTTAGTTGACCTTAAAAGTCTTGTCAAGTTAGTTGGTAACCACAGTGGAGCCGGTAGCAATTCAAGAAATTTTGATACAAAATAACGTTCAAAAAAATTAATTTCCCACCATTTTCATTGAGAAAAACTAAAACTCAATTTTAAAAGTCGAGGCTATACAAAATAATTTACTTGGAAGATGTCAAAACGGTAGATTGATTATTCTTTTTCTTTTCAATTAGGAAAATCATTGACCTACATGATTAGCACATTATTTTAAGTAAAATGTTATACAATAACAAAAAATTATATTCTTATGAAGATTCTTTAGGTATATTAAATAATCAAATTGGTAAATTTGAAAAAACAAAAATTACTAATGTTTTATATCTTGAAAAGATGAAGTTATTCAAAAAACTATTGGTAAAAATAGTTTCAGTTTATGAAAAGATGAAGTTGTTCAAACCGTTTTAGCTATTCAGTTTCTATTGGTAAAAATATTAACTTTTCAATTGAATTGCTCTGTTTTGAAGCAGAGCAAAGCTCTGTCACTTCATTTTTGCAACATGAATCAAATGAAATATATATATATATATATATATATATTATAATAGATTTGGCCATACAGGAATGCAGTGTAGTTGAGTTCAGTACAATATCATACATAACTTTATTATTTTCTTCATAAAACAAAAAAAAAAAAAAAAACACAAATCAATCACCAAATTAGCACAGCAGCCAGTCACTGATTATGCAGCCAATTATACTAGAGACAACGAAATCCTTTAATTCATCAAACATGGCCTCGGCCTTGCTTGGATCCATAATTTCTATTCCATGAGAACCTCCCGCAGCGAACTTGCCCACGACTTGTACTCCCTTTTGCTCCATCATCTTTGCCAGCTCAATCTGACGGTCAATTAATGGATCTCCTTCCCACCCAATCACCGTCACCTTCCATCCCAACGACCTGATCTGATCCAAGAGTTTTGATCCACCCTCCACCATTGGATTGCAATACTCATGATCACGATCAGCCCCAAGTGGCAACGATAATTCCCACAACAAATCACTAGCAAATGTTGGTAAAATCGGGTCATTGACTAACCTCAGCTCTGATCCGGTCCTGTTGACCCCACCAAAGAAAGCATGGAGCAATATCGACCCTCTGATTTGCAATGGAGAAAGATGATCAACGTCTGCAGCTGCACGCAGTCCTGCATGGTAAGCTATGTTGCTACCTGCACTAGAGCCCATCAAAAAACAGTTGGAGAAATCAGCATGTTTCTGTAACCAAACTTCTTGGGTGGTTTTGATCCAGTGTAACACTTCCATTGCATCATCATAAGCCGCCGGCAGCCGATGCTCCGGGGCCAGCCGGTACTCGGCTGATACAACAACAGCTTGAAGTCGGACCGCCATGTTCGAGCAAAAATCATGGAAAACGTTCGTGGCTGCGCTGCAGATAACGAACCCTCCGCCATGGTAGAAAACGATGAGAGGAAGCTTGTTGTGAAGTGGTTGTTGACGGCGGGGTACGTATATACGGACCCAAACGTTGTTCGATTGGTTGATGAAGACATCCTTGGAGAGAACTGGAATGTGGTGGGGTGGATCAGGTGTGGCTTCTACTCTTGGATACTTGTCTTCGTTACGTGTGATTGAACCGTCAGGATTGGGGACGATCTGGAGGAATTGGTAGGGATCAACCGTGGGTTGAGTTTGAGCAATTTCGTCTGACATTTTAGATGGTTATACGACGACGATGAGGATTGATGCCTAGCTAAAGCTGTTTTCTTGCTGGTGTTCCTTGTCTCAAGGCTTATGCAAAGAGAAACACCCAAGAATGGGTCAAGAATGGGCATTTGTATTTAATAGTAGCGGCCCTTCAATCATGGTAGATTCACTTCCAGCTTTGGGCCCATCGCACGTGGAGTCTCTGTCCCTCTGCTTCATTGCTTAGCTTCTTCTTCCATGCATTAATTTTAATTTATTAATTTTTATTTGTTTAATAATTTGGATTTTAATAAGGACAAAGTTTGCTTGTATTTATTGGAAAATGTGTCGTTATCAAATTGCATGGAAGTAATAACCAAGATAATAAGCCAACTAGTGTAAAGATAAACTCACCATCATAAACAATAGGAAAAATCAAGCTACAAATTTATACTGTTTTCTCTCTTCATTATAATATTATACAATGCAATCACGCTCTTAATTAAATTAGTCTAATCAAGACCTCAAATTTTTATCTTTTCATATATTAATTTTATCTACTAGGAATTCTAGCTAGGGTTACCCAATTTTTTTGTGTTTGATGCTCGCATTGAAAACGTTGTCTTATGTTATTTTCATTGTCACAGGAATTTCTTATATCATATTCACGTTATATTATATTGACGATGAGGATTGATGCCTAGCTAAACCTGTTTTCTCGTTGGCGTACCTTGTCTTTAAGCTTATACAAAGACAAACACCCAAGAATGGGTATTGTTTTGGCACTGTCAAATGTTTCAATTTTTTTGGTCCAAAAAGTGTCGTTCTTAGGTCTAAAATATCCTTCTATTATTTTAAAAGTCCTACAGGGCGGCTGATTTCAAAATCTTCACTCACTGCCAGTTATTTTAAAATATCCTTCTCATTTTAAAATATCTGCAAGAACGACGTCACTCACCTACAAATATTGAAAATTAATCTCACTCACTCACCTTATTCAACCAGACTCATAAACCTCCATTTTACAAAACAGGGCCCGTCTGATGCCCACGTAAATATGAGCCTCCACATTTTTGCTATTTTAATTTTATTTGATTAGTAATTTTTGAATAATTGATTTTCATAATAAAAATTTTCCTGTTCTAAAACAACTTTTAGAAATAAAATTTCAATCTTTTTTTATTCCTCAAATAAAATTTCAAGAATTGGCATTAGTTTAAGTGGATTTATTGTTTTTGTCACTGCAAATGTTTTCATTTTTTCTTGAGATAATTCTAATTTCTCCCCGTAGTTTGATATAATAGTAAAAAATCTTCTAACTTTAAAAATTATTAAGCATTCCCGTAATTTGACATAATAACTAAAAAATCTCTTATCGTTTACCAAATAGCAAAAAGACCCCTCAATGATTTCTGAAATTAGAGGATTTTTGATTATTTTTATAAATGATAGAAGCTTTTTTAGCTATTTTTATAAACTACGAATGGATTCTTAATGATTTATGGTATTCAGGGTTTTCTAGTTATTATATCAAACTATAATCCAAAAATTAGAATTATCTCTTTTTTTTTTTCCCAAAAATATTGTCGTTAGGTCTAAAATATCCTTCTTGCTGTGAAACTTGTGGATGACCCACCATTATAAAATTTTAATAGTATTTAATTAAAGCATTTTCTGTTGGCTTTTATGGGCAGCCACTATGCTTCACAATGAAGCAAGCAACTCCCTTCGCCGCCATCATTTGTCTCTATATGTTTATGTTACTCGACTTTGTGATTTGAGTGTGTAAAAAAGCTTTTGGCAGTATCAATATAACAAAATCAATTCTCTCCCTCTACTTTCTCATTTTCTTTCTCTCGCTATTCCCTTTACTTTCTCAATTTTATTTGCTCGTTATAATCTGATGCATATTATCTGTGTCACTTGTTCTTCTACTCCTACACCTCCTCTATATTATTTAAATTTATTTTACAACACTTCTATTATTTAAATAATAATAACAATAATAATAAGGTTTTTTTTTTTATTATTTGTTTATAAATGCATATTTTAACTTTTACAGTTGAATATTTTTGGTCTCTCCCACCGCAATACTCCTGCTACTTTAAGGATACACTTCATAAAATATTATTTTAGATTGGCCTCTAGGGTATGTGACATTTGGTCAAATATGTTTAGAATTGATTTGACAGAAAGTAACAAATATTTCTTTATAGTGATTTAGTTTTAAAGTAAAGTAATGTTGAATCAGTCCAAATTTTATCTTAAATTATTTATCTAAATCAATATGACTAATTATTCAGACAAAAATTAATGTTAAGAAACGGGGAAGGTTTGAACATCAAATGATATTGACTTTTAGTAGTTTCACTCAATCAATAGTTTAAATTTATATAACACTTAAAAAGATGAAACTAATTTCATCCTTAATGAATGAATCAAAACTTTTTTCTCTTTTTCCCTTTCAATCTCAATGTCAATCTCACTCAAACACCTCTTCAACCAAATTCATCAACCTCCACTCTACTAAACAGGGCCCTGGTGGTGCCTTAGGAAACTTAGTCGGTTGTCTAAGGCTCCACCAAAAAGTAAAGCCTCATATCTTCGCTAATTTAATTTTAATTGATTAGTGATTTTTAAATAATTAATTTTTATAATAAAACTTTTCCTGTTCCAAAACAACTTTTAGAATTATTTATTAAATATATGTTTATTAAATTCATTATTGAGCGTTAAATTAACTTTCAGAATTTTTCCTTTCAAGAAAATTATTAAAAAAAAAAAAACGTTGACAATTTTCTATTTCCGAAGAACATTTAAGTGGACTTAAATTTTCTTTAATTGCTTCCAACGGTTAAAATATTAACACAACATATATTTATTTTAAAAGCTAATAATTTGATATCTTTTATCTCTTGCAACTTTCTGGCAAAAGCAAAAAGAAAAAAGAAAACTCTCTTAAGGCCTCTTTCTGCTCAACAATATATCTTTTATATTCAATCAAACGCTCTCAAGACTTATTTTTCTATTATTTGATCACAAAAATACTTGTTGATACCATTCCGGGTTCTATTATTCCAAACTCTATCACTATAACTTTTTATTCATTTTTAGTTTTTATTACTTTTTTTTCAACTTATTATTAATTTTGTTTTTGTTAGTTTTGATAAACATATCTAGTAGAAAATACGAATCAGGATAATTTGAAAAACTAAAAAGAAAAGAGAAGAGTAGAGAATTTAATTCAATCACAAAAGGTAGCTCTTGATAAATTTGTTATTAATAGCAATAAAAATATAAACATTGAATGAAAATTTAATAACCGAACAATCAATTCCAGATGATGATAATGAGAAAGAGAAAAATAACATTGAAGATAATAATAACCAAACATGCAACACCCTCTCTAGTGAAGAATATGAAAAAAAAAATATTAGAGAAAAATAAAACAAACAAAGAAATTATAGATTTAGATAAAACAATTATATTTGATAGCAATTATGATCCTGGAAGGTGGATAATATAGATAATATAACAAGAGATTTAATAATTGAAAAAAGCCCAACTAGAGAAAACAGTTTAATTTTTCCAAAAAATGAAAATTGTAAGCATTTTCCTATGACACATTATATTAAAAATTTACCTAATGGAGAAAGACATGAGAGAAGATGGCTAGTGTATTCGAAAGAATTTGATAAAGTATATTGTTTTTGTTCAACACAAAAAATTAATCAACATTTTTACATCTCGAAGACCAAGAAAAATAAACTTTAGTTAAAATATTTATTTATTATTATTATTATTATTATTTACATCAAACATAGAATGCTTTATTTTAAACTCTCGTCTAAGACCCCGAATACCCTTGAGATGGCCTGCTATTAAAGCAACACCGACTCACAAGTTTATTTTCACAATCCATCTCAATCGAAATCATTCTCAACCAAAACCATTGCTTTAATAAAACCAACAAAATACTCACTACCCAGTACATATATCAAGTAAAACTGAACAAATTAATATAAACTTCATTTTTTTTTTCCTCAGGAAACAAACCCAAAAACAAAAGCAAGAACATGAGGAGGTCCCACTCCAAGTCCCTTGTCAAGTGCCGTAATTATTGCTTCAAGAGGCATGTATTTTTAATTGCGATGTTAAATATGATTAATATTTAAAAAAAAAAAAAAATAGCAAGTTGGGAGGCCAGAACAGCATATATAATGTATATTTCTGCCTGTGATGATCTATTATACAGTCGATTGAATCTAATGATTTTTTCAATGTATGTCCGCAGCAATAACAAAAAAAACAATATATGCTTGCATTATTTCGATATTATCTAAATTAAAAAATCCAAAAGCTTCGATATATTTTAATGTTTGAGAGCCAAGAATTGTTCTTACTTTATTTCTTGAAGTATGTAGACCCAAATGAAGTTTGATTGGTTGATGAAAACAATATTCGGAGAGAATGCAAGTGTTGTGGGCCTGATTTGGTGTGGCTATGGTGTTCGATATTTTTCGTATTAAGTGAGTTGTGATTATAAATTAAAAATTATAAGGTGTACTTAAAAATGAAAACACATTAAAAAATTTATCGAGGATGCTTAAAGGGAAGTACATGTACCGTTTGTGAGAGGTGTGAATGTCGCCACTCAAATTAATATGAGCCCCACTCATTTTGATAATATAACCCACAAATGTTGGGCTTGAGACTGGACCTTTTATTCATTCAATGGAATTTGGCCCATGGATTATTCGGCTCTTTTAAAGAGCATGGAAAAATGGTCGTCAATTTTTTATACTATTCATAAATCAATCTTTTATGTATTAAAAGATTTTAAATGCATTTATTTCCCTTTCATTCTAAATTTATTAATTTTTTTTTTAGAGTGAGAATTATCCTTGTTTTTACATGGTAGAAACGAGCCATATTTTAATAACCGAAGATAAATATGGTCGGTAGAAGACAACTAGAATTGCCCCACATCACGCCTTTCTTTTTTTTTTTTTACGTGACTTAGGATTCAATTATTTTAAGACATTGTTACGAAACACATTCGGATAACACCAAAATTAAAATCTGATTTGCTTTGAAGGAAACCAAATCCTCTCAAATACCTGCAAATAGTAACACTACCAACGATGTAATCAATTTAAATTTTATTAGAGTTTGATGGTTTGCTTTTTTTTAATGATATATTTTGATGAAATTCACAGATTTTATAGACTTCATACTTATTTTGTTTAAGAAATACAATGAAATAAGAGTGATGAAATTTGTTATAAACTTTTTTATTTATAAAAATCATTTTAAAATTCATCTAAATTTATCACTTAAATGAAATCTATAAAATTAATGACTTTTTTAATATATTTAGATTTTATTGATTAATTTCATATAAATCTGAATTAAATCCATCTAGATTTTAATAAATTTCATACAAATCTGAATTGAATATACCTAAATATTAATGAAATCAATTCAAATATAGCTTGAATACACCAAAACTTTTAAAATTATATAACTATTCAATGATTGAATTGGCTTTATCACTTTCATACTTGAAACTAGTAATTAAATAGTTTAATTAGACAATTCGACAAATTTTATTTAACTGTAATTTATCTATTTCTACTAATAGTATGCCTTTTATCAAACTTATATATTTCTAGGGGTACTGACCATAAATATACATGCCGTGGATCTACTAAAATGGGGGTTTTCAGCTATAACTAGTTGAAATTAAATACGAATGGTAGTATGGTACATAGTAAATATGCCCAAAAAAGAAAGTACTACACTGCAGGCTGTAGGCACATCAAAAAAGCTGGTATTGGCTTAATTTTGATAGCTAATAAGGACAGTTTTTAGTTGTAAGCCATAACTCATAAAGCTAGATCACCATTAAGTGCTTTTGATCACCATTATTGTTTTCTGCAAAAGGCCTAATTGACACCATGAAAAAAGCTGAACCGGAATATCCTCTCTCTCTCTCTCTCTCTCTCTCTCTCTCTCTCTCTTCCTTCTAAACACTAGTACCAACCTCAATAAATCTCACTAAAATTTGCATGTATGATGTAACTTAGCATTTAATTCCTGTTTGGAATAATTCACACCTCTTTGAACCATAGCGGAAAACAAGAATTTATGTGTATCTAAATTTAGGGTGTGTCGGTAATTAAGTTTTGCTCAGAAAAGTAGATACAAATAATAATAATAATGATAATGGTGATCATGATAATTTGTTCCTGTTTTTAACTTATTATAACAGGTCTGAGAATTGAGAAGGGCCTTTATATGAGACAGGAAAAATAGGTGGAGGATATGCATGCAGAGAAATGTAAAAAGAAATCGCAATCTTCATTCATGTACAGATATGGAAAAAGGCAAAATATTGAAGGGCTAAAGATAGCTGGGGATTTTGGGGCAGTGATTCCATGATGGAGACACAGAGGTCCTACTTTGAACAACAATGGGACTGAGTTGCGATCAAAGGGCATTGCCTGAATTCAGAGATCTTCCACTCATCAAACATAGATTTATAATGCAAAGTTAGTAGGCCATACTTGAATCAGTTGTGTTTATATATCCACTTCTGCTCAGAGTTCTTATTTAATCTTAGACATTACAAGTTTAAAACTATGAACCAACTGACACTTACAAGTGTTATAGACAACTTTGCATAGAGTTGTTGATTCGTATTTGAAAAATATAAGTATAATGATTCACAGCTCATAATTATTAATCTATTTCTATGCTCACTTTTTAGCGACAAAGGTTGGATAGAAACTATTAAATTTTATTCTTAAAATGAACCAAACATATGAATATTTACATTTACCAAATGTGTAGTGTGTAGAATGCTATCGGTTATCAAGAAGTTGAGAAAGTTGGATACCAAAGCCCTTACAGCCACATTAATAGACTTATTAATTCAAGCGACACCATTTTAACCAGTCAACTCTCAACTCCATATTTTAATGAAGTGTTATTGGCAAGATTGATAAATGAAATATTGAAAATATGTAAATTTCATTTTTGAGATATATAGTACTTTTTCAATAAAATCTAATCGCTAAAATTAATAGGCACTTTTACTACGATGATTATGCTGTCATTTAATTTGTGGGACATTAAAAATAAGATCGATAAGTGAAATCTTATTTAATCACTCAATCTTGTTTTGTGGAAATTTACCGAACAAGTGAAGTGAATGAATTAATTGTCATGGAGTCAATTTGCAAAGCGAACAAAAGAGTATTATACAATTAATAAGGTGTTTAGTCATACGCTTAAGTTCTTGTTTCATTTAAAAACCTAAAAGGTTGAAATAATTGTTAAGAATGCTAATTGATGATCGATATTTTATACAATGATGGTCGATCGACAAGTACACATCTAAAGAAAACATTCTAGAGTGAAAAAGACAAATTCAATACAATTGCATTTTCTTTGGCTTGAAATGGCTCTATTTACGGTGGAAGTTGAGTATGAAGGACAATGCTCAAGTGCTCTAAATTAGTCCATGTAGGATAGAGTGTTAAGTTCATGTCGGCTGTCTTGTACTCTCAAATATTTTTTCCTTTCCCTCTAATCACGGTTTGATTCAAGAAAAAAGATTGCCACAAAGTGATTGCTATTAGCAAGATTAGGTGAAGCACACGTTGCACTTGATACAACATTTACTTTATCATTACATAAATGGTCATCTATGGGGATGATTGCATCTCTCATCTTATCAAAGGCACTTGTCATTGAGAATCATGATCTGATTGGATGATAAGTCAAGGCCTAGCTCAAACATTTAGTTTGTGGTTCGATTCTCATATGTCCCTCTATGTGGGCCATTTTTTAGATCCTCTTTTCCTCCCGCTTGAGAACCGTTTTCCCCTCCACTTCGGAGGTTTCAGTTCTAGGCCACTCTTCAATATTCCCATCAAGAGAGTTCGACTTGTGATAATTATACGTGTAATATGTACTGTAATATGTAAAATAAAAATAAAAAAATAAAAAAGGGGGCGATTGTCGTTGATTGGGGTTTATTCACCTTATTTTTTGAACTGGGATCTTCTCACCCAATGTCTTCTTGAGCACCCGGTTTGAGTGCTTTGTTGACAACTTCGTGGCCCACATTGAGTTATAGTTGACGTGTACAGCTAGCTATTAATTAGATAGAATGAATCTAATTTTAAATTATATGCTTTTGGATTTATTGGATCAAAAGTTTTAGTATCTAGGTTTTAACTTGCGACACATACTGTTTTATTAGTACATGAACTTGACAGTCATGTGCATATTTCGAATATCAGAAATTCTGAAGAGTCAATCCCTTAATTGGTTTATTACAATTTCTTTTAGAATTACTTTCATCAAGAGACAGAAATGATGATGATGATGATAATGTATTTAGTAATCTCTCCATTGTTCCTTTTCCTTCTATGTGAAACCTTAGGACTAAAAAATGTGAATTTCTATTAGTAAAAGGAAACGCAAACAATTATCTAATTTGCATAGAATGATAGAAAATAGCCCCAGAAGTACAAGAGGAAGGTGACTCCCCATTCATGTGAATTGAATGTTAGTCATACTGAAAGCTATATATGTATTAAAAAACAATCCCATGAAGTATCATAGTTTAGCTTTATCCCCGATATTGCTCTCCTAAAAAAAAATTAGATTATTAATTGAATCATCTTTGTATTAAAAAAGTACGAAAAAAGTAATATCTACTTTGATATATGCATATAAGCAATTCCTTACTAGATATTTATGATGTGTTTATTTTCACATAATTTGAATGACTTGAAATCGGAATGATCTAGACTCGAATTGATTTAGAATCGAATTGATGTATCAGAATCAAAATAAGTTATTTACTTCAATTACAAAAATCATAATCAAAATCAACAATATTTATTTTAAGATAATTACTTTAATTGGGCATATGAATAGATTGTTTATAAGTTACAAAGATGTATTTAATTAAAAATTTTTATTCATTTGGGATTTTTGAAAGAATTTTTATTTTTATTTGTTGGGGTCATCAAGAAATATGTATTTTTATTATAATAATATTACTAATTATTGAATTATTTTTTAATAATAGTAATGGTTTTTTTAATAATAATTTAATGTTATTTACTACACCATTGATAAATATAGATAGGTTTTTCTCACATTTTTTCATTTCCAATTTCATTTTTTTTTAAAATAGGGGTATAAAAAACTTTTTAATAGATAAAAGGGAATATGAATAAGAATCATAAAAGGGGTGGGAAAATGACAATCTCTTTTCACAACCTCGAATTTTTATAAGATCCATAATTTCATTTTTATTATAGATTAATTTAGATCAAGTAAATATCAACAACAATATATACTTATTTCTCATTTTCATATTTTCTAATCTTTCAAGTAAACACGTGGATTTTGTTTTGGATTGCTTTAACTAAAAGGAAAATATTCTCAACCCACATATTCTTTTCTTCTCACGTGGATGGGTTGAAATGAAATAAACAGCAATTTTTTTTTAATAAAAGTAAAAATTCTTTTGTGTTTAATAATACTTAATTACTTCTATATATATATATATATATATATATATCTCAAATTTCTCGACCCATTGGCGATTAATCTATGTAAGAACTTAAAATTGATATCTCAATAGCATTATTAGTAACTATGAATATCGTTTGATTGTAAAATATTTATTTAATTCATCAATATTATAGATTTTAATTTATACACCAGAGGTGGTATCTCGAATGATTAAAAAGTATTATTAGCATCTTTTCTCTTTTCTAAAGAAAATCTAACATTATTAATATTTTATATCCAATATATATGCTCCCTACATCATTTAAGATTATAATATGTGTTTATGAATAATTAATTATTTGAAAATTTATATAATTATATGAGATATTTATGTCGTGTATTATCATCTGATTATATAAGTGTATATGTAGAGCTCAGTGGATTATATAAGTGTATATGTAGAGCTCAGTGGATTGTCACAGTGATGCAACCCCACTTGCTCTTTTTCTTCATAAGCATGGAGGTTCAGGCTCAAAGGGTCATAAAAAAATATGACAATTTTCCCACTCAAAAGTGGATCGATTCTCTTTATTCCAGGAGCAACATTTCAGATTGCATGCTAAAAGAATTACATCAATTAGGTCTGATAAATAGCTGACCTTAATTAACCTAATCTCAGGAGGACGAGAACAAAAAAGTGTACATGTAGCTCTTCTCATTTTCAGTATCCTCTTAAAAAAAAAAAAAAAAAAAAAAAGAGAAAGAAAAAACATGTTTTTAACACTAATAACTATCATCTCAATTTGAAACAGAAAAAGCTCCAAGCGAGTTGATAAGATGATCAGCAACTTATCTGTCTATGCAAGTGGTGGTTGGTTTGAAAACTGCTACTAACAAATATGTGATAATTTTTTACTAATTAATGGATAATTTCTTTACTTTTGAGAGTAAATTTTTGAATCAGTGTAATAATATTCTGTTTTCGTTAGATCTCAGTAGTTATACAGTATAATGTCAAACCGGAAAAAAAAAAAAGTGAATAAGAAAAAACAAAAAAAAAAACAATAAATGAACGTGCTGCAGAATTTGTACAGTCACCGTCGTCGTATTAAAACCACCAGCCATCAACTATTAATACTTGCCATATCACCGCAACTGTGCAAATCTCGAGATATTCCATACCAATCCAGAACACAGAGTTACAAAACAAAAAACATTGTTTAAAAAAATATAATATAAATTAATTTTTTTCCTTATTTGATTTGATAGCTAGATAGATAGAAAAACGACTAACTGTTGCCGCCCTTTCATAGCAGCCGCCAATTTGTTCATCATCTCCAAAAATCAGTTGAGCAATGAAAACATCAATCCCTTAAAAAACAAATTTAAATTAATCAATCTCTCGAAAAATAAAAAATTTAAATTAATCAAACCTTCATTGCCTACCTCATTCAATATTTAAGGTGTCAAAACTGGCATCAATGGCCGGCCACCACCCTCCACCACCGCCAAAACCTCCAATCCACATTAATAATGACACAAATTGTGCTACTACTCTAAACCTATTAACTACAATATATATATTGCAGTAAAATATACAGATATACAAAGAGAGATAAAACAAAATAAAATTTTTGTTTGATTTTATCTTCTTTTTCATCTGTATATATATCATCAGTCACCAATCTATTGATCTATCTAATCAATCTTAAATATCTATCAGTCACTTCAATAGGGGACAGTAGAGGACTGCAACTGAAGCAGGTGGTGGTAGCAGTCGGCGGCAGTCGGTCTCTGTTCGGGGTTCTGGTCCAAGCACCTGTTTTGCAACTCTCTAAGCATTTTGGGGACGTTAGTCAGCCCACAGGTCTTCACCAAGTGGCCCACCCCCCACACGTCAACTTTCACTCCATGCAAACCCCTACCCATCTCCGGAGCGTGCCTCCCACGCGCCTCCAGGCCGACGACCACCCCATGTGGGTATATCTGCGGCGCCCCAACTGCCTCGTCGAACCCACAAACGAACCACTCGTTGTCCCTGTCGCTTCTCCTCATCACTTTGTCCCAGCTCAGGTCCCTGTGCATGAAAGATAGGTCGTGTAGTGCCACCAAGGCTTTGGTCACGTATTTGAGTGCCTCCACGAGTTGGTCACAATTCGATGGCTTAAATTTGCACCCTCTAGGCTTGAACACTAGTGCCAAATCTTTCTCCGATGATCTGTAAATGGACTCCGCATGAGGGATTCTGTGGTCTAGGAAATCGTATATCTCTTTCACTGCTGCCCATTTTCTCTTGCTCGAGAAAAATTTGGTCACACTAGTTGGTGTCATTTCAATGACATTTCCATTGCCCAGATCGATTCTTTCAAAATCACTGAAATGCTGGTAATTCCCACCATTGTTGATGTTGTTGAAGCATCGATCAGCTAGCAAAGGCAACAGGCCAGCTATTCTATAGCATGGAACTAGGGCTTTTAGTCTCTCAGACTGTGAAGATAGGTCTATTGAATACAAATCGGTTCTAATGACTCGGTCTTGTGATCGGCTCAAAGCACAAAAGGTTACAATGTACCCAACTGCATAGTAGCCAAGTAAGTATGGGAGATCCATGTACGTCCATAATAGCTTCTCTACTATAGAAGATGATGGATCAATGTAACCTTCTTTTAATTGGTCACTTTCTTCTCCTCTCCACAAGCAAAAATTCCTAACAAAACCGGTCACATTTGGCCATTGATCCTGCAATGGCTCGGGCGATATTGAACAAGGTTTTCGTACAATAACCAGCTCAACTGAACAGAATTTGGACACGACCCTATTAATGCAATCATCCCAAAGACCAATGAAAGAGTCTCTACTAGTGGCAGTGGAGACACTGAGACTAGGGTTGTTACGGATTATTGGGCTCAAAATATCATATGTAATGGCTCTAGAATCTAACAATTCAGTTGAAGTAGTGAAGAAAAGCTCTTTGCCTTGTGCTAAGTCTCTATAAACATCTCTTCGAAGTGGGAAACGTAGCTCCTCCGGTGGTGGCTCTTGTAAGTGCCATGACAACTCGAACAAGCTTGGTAGTGTGGTTGGTGGGACACGTAGACAACCCACGTAGTAATCAGTTGGATCTTGAAACTCCCATGGAGGAATTGCTGCAACCAACAAAAATTTATAGAGATTGGATTTGGTGCCACTAATAATTAATTAAGTGCTTGTGTTAACAAACAAGACTTACGTCTCACGGAGGGTTCTGTGAATGGAAGTTGAACTCTTTCAATGAAACCTGCTAAAGAGAGAGAGAGTAAGATGTGGATTCCTAGACTGATTTTAAAAAAATAAAAACATGGAATATTTGACGGAAACTAAAATTTTTGTACCAGAAGAAGCAGTAGCTGATGAGGAAGCCTTTCGTCTGCCAAACACTTTGACTTGTTGTCCAGGAACGAATCTATCAACAGAAAATCCTCTGAGAGTTCCCTCTTCAAAGGCTTCCATGTTACAAGCAACCATTGCATCATCAAAGAAAGTGAGCTCATCCGCATTCAAAAAGCTGGAACCTTGAAGTCTCACTCTCCCTCTATGGTGCTCTCCTTCTTCAGCCCACAAACTCACTGACTCCTCCCATGTCATCCTTATTTTGCCTATTCTTCTGAGCTCCTTGGAAGATGTAGATGAAGAAGGAACCCCCACAGTCTAGCAAAGACTCAAACCCTAATAAACTTCCTCTAGAACTATGAAAGAAAGCTTCACCTCCACTAGTCATCACCAGTTGCTTTGTCCTCGCTAAAACAAACAAAAAGTCATATATACTGTTCGTAGACAAGTTTCAATAGAAAAAACATGATATTGATATCGATATATATACCTGATAGTGAGAGGTCATCTTCTTTAAAAGGGGGTGGAGGAAGAGCTCTGGTAGTAGCAATAGCAGTTCTATGGTCTTCACCAGAAACCATGACAGAAGCTCTGCTTTGAGATGATCTAATACGAGACCCCATGAACTGAGACAACTCTTCAAATACTTCTTCATCAAAAGAAGCTGGTAACCTGTGTAGCTTCCTCTCGTAAGGAGAGAGTCTAAAATAACTCTTGCCAATTTGATCTCTCTCATTACCTCTCTCCCATTCATGAACTTTTCTAAATTCACCCAACATGTTATCCCACTTAGTTCCAGCAGTTTTAGCGTCTCTGTTGACACCATGTCTTTGCAGGAACTCTGCAACTTCTCTATCTTTCTCAGCCCTAGTTTTGCCTCTTGTTGATTGGGTAGTGATGTCAGTAACCTGGCCAGTCTCAGCTGGGTGATCAGTTCTTGAAGATGAGCCTGACCCATTGGATCCACCTTGGTATTGAACCCTCCAAGCCCTAGCTAACCACAACATCTCGTTTGGTTTCCAAACTGGACTCACATATTTTCCCTTCCTGAACTGGGGGTGAAATTGCTCACCTTCCGGCTTGCTTGTTTCCTGTCCAGAGGCTGCAGAGAGAGAAGGAATAGGAGAGTGTGGAGGAGATGAGGCTGTGTCTGAAGAGGAAGCTGCTGTGGTGTGAGCTTGGCTTTGTGGGTTGGCGGGGTTCGTTGTCGGTGAAGGGCTTGATTCGCTTGTGAATATAGCCATCTGTGTTTGCTTTTGTTGTTGAGATGGGGAATGGCAAAAGCTTCCATTGACTACTATTATATCTCTGTCTCTTGGGATTCACAGGCTCAAACTGTTGCTCAAAAGGAGACGAAGTTGCACCAATTGGGACAAATAGAGGAGCGGATATGAACGGAGCTCCACTGACCACACCCGCCTGTTGTGGTTGCTGCTGCTGCTGCTGCTGCCTTTTTTCAGATGATTCCTCAAGTGGGTTCGTAGGTGAAGAAGGAAGCTGCTGTTGTGACTGCTGAGACGGCGGCTGCGGTTGTTGCTGTGGTTGTTGCTGCTGTGGTTGCTTCTTGGCTTGTGTCTCCTTTGTTTTCACCCATCCCAAATGGGTCCAAAACAGTCTTTTGCTTGAGAATAACCTTAGACACGAACCATAATGAACTAACCAACTTGGTTGTAGCCTTTGTCCTTGTAATTTTAATAGATCACTCTCACAAGGTTTTATATTATTTTATTGTTTTTGATGGGAGCTTTGGACTTGGATTTTGCCAATCAACGTACCTTGACATGGAAAGTAGAAAAATAAATATTTAGAAGTAATAATAGAAAGATAAAGCAAGAAAAGAAAAAAGGAATAAAAAAAAAAAAAAAGATTAAAAAGTCGAGATTGTGGAACTGCAATGAATAAGACCTTTCGGTTAATTATCAGTTAATCCAACCACACATCACTAATTTGATGTTTGATTTTGACAACTAAGAAAAGAGAGAGACGTGTAGTAAAGTGTATTTATATATACACATGGATATATACGGGTGTGGATGATTAGGGTGTGTAGGGGGTCATGATTGTACTTCGACTGTAAAACGCGGCTCTAAAAGCAAATTAACATTGTTTCAACGAGGGAAATTAATGTTGTTGGTGTGGCTTGTTTTTGTTTGGGAAGTGAGAAAGAGAGAGAAAAAAGTGAGAGGGCTTGATTCCACGACTTCCCGCAACGAGTGAGGAAGTGAGGGAGTGAGTGGAGACTGCAAGTCAGTAGGTGTGTGTTGTGTCATCAGAGAGAGAGAGAGAGAGAGAGAGAGGGAGCGTATTTTGGATTCAGAAGTTAGATGTGGACACATCGTATTATATGGCTCTGCTCCAATCACCCATGACTCTTTGCAATGCTTGACCTATTTTTTGTTTCTTGCACACCTCTCTCTATAAAGTCTTAATTTCTCTTCTGAAATTTATTATTATTTTTTAATTTGATATCTAATGAATTAATTAATTGGGATATATTACAATCTGGTGAGATTTGATACCATATCTACAATCTAGATATTTATATCTACTCCCGCAATCAAGCGGCGCTGAATATCACCTAAAAATTTACTCTTATAATCAAACACTATTACTTTATTGGGATGATCGTGTTGGATTAGATTGGGTAATGTCGTATCGAATGAAATTGAAAAACACTATTACTTTATTGGGGTGATATGTTGGATTAGATTGGGCAATGTTGTATTGAATGAAATTGAATAGAATATATTACTATTAAGTATATCAATTGACAGTCAACGGTAATTTTAAACAATTTAAATTGTTATTTGACAATTTAAATTTATGAACATCTTAAAAAATTTAACTTAAAAATTCATTATTTTATGATGTTAATTCAATAATTTATATATCATTAACAACTATTAAGCAGAAAAATATTTTTTTACGTATTTTATTAATATTAACAATTAGTTGATTGATTATTTGGACTCTTTTAAAAGTTTTAAAAAAATTATGATGAAAAGAACTATTTTCAAAAGAACTTAAAAAACCTGATAGTTTTCTAAATCTTAAATACTAAAATAAAGTTTTCCCTTAGAGCATAAAAAAATCGAACTAAAAATGAATGTAATAGGTTTGAATTAAATTATTTTTATTAAATAAAAAGTATCAAAATTTATTTTTAATAAATAAAATTATTTTAAAAATTAAAATGTATAATTATTTTTAATCAAACTATTTATAACTATTTTAAATAAAACAACATATATTACATTTTTATAATTTAAATATTTTTCAAAACCAATCAGGCGATAATAAAAAAAAAAACACACACACACACACAAACCACAGACGTGTTATGTTGAAACCCATCAACAGGTATGTTGGAATCTAATACTACTTTCTATATGATGCTCCAATTGCATCCTATATGCACAAGTCAAGGATATAGCAGAATGTAAAATTTTTAGAAAAATAGTTTTCGAACTTTAAAACATAAAAAAATTTGTCCATAAGTATATTTCATATTTGTTACCATTTCTACAAAAAAACTTATAAAAATACACAAGATTTCATTAAAAAAAAAGGGGGATTTGGATATAACTCTTAAATATCATCTATAATCCAGCGACTTAAACTTATATTATTACCTAGTTAAACAATTGCTCACTATCACTAAATCATATTAGATGATCGCAACGAAGACATTTATTTCCTCAATTAAGCACCAGCACAAGGACCTAATATTAATCCTACAACTAAATACTACATAGTTGTCTAAATATCTAGCCCACAATATTTTAAAAATATTTAACCATATTTATCGATAAAATGTAGAAATGTGAAAATAAGGTGCACCATGGTTATTATTTGAGTTCAAAGTGACGTGGGTTTTAATTTTACTTATCATTTAGCATAACACAAACTATATTATTTGAGAGTTGGGCATGAAGTAGTTGGTAAAGCTACTATTTTTGTGTCTCTCAAGGCCTTGGCTCAACTTTCATCCAAGACAACTTTTCTCCACTATATAAAATTATATGAGTTGTTCCTCTTACCTTGTGTGAGCCCTCCTCTTTATTTATGTGTGAATTGATTTTTTCCGGTAGGTAATTGTCACCTAGACCACGCCACAGAGTTAAATCTTGTTTGATTCTCGTCGATCTTTGAGCTTGTCCCGGGCATTAAAAAAAAAAAACTATACTATTTAAATTTTATAACCTATTACCTAAATAAAATGATGACATATATATATGTGTCAATTACAACCATTAACTTATGGATGAAATACACTTCCGTGCATTAAGTGACGGCGTGGAATCATAATTTTTATTCGAAAACTTTTATTTATAGACTGGTCCTTCCACTAGAAGAGGGAAACTCCCTTTTCATTTATATTAAAGATAGACTTTTAAAAAGTAAATACAATTATTAACTTCAATGAGATACTTTAATTTGTACGTAGTTTCTATCCTTTTTTTTTAAAAAAAAAAAAAAAATTATCAATCATGATAATAATTTTGTTTAATTATTACATCATGTATGATTTTATCACATAAATAGTACTGTATGTATGCACAATGTGGAGCTCTTTACAAGCTACTTTAAAAAGAAATTTACAAAGAAAACCCAACAAATTAGAATAAAAAATCCTATTAAATGTTTTGGCTTTGGATCTTGAATTGATTGACATCATGAGCTACTTTGGCACTTAAATCCGATATTTATAGCTTTAACCTAGATTTTCTGAGAGTGATATATATTATTGGCATTCTATCTTGTTACAATTTTTTTTTTTTTTTACCCAAATTATCATAAACTTTATTTTTTAAGAGAAACTGTCATAAACTATCTTGTTTAGTTTCCAACTGTTCACCCAAGTTTTTCTTTTCTTTTCTTTTCTTTTTTTTTTTTAAAAAAAAAACAGGATTTTGTTTGTTTGACAAACTATAATACATATTTCCTATATATTATTTTAAATCTTTATTTTAATACGTTTCTTAATTATATGCATTTAAAGGTTAGCTTCATTACATTTCCCTAATTAGGTATATGTTTATTAAAATTAATGAAAATTCTTCCTTATATTGAGAAGTGTTATTAAAAAAATGAATACTCTTACCTTTGATTTTTTTTTTTAAGCTAACACGAACAGATTTAAATCTATCGAAACCTATTGAGATTACTTTTACGGTTCAAAACTTATTTTCATAATTTAAAAATAATTATTCACACAAATTTGTACAACCACTTACGCTAATAGGTGATGTACACATTTAGATATTTTTACTTAATACCAAATAATAACAGTAAGAGGTGAAGCTCTGATAAGCTTCGGTAGGGTACAACCTACCTACCCAACATTTTGGGAAAAAAATACAATATTAATTTTTTTTAAATGTCATAATTACAATGCAATAACAAAATTTTTATATTGATTTATAATCAAATGATTAAATTTCAATGAGAGATACGAGCCCATGCATAAACTTGTATCCATTCGAAAATTTAGATTAGTCCAATTGAAATTGTCTAAATTAAATAGCAATGCTCCCAAGGAATCTTTCAATGCCATTTTTTTTTTTTAAAGAAATTATTACGTTGGCCAGCCCCAAAAGAAAAGAAAGAAAAAAAAAAGGAACTTTCTAGCTACACCGATGTAATGGGTTTGTATGTTAAAAGCAAAACATCTTGTCCTGTAAAGTTTTGCATAGCCAATTTAATATGAAAGTCATAATATTCCAAAAAAAACAAAAGTGCAATTAATCACCATAAATAACAGAGTTAAAGTAAAAATATCTTTTTTCAAAAGGACAGAGAGGTGAGGTGGGAGACACAGAGACGTATAATATACCGTCATGCTCAGGAGAAAGCTAACTACGTATAACGTGGCTACAAGAAGTGTAAAAGTAGATCACATCCGAAGATGCCATAAAATGAGGCAACATAAAAGTAGCAGTAAATCACACATTACCTCCCGATGAAGGTGCTTAAGTATCTTCTTTGATTTTAAGAGATCAAATTTTTAAATGCTACTCTTATTTTATTAAAATATAATATATAAATATGAATCTTCTCTAGTTATCTTCTGATAGTGGAGATAGACATATTTTGATAGTTCCGTGTATTTACAAAAAATAAAATAGTTGTAGATGTTCGTTAATTCCCTTTGTTGGTTGTTTATTATTATTATTATTATTATATCCAGCCATCATCCTTGTATACTCTCTCTCTTCAGAAGGAAAAGCATGCTCAGAGAGATGGCAGTGAGTGAGAAGTGAGACGGTACACTACTGACAGCAAAACCAGCTCATCCACCCCCCACCCAAAACCCAATCACAGCCACTCCCGCCCGCCAAAATTTTTTACCGCCGTGTATCCTCGTATCTCCCTCTCGCTGCTCCCCCCCGCCCCCTCAATATTCAATGCCGCATCCTTCACCTGCTACTCAAATTCTTTTCTATTTAATGTCTCTGGTGTGGTAGTTCATTCTAATTTGGTTGAGTAAAAAACTCGTGGAGAATGTACATACATTTATCTAATAAACGTTTACCATGTACAATTTTTTCAATAAGCAGCATAACATGTATAATTCAGTTAATTGAGAGTATATATGTTCAACTTTGATTTTTGAATGAGAAACTATATATGAATATCTAATTTATATGTAAAAAAGAATTCTTTTACATTTATAAAAACTTTAATCTGTCGAACGAGAGAAATCTACTTAATCATATGTACCTGGTGGGACTCAATTTCTACAATGGTATTTACTAACAATAAAGCACATGACAGGAGAAATCTCCTTGATTGTATGTACATGGTGGGACTCGACTCCCATAACAAGGGAAAATTATTTGATCCTATCTGCATGGACATGGAACTCGACTTTCATAACGGGTGAAAATCTACCTAATCATATCTTATGATGAAATTTGACTCTAATAATGAGAGAAATATATTGGTAAATATGCATGATTGAATTTAAACCTTGATCCCAAATATGAAGAAAAAAATACATTATCATTTGAATTATGAGTAAATGTGCATGATAAAATAATAAGTTATTATATTAAATAATTTTACTTTTCTTGTCTTACATTCATCAATATTATTAAAAAAAAACATATGACTCAGCATTAATAACTTCCTGGTGTTTGTTATTTTGGTATGATTAATTTATTTATTTAGAGCTCTTATCACATGTTAATTTGATTTTTTTTTTAATATATATCTTAATTAGCTTCAAATTATTACATAAATAAAATTTATTTCTGATTAAACTTTATCGGTTTAATTAGATATACTTTATACTTTGGCCATCCCAAGTTTAGTATTTTTATTCCACCCTTAAAGATGAATGTTCTCGTGTGACTTTTACAGCAGAGTACATAAAGTTGAAGACATAATGGTCGTTTTGTGATATCATAAACCCAGTCTATAAGAGTTTGTCAAGGGAACATCAGTTGAGGTCTTGAACCTGCAACACCTATTCAACGAATTCCTTTTTGAATTTCATGTCAAATATGAGTACGCAACTACACATGCATACAATATTTGTTGTACTTTGTAGGCTATCGAAAGGTCTAAACGGCCTTAGGCATTATATTATTCCAACGAAAGGAAAAATACAAAACAAAGATTAACAAAAGGGTTAGGGACGGGGAAAAGAATGACAGGAATCAAACTGAATAGAACTTAGTTTTGTTCGGTTCTCAGTATAGAGAACCCAACATGCGTAAAATAGAAGTTGAAACTAACCTGAACCGAACATGGTCGGTTCGGTTCTTTCAGTTCTAGGTTCAAGTTTGAGCTTGTTTTTGGATCTACTAATGGGTCTATTTTAATGTGTTTTTTTTATGGGTTTGTTTTTATTGACATCCTTGAGTCTATCTTCCCAAGAGTAACAGTAAAAATACAGAAGCAATAAGAAGCTGAAAAAATCAACATTAGAAGAAGCTAAAATAATAAGAAGTGAAACAGAGAGCTGTTTATAGGAGACGACAGAGGCAAACTAATGGCAAAGGAGTAAGACAACAGGGCAACGGTTTGACAACCGACGAACTGTGAGTGGCTGCAAAAAAGAAGAACAACAATAAAATGGGGCATGTGAACAGTTGGTGAACATCAACTGGCAACGAAGATGAATAAGTAGAATAAAATAGGGTCAGGCTAACGTTCACTAGTTGTGAAGAAGAGGTGTGACTTGTAAAACGGGGTTTTGATTTAGGGTTACAAACTTATATAGGATACATGCGAATTTATGGTTGTACCCTTTTAGGGTTGGTTTTTTTATTCGGTTCAATTTTGGATATCCAAAATCGAATCGAACTGAAAAACAATTGGTTCTGTCTAAGGAGAACCGAACATCCCCGTATAGGTCACATGACTCGAACCCAACACCCTCTTGTTGGATCATTCGATTTGGGTCATATTTTTTTGTCCACCCCTAAAAAGCATAAATAATCTCAAGAATCTCGAAGGACAAATGTGAGAGGATTGGAAGGAGGTTGAACATCCCATCAATGAAAAGAATCAACATGGAGATCGATGTTTGCATAAATTTCCCATTCTTATGAGATGAGAACAAAAGGAATTTCCTCTTCTTTTTTTTTTAACAATTAATTTTTGTAAAATACCCATTAGTCACAGTTCAAGCCTTCAGACAAGATACTATATAATTGTTGTCTAAATTTATGAATAAAACAATATAGTATCATTTTGATTAAATGACTATATATTAAGCTAGCGATTAAATAATTGGTGCTTTTCTTTTCCCCTCAATTGAACTTCAATTTTGTTTGTCGGATATTATTTTAGATAAACAATAAATGCCAATTTTTAGTTTTTTTTTTTTTCTATAATTATCATTTATAATATCTTTTCAAGAATTGATGGTTGTCTATATAATTCTTTTTTTTTTTTTTTTTAATTTTAATATGAAATTTATCTAATCTTCTATAACTAGCTCCACATGGGAGCCCTCTACAACCAATTAATCCATGCAAAAAATACTGCAAGCAAATCACAAAGAGAGTGAACACATATTTTTGAAACATCTTTTCGGAAAAAGCAAGAAAGAAATCAAAATACCTAATTTCAAACCATCTGCAGCACAAAGTCAAGATTCAAAGGTCAGGGTTGCCTTGAATTGAGGATTTGTTCTGTGTACCGTAGTCATGTTCTAAATCATTATTTCTCTTTTTGATTTTGTTCTCGAATTTTGGTGGCCAATTAGAATGTTAGATCTCAAAAATGACAAAAAGAAAAAACAAAGATTAAATTAATTATATAATTAATAATATATTAATCATCTCAAAGAAAACAACTATTCCCTTATATAGTATTTTGTAATCCTCATCTGACAAGTAACATCATTTTCAGTAGCATAGAGTTTAGCGTTCATGAAAGTCCCTGGATCAACATGAATTTTGGGTTTTGATCCTTTAAGCTCTCGAGATTACCATCCTTTAATGGAGAGTCAAATTAACCTCTCTCTCTCTCTCTTTCTCATATAAAGCTGCCATTATTGAAACTGAGTCATCATATTCATATAAATACCTCCTCATAATAATAATAATAATAATAAATCATTCTAGTTTCTCAAAATACATCTTAATTTATGTTAGTTTATGTAAAACAATATTAACTTACATAAATTTTAAAATTAAAAAATTTTCCTTTCAATTACCCAAATCTATTTCGAACACTAGAGTCGGAAGGGAGAGATGCGGAATTCTTCAACAAATTAATAAAAATAAATTTTATATACACCAAAACAATAACACAGCAATTTAAGTTTTAACCGTTCCCTTAAAATTCACAAACCGTTAGAAGTGGCAACACAGAATGACAAGTTAATGGCATCTATTGAAACTTCTTTCTATCTCTCTCTAACTACGCTGGTGGGACTCTACTCGATAACCCTAGCGAGTAATAGGCCGGCTGTTTCCTTTTCACCATAGCTAGTGCTTGTGCTTGTCCACTCCAGGCCAGCTAAGATTTATAATATTATCTCTCTACTACTGTGATAAATGTTCCTATCAAAGAACACATACAGAGAAGCAGCAGCATTGTCAATAAGCTGCTTTTAACAGATAGATAGCAGTAAGCAGAGTGCAGCTGCTTTTTGTGAAAGAAGTGGTATCAGAGGGGAGACGAGAGAAGAGCAGTGCATGAAAAAAATTGGGGTTTTAGCTATCAACAAAGAAGGGCTTCCCCAAAATCATAGGGGGTCCTACCTATGCTTAATTAGGGCACATAGGAGAACTAGGTTTGCTCTCTTTTTTCTATAAAAACATGCACATTGGGATTTGAGAAGCTAAAGCCTGTTGCCAGTCTTACTATTCTGCCAACTTTTTAGAATTTTTATATGCTTCTGTACATTATTTCTTATTAGTTTCTAACTCATTGAGCTGTCACCATAACCACCATAACCACCATAATTTGTGTTTTTACTTTTTTTTTTTTTGGGGTTTTTTTTAATAAAGTTTGTTTACTATATATATATAGATTCATGCTATTGATTTTTCAGACAAAAAAAATTCTCTAATTTTTAGATGATTTGGGTGCTTTGATTCGTATTCCCTTTAGCTTTTTCGGTTGTCGCATTATTTTCTTGTTAATTAAGGCTCTACTGTCTCCTAATTAATTGCAAAAATGGCAAAGTTATCCTTTATATTATTAAAGTTCAGGGCTCTTTAAATGATAAAATTGTATTTTGAAGATTACTTTATCAAGTAAACAAAAGCATTTCTGAAAAAAAAAAAATGTAAACAAGCGAAAGTGATCCTATGTTTTTAAAATCAAAGGACACATATAGTAACAAATTCAAAATGAAAAAGGAAATTAATAAAGAAAGAAAAGTAAGAAAAACACGTTTAATTGATATTAAAAGAGATTTTTAAAAGATAAAATTGAATTTTTGAAATAATTCTCTAAGTTTAGATTTAGATAAAATTCTCCTATAAAAGATTTTTTAGTATACAAGCAGGATTTTATAATTATATTTTGAAATTATAATTTATTTTTTATACAATAGGGCAAATTGCACAAACCCCTCTAAGGTTTGATGAAATTACACAAAAATGACGATATTTGGATAACCTATACTGACCTCCCTTAAGGTTCCAAAAACTCAATACAAACCTCCCCTACCGTTAGTCGGCCATGGTTAAATTCGCACGGTCAACGGTCAAATATACAAAAAGACTAAAACATCCCTCAAATCAAATTTAAATTCAAACTTTTTGATTTTTTTAATTTAATTAAATAATTTTTTTTTTTAAAAAAAAAACCCTAGTCTCCATGGGAGACCAGATCTTGGTCTCCCATGGAGACCAAAAGGTTTCTCCAGCGATGGAGACGTCTCCATCGTTGGAGACGCGCCTGGAGACAGTTGTCTCCATCGTCGGAGACCACTGGTCTCTAGGCGCAATAGAGACTTAGGAGACCAATGGTCTTCGGTGAGACCACTGGTCTCCAAGCGCATCTCCAGCGTCTCCATTGCTGGAGACGCACCACTGGTCTCCTGGTCTCCATCGCGCCTGGAGACCACTGGTCTTCCTGGCCTCCATGGCGATGGAAGGCCGACGGAGACCACTGGTTTCCAGGTCTCCCTCGCGGGAGACCAAATCTGGTCTCCGGCGATGGAGCCCAGTGGTCTCCAAGCGCGTCTCCAACGTCTCCATTGCTGGAGACGAGCCTGGAGACCAGTGGTCTCCGGCGATGGAGACCACTAGTCTCCAGGTCTCCGGCGATGGAGACCAGATTGCCGGAGACCAGATCTGATCTCCAAATGGTATATATATATATTTTTTTAATTTCGTGAACTTTAAGTTTTTTTATTTGAGTGATATTTGGTTTGATGATGATGAATAATTTTGATGATGTTGGTTTGAAGAAAATGATGGAGATGATGATTTTGATGAAAATAAGAGATGGATGATAAAAATGATGAAATTGAGAAGAGGAAGATGATGATGGAGAGGTAGAAGATGATGAATTTTTTTTAGGGTATAAATATTATATTATTATTTTATTAATTAAAAATATATATTTTAATTTTTTTGTTTATTTATTAATTAAATTAATATATATTAATTTAAAATATTTATAACGTGTGTATTGACCATTTTACCCTCGACAATTTTGACTTGACATAAGTTGATTAATAGTTGACTAACAGTAAGGGAAGGTTTGTGTTAAGTTTTTGAAACCTTAGGGAAGGTCAGTGTAGGTTACCCAAACATCGTCATTTTTGTGCAATTTCGTTAAATCTCAGGGCCGTTTGTGCAATTTACCCTATACAATATAAATGATCTTTGTACCTAAATTAAAATATAAAATTATTTTAGAAAAAGCTCAAACTTTAGGGACAGAGTTGCAAATATCTCTGGTATTAATACGATGAGGCCGTGAAAGTTGACTTTCGTATAATAAACCATAAAGCACTTTTGTACTGCTTTTTTTTTTTTTTTTTTGTCATTCTCGTCTTTAAACATAAATATATATTATTTTGCGAAAGAAATTCTAAAAAGATTATGCTTCATTTAGAAGATATAAAGCTAAATAAGCTGTCCGAACAAAATATTTATTTGTATATCTAGTTGTCACAGTATGAACTTATTCGTTCACGTAATGCATAATTATTAGTATATGTTTTCAAATAATGAGATATGATTTGATTTTGTAGTTATCCCTCGTAGCTATAATATGAGGTCATGCATTTGAGTTGTGTACGTTTTTCTTAAATCTCATATTATTTTATAATAATTCATAAAATATTGCTTTCAAAGATTGTTGAAGTCCCATTATGGAAGTAACTTTGCAATATGTATATATTACACATTGTTTTCACGTATTTTGACTTAATTGATTTCAATTTTTAAAATAATAATAATAATAAATAAATAAAAAGATAAATATTTAAGCTGGTACTAATGCCGTTTCTCTATAGACTATCCTGACTTCACCTAACCTAAAATCATTAACACAATTCTAGAACATCAAAGGTCCACTATCTGTCCATTTCAGATTTGAAAATAAATTGATCTATGGTTACTTGTCAAACTTTCTCATATAAAGAGCTGGATATTGTGGGGCTTCTGAGAATAAAGGAAGATTTTAAATGGTGGCAGTGTTTTTCTTTGACAAATTATGAGGAGTGGATGGTGATAGTGACCAAGAATATCTAAAAGAACGCTCATATCATCAACTTATATAAATTTTTGCTAGAGCAAATTCATGTACTGTCAAAATCGTGGGCCTATTCGTTCATTGTGTGTACTAAGGTTTTAAATATCCGTATCGTTATTCATATGGATATCGGTATCGGTATCGACTGTCGATATTATGCTATTGAATTTGTAGATATTATTAGTATAATATTGATATCAATTAAATATTTAATAAAAAAAATTAAAAAAATGATGGATATTTACTTTTAAAATTTAAATTTTTTATTAAAACTTTAAACCAAGTTAAAATAATTAATAAATGCATCAAATAAATCACTTTTGATAATAGATTAATATATTTATAAGTAACTATGATTAAATAGAGTGTATATACACTATACACTACAACGATTTATAATATATATTTAAAATTATAAAAATATATATTTTTAATAATCAAATCTTTAGATAAATAATATTTTATTTACAACATTTTCTACACATGAAAAAATAAAAATATTTACTTCTTTGATAACTAGTACATGTTTACAAAATCTTGTAGAAATAAAAGTTAGTACCAAAATAATTCCTTGGTGGTTTAGAGACAGAAAGTACATTTCTATCTTGATTTGCACGGTAATTTTCCCGTGAAAATGTGTTTATATAATTTTAAAGGTAGTTATAATATGTCACATATATGTTGCTTCATCCCTTCCAATTGATCCATAAATTGGTAATTTGAATTTAGTTTAGTTGGTGAATGTTATTGTTTAGTATGTATTTAAAGGATGATTTAATATATTATCATCGTCAAAGAATGTCAAAATCCCCCCATCTAACCTAAACTAGTATGACCCTGATTCTTTTGGAGTAAATTTAGAGCATTGAAATCAAGTTTAAGGTAGGAGTTAGATCAAAAAAGTTTTACTCAGTTTACAATCCAATCAAGTTTGAGTCAAATATATGACCGTTGAATAAGAGAAAAACAATGGTTGAAACAAGGATTGGCCGTCGAAAGTTTAATACCCGATTTAGAACTGATTCCGAGTTCGCTTGCTAAAGCCCATTTGTTCACAAAAATAGGGCTATGTTTTTTGTGAACAAAAATAGAGTTCACATGTTAAAAAATAAAAAGAGCTAGTTCACGAACTTTGTTTTGCTTCTTCTTCACTTTGTTCTTAGGTGATTGATGAAGCTTGGAGATGAAAGGAGTTGCAATGGCCATGATGGATGAAAGAGAACATTGTTGCGACAACCATGAAGGCTGTTGGTTTGGCCTGGTTGAGGCGATGACTGCCATGAAGGCTGTTGGTCTAGTCTAATCTGCCATGGAGGTTGCTAGTGTTGCTAATGTGATCTAGTCTGATCGATGAATTACAAGAAGAGTTAATGAAGCTTGATGAAACTTTTTATTAGTTGAAGAAGGTGATAAGTTGGAAATTTTTTATTAGTTTTTTTGAATGAAAGGTATTATTGTTTTTTCATACAAGAAGGTGCTAGTAAAATTTAACTTGGTTAATCAAATGTTCAGTTCTTAGTTGTTATTTAATATGGTTTTCACTTTAGAGATTTAATTAACCATTTCAATTTTTTTTTTTTTTGAGAGAATTAACCATTTCTATCTTTGCGAGTTCATTCTAGGATTTTAAGAGCATAATCTGTCCCTCATTCATACATTATGTACGGAACCATATTTCCTTGAATAATTCAGTAGAAACAGTGTTTGCATAAATTAAATAAAAATAATAATAAAAAACCCTATGTATTGCTTAAGTGGATCTCATGTACAAAGGAGGAATATATAAATTTACGGAGAAAAAAAGTACAATAGGTCCCTTGTTTTTTCTTTTATCTTTTTTTTTTTTTAAAATAAAGAAACACTTTTTATAACATTATGTAAAAGTAAAATAAAAATAAAAATAAAAAGCTTATAGAAGAAAGATATTTTAGGGACAGTCTTTGTTCTTAAATAATCGAGTTGCGTTATTCGCACTCCATTAAAACAATGCATTTCATTATAGATTGTTTTGAGAAATTATAATTTATAATTATGACTCATTCAATATGAAAAATATTTTGTCACATTTTATTTTATTATACTTACAATTAAATATATAATCAAAACTATTTTTATAATTTATTTATTTTTTTAAATATTTGATATGGTGTGCTTACTATACAGTTTTAACGTGAAACCGAGCCAGCCAAGATTTGATTCCTGGGCACAGCCGAAGCCACTTACACTCAGTCTAAGGGCCGAACAATTCAAAGTATGTCGGATCATACATCCATACTGGCCCCTCATCTATCTGTTAATCTGGCCCAAGTCGTTTTACCCCTGTGGTTTTCCATTAGTAGGCTCTTGCTTCTCTAATTATATATATATATTTTTTAAAACGAATTTAAACTGAGAAAAAAATATGTCATTTAGATGGTGTTTGGAACCATTTTTATAAATGATTTTTTATTTTCAAAAATTAAAAAGGTAGAAACTGTGTTTGGATACATGTTTTGTGAAAAATGATTTTGAAAATGAAAAACAACTTTCTATCAGTTATAATTAAAAACAAAAAACATTTTTTTTTATGCTTGTTATCATTTTGCAAAATAGATTTTCGAAACAAGTTATTATTTTCTCTTCAAATAACTATTTTATTTATTTTGAAAAATAATATCACACAATTTTATATCATTTTCAATTTTTGAAGATAACTCTTGAGAAATTCAACAAATGTATCTGTATTTTAAAGAACATAATTTTAAAAATATGCTCTTCATTTTCAAAAATATTTTAAAAGTATCATTCTAAAAATGAATTCTAAACGCACCCATAAATCTCAAATTCTTTAACGTGGATGCAGAAAACTGTGTACTGAGCCATCACGACAGTCCTTTGTTAGCACATCTAATGTGAATGCTTCTCATAATTTATTGATGGATTGGACTACATTAATTTAAAATTTTAATTTATATTTATAATGTCTTATTCAAATCTATTTACTCTTCAGTAGAGCGACTGGGTAGGTAAACTAAATGTTAATTTATTATAATCTTAAATTTAGAATAAATAGATAAATTATATTTTAAGAAAATTGATATTGAGTAAGACAAAAATTTGTTATAATTAATCCGTACACAAACATTTGGATATCCGTTCCTGCAATTAGAGGATGTCTACTAAACATTAAAGTTATAAATTTAAATAAAATTTTGAATTGATAAAATAACTAATTCTTTAATATAAAGTAGCTGTTTTTTCTTGAAAGAAATTTGGACGTATTTAAAATTAAAATTAGTTGGGTGCTTGCATTTAGCGACGGGTGCTTGCATTTAGCGACACTCATGGAATTTCCTCTCGATATAAACGATGATTAATAAGACAGCCTAGTTGGCCATTTTTTAAATAATTTTTGTCTCGTATATGCTTTCTTCTGGAAGTCATTGACAACGATTTCAATCAAATTAAGACACGGTCATTAATTAATAATATATACAAATCGTGGAATTAACAATGAAAATGGAAAAATTAGACATGAATGGAGGACCAAGTCACGTTGTCTTTCGTTTTCTTCCAACTTGGAAGGCAACCAAAAGCTAAGGAAAAAAAAAAAAAACCATAATTTCAATTTCACAAATTAAGTTGACATTTTTCCTAGCAATTAAAAACATAAAAATTAAGCATCTATTTCATTCTTTTAAATCCTGCTCTTGTCCTTCTCACATTGGATTGTTCCATCTTATATGTATACCCTTCACAGTCAGTGTCATGGTCTTCATCATCCTCATCAACCATGTCTTCCACTTGTGCTATCTCCTTTTTTCTCCTCCCCACACCACCTTTAAGCCAATCCACGACTTCTAACATGCTTGGTCGGTTCTCGGCAGTGCTATCTGTGCATCTGAGGCCGAGCATGACTATTGATTTTAGTTGTACCCGATCAAGCTTACCTTTTAATCTCGGATCAGCAATATGATCAAATGCCCCTTTTTGGACATAAGGTGTGACCCATTGCACAATATCGCGTTTCACTCCACCAGGAAGTTTTTCTAACGGTTTTTTAGCACTAATGATCTCCAAAAGTAAAACTCCAAAACTGTAAACATCACAACTCTCAGAAACCTTACCCCACATAGCATATTCCGGAGCCAAATATCCAAGAGTGCCCTTCACTCTAGTTGTTAGATGAGTAACTCCTTCAGGTATCAACTTTGCAAAACCGAAATCTGCGACTTTCGCTCGAAATTCTGTGTCTAAAAGCACGTTACTTGCCTTTATATCTCTATGTATTATATGAGGATTTGCCTCATGGTGTAAGTACCTATCAAATAAAATTTGACACACCAAAAGGATATGATTCGATAAATTTATCAAACACTCTGCAAAATATCAAAAAACCATTTGAGAAAAACATAAACCAAGTGCTTCTATAAATAGTAAATGCAACGTTGTTTTGTTATTTTCTCTTCACATAAAAACCGTCTTGGATTATTTAAAAATTTATTATGATATCATCCAAATCACTTACGCTAAACCCTCGGCGGAGCCGATGCAGATGCTCATCCGGCGACGCCAATCTAGTAGACAATCGGGGGCGAGTTGGCCATGCAAATGGGTGATCAAGCTGTGATTTGGCATGTAATCATACACTATAAGCCTCTCATCTCCACCAGCATAAAATCCTCTTAAACCTAGTAAATTTTTGTGTCTCACCCTACCAAGTATCTCCACTTCCACTGCAAATTCCATCTCTGCCTTTGCACTCATCGTCTTCAATCTTTTCACTGCTATCTGCGAATTAAATCAAGCCAAACCATTTTATCAAAACAACAAAATGCACTTTCTTTTTTTTTTTGGGTTTTCAAGAACGTAACTACTACTCTTTGAACCATAAAATATGGATATATATTACCTCGCTGCCTTTAGTTGTACGGCCCCAATAAACACTTCCAAACCCTCCTTCACCGATTTTGTTATCATTATGGAAGTTGTTTGTTGCTTGAAGAAGCTCCTTGAGCGAGTAAATTTCCCATGGATAATCTTTGCTCTTGTACACTTGACTATGAATTTGCAACAAAACAAAAACAAGAAAATAATTTGAGTAAAAAAATTGAAATTTTTTGTTATGAAATTATGGAAATTAACATCACAACAAACCTGATCTCTTGATTTTCTTGCTCTGGGACGCAACAAAAACAATTCCAACCCATTTTTTTTGAAGCTAAAAGATGGTAATAAGAAAGGTGGACGGAAATGAAAGAAAGATGGATCAGGGAAATATTTGAAGCAGAAATAGAGAGAAGTATGGTGAAGACAAAATTTAGCCTAGGAAGTCAAGGTGCGTCTGCTATATAAGTGTGTGAAATCAAGACAAATTCTGTTCATGATCAAGCATTACAAGCTCGTATCTTTTAGTGCTTGTTTGGTTTTACCAAGCTTTCCCTGCCATTGGAAGTATCATATTTTAATATTTTCCGTTGAACATTCTTAGGGATTACTTGATTATATGTTTAATTATGGCCAGTGATATCATAATTAATTATACTTTAATTATGTAAATTTAATTTTAATCACGTTCAAATGAAAGTGACCCCATAAACTTGATTCGATAATCCATCATCTGGACCGTTCACTTGATTTACACATCTATGATCATGGGGATGACACAATGATCACGGAGGCACATGATATAAAAAATTAGGATTGAAACAGCTGAGAAAATGTCATGTATCAGAGACAATTATTAGCTGTACCTGATTCATTCAAAGTGGAATAATTCTTTAGAGAAAAATCAAGGAATTTTATAAGTTTTCGTTCCAGAGTAGGTCGACAATAGTATTAGACTCGGCAAATTGCAAATGGACAAAATGAAAAATGTCGTGACCATTTATCCTTTTAGCACCAGCTTATAGGTACAAAATGATCATTGGAGGGTCAAAATTCATATACAGGACAGGTCATAAAGTAAACTGTAATCAGTTCACATATACTGATTTTGATTAAGAAGAGTAAACTAAATATGTTTTAAAAGAACAGAAAAGGAAATGTGTGGTAATACACGTTGTGTTTGAAAGCGAAAAGAGTAGGAGTGATATAAACTCCCTTCAAAATTGTACGTGTAGTATTTAGTATGTGCAATCCATCAGAATATATTTATAGTTTTTAAAAGTAATCTTGATAAAATTTATTTATAAAAATACAAAATTAATGAAATAATAATTTTTATATTAATTTGATTGTAATTACATATTAAAATTTTTCTAAACAATTTTTAGTGAGCATAATCAATTCTGCCTAATTAGAGGTGTATTTGAAAATTTTAGGAGTTCTCTAATTTAGCTAAGAGAGTATCGGAAAAGGGTTGGGCCTAACATGGGCTTTGCTCATTTATGATCGATTACTGTTGCCCACATGGAACATTGGGTTTCGTTCACGCGTTGCATTAATTTAGATGTTTTAAAGCAGATGAACGGAAACTAATTAATGTCTTTTTCATTTTCATTGTAAAATATGTATAATTTTTTTTAAAAAAATAAAATATGTATAAGTTAGTATTATTATTATAATTTGAAATAGATATGATTGAGTTTTCTAAGTAATAATTTTTGTGATGACGAAGTAATGAATCATTATTTAGTGCAGACAATGTTCTATCCCACCCTGCTAGTAAGTCAGATTTTGGCTTAGTACATGGAAGCTTAAGATTATCCTAAGAAGATTTGTTTTAAGCTTTTAAGTGAAGGATGCTTGCCAAAATAATTAGGACACTTGGTTGTAAGTTCCATATACCTGTAACAATTTGTAGTTAAAAAACAAAACAGTGAAGAATGTTTCTTTGAAACTCATGGCTTGAAAGAAATCTTTAAGAGTATGTTTGATACGTGGGATTTGAGGTGGGGTTGAGATTTATTTTCTCCTATTCTCTCACATCCCACATTAGGAGCTAAGGAAGGGAATGAAATTTTTATTTCCGAGCCCATCTCCATTCCCACTCTACTTGAGAAATGAAATCTCAACCTTCTCCATGTCTTTGTCATTTCACAAGTTCATGAGATTCTTTTTTTTTTTTTTTTTTTTTCGTGACATAGATGATGAATGTTTGTTTTTTCTAGATGATGGATTTTTTTTTTTGTTTTTATTTTTGTTTTTGGTAATAGATGATGACTATTTCTTTTTTTTTTTCCTTTCTTTTGATACGGGTTGAAGATAGATTTTTATTTGTTTTTCAGATTTTTAAAGATTTTTTAAAAAGTTAATTTTAATTTAGGTTTTATAATAAAATATTTTAATTCATTTTATTTCAATCTAATAGCAATATACACCAAATATAATATTGTATAATTTTAATCCAATCCTATATTCTATCAAATATGGGATAATAATTTTTTAATTTAATTTATTTCAATCCAATCAATTTTAATCCTTCTTGCCAAAATGAGCCTACGAATAAAAAATTAGTGCACATCAATTTTTAGTTAAAAAAAAAGAGGTTAAAAGATGCTTATGCGAAGCTGGCGAAAAAGTGGGAGGCCGACAGGCGCCATGGCCTCCCTAGCAAATAAGAATTTTTCAAGGGTTGAATATAATTTGTATTGCATCATGTGATAAAAGCAATTTTTTTCATTAGATGCCTTCATTTTATTTTTATTTTTTCATTTAAGAACATATTACACGCATATAGATAGAAAATAGTTAGACATATATCTTCTCCATAATAATAATAATAATAGGGAGTTTTTTTACATATTGTTATGGAAGTCTCTTATGTTATGAGAATAAATTTTCTGATTACACATGTTGTTCAATTTTGGTAGGTCTTGGTAGACTTCTGACTATTAGTGTTAATATGTTTTTCATTATCTAATAATAATAATAATAATAATAATAATAATAAGGAAGAATTTCATTTGGTCCCTATGTTTTTAAAAAAATTCTCGTTTGTAAATGCGAATTCGTTTGTAGTGTTTATGGTCGCTTACATTTTAAAAACTTATCAAATTAGTCCATTTGATATGATTTTTGACAGTAAACGTTTGCAGAAAATGATAAAAGAGTATTTTGCCCTTAATTTTTAATTGTTGTTTTTATTTAATTTTTTAAAAAAAATTTTCCAATTAACATGTGTCATTGTATCATTAATTAGTATTAAAAGATTAAACTACCCTCATATGTGTAACGTTTGACCACCTGTTGATTGATGGTAAGGACTAATTTGATGAGTTTTTAATTGTAAGAAATTATGAACACTATAAATAGATTCGTATTTTAAAAACGAGAAGTTTTCCAAAAACATAAAGAGTAAAATGAAGTTCTCCCTAATAATAATAATTGGGATTGCATGGCTTGATAAATAAATATCATTAGCAACAACTTTGAAATGTAGAAAAATAATACGTTCTAGTTAGTAAAGACCAGAGTATACTTATTAATTAAGCATGCATGCAGTCAAGAAAAACCTCACTGGACAAAAAGTACTTTAGTGATATTACTAGTTTGGATTGCATGGCTTGATAAGCATTAGCAGTGCTATTCACGAGAATTACTGAAACTCAAATTGAATATTCAAAACATGGCACATGGAAAAGCTCAAAAGCAGAACACAGAAAGGCAAAAAACATCAAAATTTTATCACATTCAACGTTTCTGGTATTAGAAGCGAATGTACCGTGCTTGTGTTTCAATCAAATCTGACATAGCTATTGAGGCTTGCAAAAGTAAGTCAAAATAGTTGAATTTAAAACATCTGTAAATTGTTATGGAAGGGGAAGTGAGTACTGATGATGAAATTATCTTGGAACGCATATCCTGAAACAACCTACAAGTATCAAAAGCACATAGACGACGGAAACTTTTCAAGAAAAGTCATATTGGAGCATCATCATGCTTATTTATTATTCATTTCATGTGCATTTAGCACCAACATGCATGTACTTATGTTTAAACATTACATGCTTGGGGCGCAGTAGGTGTGGTTGAGACAATTAAACGATTAAGGAAATGCAGATTACAGAAGTGCACATTTTTGATGATCTTTTAATCAAACAATGGACATGTAATGACATGCTAGCTAGATACATTCCACGGAAAATTTTCACTTTTAAGGTCATTTTATATATGAGGGCACGATTTATAATTATTATTATAGGAATCAAGATATTTGATATAGACATCCTAGCTATAACATTTTCCATCCCATGTGACCGTTTCAATGATGCTCATACCTAGCATTTGAAGATAGTTCCAAACCGTGAAGACTAGCACATGATGAGTTACGATTAAGTTGGAACTACAATCCTTTTTTATATAGTAACAAAAATTAGTGGCTCTTTCGTTGTAAACCAAGAGAGAAGAAGTACGGAGGCTAATATTATGCTAGCATCGAAGAATGGTGCTGAATAATGTGATGTTATAAACTTATAACTGAAAATCACATGCATATACTGACATCCACATTTGGATAAATTGAAATTTGGTAGTGAACTCTTGCTTTAAAAGTACTCATAAAAAAGGAAAAAAATAAAAAATAATAATAAAAGCTAATTATTCTAATTGCATGCTCTCAGTTGCAACTTGCAATCAATAGTTGAGTTTTGACATCTTGATTTAAATAAGGATGGAAGCATTCATATCAAAGATGGATTTATTTTATAAGAACTAATCCTGCACAACAGCAATTTGTTATGAATAGCAAAATAAAGTTTCTAGTATTACTGATATGTACATATCAATGTGGGAAAGCAACGTTCAGTACAATTCAGAATCATATATACATTCGCGAACCCAAAAGTTGGAGCAAAGCAGTATATTTTTTTATGCTGTTGAATGAGCTAAACGGATCTACAGACACTAATCAACATTAAGTTTGAGAAGACCAAATAAAATTAACATATGTACGTGTAAACAAGTCCAACCTGAGAATAGGTCCAAACCTGTATTTATAAAAAAAGAAAGAAGAAAAAGTGGAATGTTATGTAAACCAAAACGTTTGTCCATGCTTCTATCCCAAATGACGTAATAGTAAATTGTCATAGCTAGTCCTGAAATTTATCATGGATGCATCTAACAATGAAAAATTACTTGATTACCTCAACAGTTGGTAAACAATTTGGATAAAGTTTGTGTGCTATGAAGTATTATTATTCTCGGATTTTTCTCACAAAATTTAAGGTACAAATACCACATCTTACTTAAATTAAAATGTCTCAACCGCTATATATTTATGTATCTACATGTGCACACATGGAGATAAGAATTTCGGTTGAGTGTTATAATTTTGATCACCGTCAACATGCCAAAATAACTTACATACATGTAAGGAAAAAATATAGGGATTTATATAAGAAAAAGGAAAAACGAAGATACAGATAACAGTTATATTAGTATTTATGTACAACCCAAAAACAAGATGTGAAAAATGAAAATGAAAATCAAAGCATGCATATGTTTCATTATGTGAGTTGCACTCCTCTCAATTGACTTGAATAATCAGATGATTAGTTGACTGATAAGAATCTCGTAACATTTATACGTTAAATCTAATTAATCCTACTTAAAAAAAAAAAAGATCTAATTAATCATGCGGATGCATGCAAGTGATACATGAGCTTTTGACAAACTTATTATTTCCTAAACTTAACCATTTTAACAAGATTTGCAGGTATTTTCTTGTACAAGAAATACGAAGACACCCTAGAACCAGTTTTCAGAGAGTTGTAAACCAACTAACAACAATTTCACACTCATTGGAATTCATATGACCACAAAGAGTAAAGCTTTAGTACATGCAAACATGGATATGGTACAAGCACGACCGAGTCCAGAGAGGTGGAGAACATCAAACATTTCACATAATGATAGGGCAACCTGTAAATATTAAACGCACTCAAATGGGATCAATTAAATTATCTATCAGAATGATATCTTGGTGAGGTAATCACATAATTTAGTTTCTGTTGCAGCCCACTTAGGTCTAAACATGTTGGATCGGCAACCTGAGAGATAAATTCAACAAAGAAGAAAATTCACACTCTTGCTAACGACAACAATGTATATGTTAAACTTGAATAAAACCCCAACCTATGAACTATTGGACCAAGATAGACATATATTACCTCGGACTGTATAGTGTGAAAAAGCCCTTCATCTGTTTGAGTGGAAACACATCCAACAACATCAAGTCCTTCATGAACCACTACTTCAAGCACTCTTGATAGAATAAAGCTTTCCTCTCTAAGGCCACCATTGATCACGATCTCTACTCCGCCGCAATAAGGATGGACAGAAACACAGTTCGTTAAACTTGTGTTTCCATGGTCAATAGCCCCCGAATCCGGAACATTAATCTTCAGCTTATCTCTCTTGACACTCAAGTCTTGGATGTTCTTCTTCAGGTGTGTAATATATTTCTCAGCTACATCTAAATGATCACTAACCGAACGTTTACCCTATAAGATTCACCAGCAAAGAAATGACCCTAGAATTATAATTATGAAAATCAAGAGATCATGAGTGATCTCCATTTCTCTGACATAATTATGCAACCCAGTGAACTTATACATATAATTAAGATGACAAAAAAAAAAAAATAAATAAATAGACTTTGACCTTGATGGCCTCTAAAGGGAGGAGTGATCGAAGTGAAGCATTAAGCTTGGACATGTGTTGTCTTCTTTGTCGTTCGATTTCCTTACGCAATATTTTCTTCTCACAATCATTATTGCTACTTCCTTCATTATTATTTTGGTTGGTTAGGTGACTCCCCTCCAGCGAAGCTTGACCCAAGATCGGATCCTGTTGAATGTAATCTTCTTGGTGGGGATTGAAGTGGTTGAAGAAGTCATCACTTCCTGGAGGAGGAAACATTGAATAAGGATTATTCAAGGGCTTCAAGCGATATCTTTATAGTGATAATATGGAATTAAAGAATTAGATACGTTGGTTGGGTGTGTGGAAGTCTTTAATTCAATTATCCTAAGATATGGGGAGATTCTCTGCAATCTCTTCCTAGGCAGGGTGAGGAATAAAGGCGAGTAGTGGGGTCTCTCTTTACTTTTCTCCTGCTGAAATTGCTGGTCATCTGCACTCACATTTGGTGGACACGGTTGTGGACCACCATGTCGGTGTATTTTTGAGGTCATTACTTTAGTGGTGTGTTTACTCGTGGGAACAACTGTATGTGTTTTACCTACTTTAAATTAATCCACCATCGGAATAAAAAATATAAATCTCACATAAATTTGAGTTATGGAAATGAGATTGTTATTTCTCTCACCTCTCTTACTATTCCCTTTTTCATTCCATTTTGAATATTAAAAATTCTTTTACCTCTATTTAAAAAAAAAAAGAGAAAGACAAAACTGGAAATAAAAAATGTGAGAAAAAAAAATATTTATATATATGTTATCACAATTCAAATGGCCTCATATATATGGACACCCCCTATAAAACATTATATTATATCTTTTTTTTTTAATTTAAAATTCTGATCGATCATGAGTTATTAACAAATTAAAGTAGTAGATACACAATCTCTGGGTGATAATAGTTATGCTATTTTCTGAAAAACAAGGGTCCCTTCATGGATTTAATAATTTAAATATTGATAGCAAGGATGGCTTTAGTTCAAATGATATTTTATTAGCTATTTTCCTTTGTCAGAATATGAGATTCGTCTAGCACGATCCGAATCGGCAGTATGAACTATGAAGTGGATGATCCCAAGACAGATATTTATCTTATATTTTAAGCATAGTCTCTAATTTGGACATGGTTATCGTTGTACTTAAAAAGGATATATAATTAGTATAAGATCAGCTTTGATGTTTTGTTTCTTGGCCCTCTAAAATTCGTTCTCTTTTAAAATTGTGTTTTTCGAAAAAATCCTCTTTTTGAAAACTTGTTTGTGCTCGCATCGTATGCTGATAATTAATTTATTAGCTTGGGTGGGGATTAAAAATCGTATATATATAATCCGACTTGATTTATATGCGTATCAGCCTCTTAACAGCCGAGATTACGGGATCCTGTTCAGTTTAGTCTAGGACCAAATTGCTTTCGTTTTTGAATTGCTCATTGTCTTATAATATGGGTCCTAATGGAGGATCTAATTACTGATAATTGAAATTTGAGCTTTTCATTTTATACATGAAATGATGCCAAAGCAATGTCCTCGATCATCTGGGTACATGAACTCGATCTCGCGGCAAAACAGATCATCAATTGATTACTCAAAACAATACGTGCACCCTAGATTCTAATCTTTTAACAAATAATAATAATAATAACAATACAAGTTTGCTTATACCATACCCCACATTAGGGAAATTGCAAGTTCCATATGATGTTTTTATTAGTTATTGTTAGACCTAAAAGCTTAATTTGATAAAAAAAAATGACCCAATTATAGTATTTAAGACTTGAGGTTCACACGTAATATGTCATCTCACATGTAACATAGACAGATGACAGATGACAGACACATACTAGACATCCCTTACTATATAATATGTGTAACGAAAAAATTGTCAAATAAAGAAGGGGAGAGAAAGTTTGAACTAGAAATTTTTAAACTCTGATACTATATTAGTTACCATCAGACTCGAAAATTGAAACTAATAGGAAAAAATCCAATTATAATATTTAAAACTTGACATTGACACGTGACAGTTTTATTGAGCCGAAACAAACTAGATGAACATTTGGAAATTTAGCAAACACTTTTGCTTTAGATTCTTTGCTACTATTCATATATAAATTTCGAATACAAATTGATCTTAGGACTTCTTACTTAATTAGATATCTTAACAAGCAACAGTTTTTAGTTCCGATCACAATTTAGGAAGACCTTGGTTCAGTGTTCTAAAAGGCACTAGGCGTTAGTCAGGTGGTGGCTCAATATCTAGTGTCTAAGGCGTTTAGGCAGTGATTGGACGATTCTTCGATGGTTAGGTCAATAGAAAAAATTAGATGTTGTGTCTCTTCTCTTCATAAAATAAAAGTGGTAAAAGACCTTTCAACGCAAGATAAAAATGAGATTCTAACTAGTAATTATGAAAAAATATAAATTACTTAAAAGAACTTAGGTCTTTACAATTATCTTACTTCATTAATTTAAATTATATTTCTATCCCTTCACCATTAACTTTTTTTGCATTTGTCTTCTTCATTAAATGATATTTAATTTTTTTGTCCTCTTGCTGACTTTCTCGACAACTACCTCTTCTCTAAATGATATTTAATTTTTCTCTCCTCTCTATCTTTCTTTTATTGAACTCCTCCCACTAAGTCTGCAACTGTCTTTTACGCTTCATTTTTACCTTTTCTATCTCACCTTCTCACATTCGCTACCAAATTTAGCACACTCTCTCTACTTTTCTTTTCTTTTTCTTTCTCGTTTTTCTTTTCTTTTTCTTTCTTGTTTTTCATCTTATAGACAAATCCCACTCTTACTCTTTCCCCTCTCTCACCTTCCCTTTCCGGTGGCCATTTTGGCCTCACCTAGGCGACCCTAATCAACTGATTTCTACTTAAGTGGCCCTAATCAACTGCTTGGGCAGAGACTCACATAGAACCTCCGATTAGCTGGTTTTTGGAGTGGCTGACAGTCCTTAGCATCTAAATTGTCATCAGGCCCAAGTTTTAGAACACTGTTTATATATGTTTTCAAGCATTTGCTTCCAATACATTATTGTATTGAACTTTATCTAAATTATTCCCATTAACCAACATCTCATATTCCTATCCGATATCATTTGGCTTCCATTTGAGAATTGTATTGGGTTAGATAATGAAGGTTCCCGAAGATTCATTAACATTGGCCTTGTGTATATTCTTTCAAAATATCAATAAACTTAATCATCATAAAAATAAAACATTGCACAATATGTCAATATCAATTCACAACCACAACACAATTCACAAAATCAACAAAACATGTGTACACAATTCATGTATGAAATCAATTCAAAGTAGATAAAAAAAAAAAAACAACAAAGATTTTTTTTTCAAAAACATGGAGTGCCTAAAAGTATTGAATTATTATGCCCTAAATAAAAAGTGAATAAGAAAACATGCCTAAACACATAATATTTATGTTCCTAATTATGTATAAAATCAATTATTAACAAATTAAAAAACAACAACAAAGATTTTTTTATCAAACAAATGAAGTGCATAAAAGTATCGAACTATTAAACCCTAAATAAAAACTAAAAAGTCATTGAACAAAAGAAGTAGAAAAACTACCTAAAGAATGTAGTCGACTGAAATAGTTGTCATTGGTGTCGGAGTCACCGAAAAAAGAGAGAGTTGGCTTGGTGTCTTGGTGAGAGTCGACTACTAGTGTTCAAAGTCTCAAGTCTGTTGAATTGATTCAACAACAATTTCTTTTTTAAAGTAATGAACACCAAAACAGTGTCGTTTTAGAGAGTCTAAAATGACATCCAAAACCACACTATTGTGAACGAAACATTTTAAAAAAAATAAAAATGAATCGGTGACTTGTTTTGAACCTTGATTAGGGGGTTTTCGGGATAGCCATCAATCACCTAACGCCTAGGTAGCGCCTAAGTGGCCTCTAAATTTGATGTTGAGAACACTAGTTTAAACCAAGGTTGTGACAAAAGTTTACTATTAGATTATGAAGTCTCAATTAACAAAAATTTTGTTACCTGCTTTTAGAGGTGACAATTTGGAACCCGACATGAACGGTCAACACCAATCCAACACGAATATTATGGGTTAGAGTTGAGTATTAATGAGTTGGATAAATTAATGGGTCAACTTGTTTAACTCGTTTAATAATCGTGTCGGGTTCGTATTCTTTTATCGTATCACAAGTTGACCCGTTTAACGAGGGTAAAATGGTAATTTTATATTAGAGGGAGAGATATTCATGTAATTTTAGTGGTAGTATATATATCCTTCAAAAATCAAAACCCTACCAAACTTCTATTCCATTCTCATTTCATTTCTGGTTTCTCTCCTCCAGCAGTCGACTAACCAAGCCTGAATAGTAGCCGTACGGTCAATCATCCACACACGCTGATCTACTGCCGCCGTACCGTGTTGTCTTCGTTGTCTAGCGTCATCTCTCCGTGCAGCGTCGTCTCCACATATCTGTTATAGCCGAGCAGCGTCGTCTTTGTCATGTAACATTTTCTCTTCGCGTCGTTTCATCTTCGTAGATTTATTGCCACTGCACCACGTCGTTTCCACTGTGCAGCATCTTCTCTCCATGCCGCGTTGTCTCCGTAGATCTAGTGCCACTGCGCTGCTTCTCGTCTCTATGATGCCATATCTTCTCTCCGATGACTGTCTTCATATTATCATAATCGGTTTTCTATCCATCCTGCAACAGCCACACATCCATACTAGGAGTTTGCTCTTTGACTTTTGAATAACTCTTTTGGGTATATATTATGTTAAATCTTATATGTGTTTCCATTTTTTTTTTAATATTTTTGGGAATTTAGATAGTTGAATACTTGAGTTGTAGATTATTATTTGACTAGTTGAGATTATTTGGATACAATTTAATTTTGTTTATTATTGATTTCTTTTCATGTACAGCTTAAATTTATGGATTCCAATGATATTAATATCGACGATTGGGAAACCAATAATATGGAAGAGGATTTCAATGAGGAAGAAGATGATTCTGTCGAAGTAGAGGCTAACGATACGAGAAAATGGAAGAATGTTATGCTGAGAAAGCCTACCTGTAAAAGAAAGTTTAGATCAAAAGTGTGGACTGTATTTGTAAAGCTACCACGAAATAAAGATGAAAAACTAAGGAGTAAGTATAAGCTATACAATAAGATTTATATTTGTGAAAACAATTATGGTATTAGCAACATGAAATGTCACATGGAATTAATTTGTCCGATGAGGAAAAATTATAAGTCAAATGTTCATTGACAAATCTAGTAGAGATGTTATGACACTTACTAAGCCTAAAGATCCTGAAGTATTTCGAGGTATGATATCTGCTGCTATTGTATGTCATAATTTACCTTTTTAATTTGTGGAGTGGACGTGGATTAGGATAAGTCATGAATATTTGTATAAGGATTTAACTTTAGTTGTTAGAAATACCGTAAAGGCGGATGTGTTGAAGATGTATGCCCTTGAAAAACAAAAGGTTAGGAATATGCTAGAAGAATCCTCTAGTAGAATTAGTTTGACATGTGATTCGTAGACATCTATAGCTATTGATGTTATTTATGTCTCACATCATATTTTCTTGATAAAGATTGGGTGTTACAAACGAAAATATTGAATTTTTCTTTCATGACATCACCATATGATGGAGTTTTCTTAACTCATAAGATTAATACATTGTTATGTGAGTGGAGAATTCAGAATAGGATATTTTCAATTGCTTTGGATAATGCTTTATCTAATAAATCATTTGTTAATATTTTGAAAAATCAATTGAATATAAAAGGGGCACTTTTATGTCATGGATGATTTTTTACATATTCGTTGTTGTGCTCATATTCTTAATTTGATTGTTCAAGATGGTTTGAAAGAAATAGATGAGGTAGTTTATAAAATTCGTGAGTGTGTGAAATATGTGGGGGTCGCAAATGAGAAAACAAAAGTTTTTAGAATGCGTGAAGCAAGTTTGTCTTGATTGTAAGATGAGTCTAAGGCAAGATATTCCAACTAGATGGAATTCGACTTATCTTATGCTTGAAAGTGCTATTAATTATCGCTGTGCTTTATGTTCATTAGAGTTGAGTGATAGTCACTTCAAGCATTGTCATTTTCCAAGTGAATGGGAAAAGGTTGAGAAAATTGCCTTATTTTTTAAAGTAGTTTATCAAATCACTTGCATTTTTTCGGGAACGAAGTATCTAACTTCAAATTTGTATTTCACATAGGTGTTAGAAATTTATGTGCTATTAAAGCAAAATTTGGAAAGCGATGATTTGTTTTTGAAAAATATGGTCACTCAAATCTACACTAAATTTAACAAATACTGCGGTGATTTTTCTACGATCATGGCCATAGCATTGATTTTGGATCCTCGATACAAGATAAAAATTGTTGATTTTGCTTATAGAAGAGTTTATGGGGAGGATTCATTTGAGGTTGAAAATGTTCGAAGTAAGTTGTATTTGTTGTTTGATGAGTATGTGAAAAATTCTTCAACGACATCTATTTCGATATCGACTCCTAGTGGTGGTGGTTGTAACATGATCATTAGTTCTTCGTCACGAGCTATCAGTGCTTCACCATCTTTCAGTCTTATGAAAGTAATTGTTGTTTGCTAGTTTGTTCATATATTTAACTTGGTTTGTTTAATATATATATATATATATATATTATTTGCATAATATTAACATTGTTTTTTATTAATAAATATTTATAGGAGTGGGAATTGTTTCACAAAGATACATCTGCTAGTGATTTCATAAGAAAGATACAATTGAAGTTGTATTTGGATGAACCAAAGCTTCAAGATACAAAGAACTTTGATGTTTTGAGTTTTTGGAAAGTCAGCGCAATTCGATTTCCTGAACTCACAATGATGGCTCGTGATGTTTTAAGCATCCCGATATCTACGGTGGCATCTGAATCAACATTTAGTGTTGGTGGTCGAGTCTTTAATCAACATCGGAGTTCACTTAAGCCATACGTGGTGGAGGCTATAGTTTGCACTCAAACTTGATATATGGAGTTGAAGGTAATTTTTTACTAAAAAAATGTTAATTGCAATTTGCATATGTTTTATGATTATAAGTTTTATTTTTCTTTTATAATGATATATTCTTAATTTTTTTTATTTGTCATTATTGTAGAGAATCCAAATCTTGGATTGGATGAGCTTACCAAAATGTGATGAACATGAATATTGATAGTGAAACTGTTAGCACTAGTAATCACACTATCGAATCTGTCACATCACAAATTGCTTTGTAGTGGTAAAATTTAATTGGTTTTGATAAAATATTTGTTAAAATATCTTTTCATATATGAATGTATAATTTATTAATTAGCTAACTTTTAGTTATTATCTTTTCCCAGGTTATCATTTGTTGGATGCAATTACAATCAACAATTGATGTTGTTTTTCTAATATGAAGAACTATATTTGTGGATATATTTTTTATATTGTTTTTTTAATATTAAGGACTATATTTGCATATATGTTTTTATACTAATTTGTGTGGATGTTTATATTTTTATGTTTTGGATTGTATTTGTGGATGATTATATTTTTAGGTGTTGGATTGTATTTGTGGATAATTGTATTTTTATGTTTTGGATTGTATTTGTGTATTTTAATGTTATTTTTTATTAGATATGAATTAAAATTTAAATGTATTAAATATAGTTAAATTCATAAACGGGTCAGCTAAATGGGTCAATATACGACCCGTAAATAAACGGGTTAATTGTGTTATTTTCGTGTTGATCCATTTATTATCGTGTTATGTCCAACCTAATCGGTCAACCCGGATTGCCACCTCTACTTGCTTTATTTACATTCTTGTTTTGTTTAGTAGTGATAGTTTCCTACTTTACCACAAATGTTTTAAGATTTGCTCTCTTATATTGTTGGATTTTTTTTTTTTTTTCCTTTTAGAAAGGAAACCAAAATTAAGAGACTGTAATCAATTGTTTACTAGTAGAAATTGAGTATTAGTGTGCTCTATGGACTTAAGGGTTACATTGATTGATGAACCACCTCAAACCTTTTTTGTCTGTTATTTTTTATTTATGTGTAGGTTTGATTTGTGTTTTGTGATTTCTTAATTTCTACATTTACATCATGCAATCATAATTAATGAGCGAAGCTTAAGTTGAATATTGAATTTTAGATAAAATGAAAGGTGTGCAAGTACATGATAGGGAGAGTTTTTTTTTTTTTTTTTAATTTATTATATATATGTACATATATAAACAGGGCAAATGCCCAAAAAAAGAAAGAAAAAACTAATATGGAGATTGAGCTTTTTGACTTTGAAAGCTAAGAAGATGTTCTAACTCTGGCGGTGCATCAATCAAAGAAAATTCCTCCATAGAGATTCCAAGGGCTCTTTTTGCCAACTAGTTAGCAACAGTATTTGCATCTCGAGGCATAAAGAGAATCTTAACATGTCAATCATTCTTCATAACATTCTAAATGTCCAAAATTATAGATTCATGGCAAAATGGGGTAGAATCCGAATGAAAAATTAAATTAATGGTCTCCTTACTATCTGATTCCACTAATAAAACAGGACAGGATAACTCCCAAGCAAGTACAAGGCCTCTCCAGATGGCCCTTAACTCGGCTTTCGAAATTGTGCAAACACTAAGAGAATGCATAAAACCTTCCTTAAAATCCCTTGATCATCATGAATTAAACCCCTAATCGCAGCTCTGTCAGTAACTCTATCCATAACTCCACCTATATTTAATTTGATATATCCAGTAGGAGGAAACTTCCAATCGCAAAAAAAATCAAGAGCTATAGGGGTAGGGAATTTACTACAACACTTTTTCCAAGTAGCATAAATAAACGAAGTCTGCTTGTTAATAAAATAATTTTCATTTGAAGGTCTTCTAAAATCCAGGTTATGAACTTTTTGATTCCTCCTAAACCAAAGGAAATAGCAAGTAATTGTGAAAGTGGAGGCCAAACACCTTTTCTAGTACGGTTCTTCAGAACCCAATCCTCTTTGTCAATTCTGAAAAACCAATATTTTCATTTTAAGAAATAAATTTCATCTAGATTTGAAAAATAAAAAAATAATTCCTTAATGTATACATATCATCCTCCAAAATATGACCACAAAATAAACAGGAGCTAGAGATAGTAAGACCTATCCTAGCTTTTTTGGCATTAGTTAAAAGTTTCCCGTGCTTAAATTATCAAAGAAAGAATCATATTCTTTGGGGAACTTTTACTTTCTATAAAACACCTCAAACTTTATTCTCATAACCCCAACTATTGCTAACAAGAGAATTATAAGCAGACTTTAGGGAAAAACACCCATCATTAGAAGCGCTCCAAAGAGGAAGATTGACACTTGCATCTTGATAAGGGAGAGAGGGCGACAGCAAGAAGAAGGCATTGCTTATCAGGTAAAAAATTTTGATAATCGAGACCAATCTCAATCCCTAAAGTTTGCTTATAATTCTCTTGTTAAATGTAAGGTGGTTGATTTGGTTAATGTCCCCAACTATTGCTAACAAGAGAATTATAAGCAGACTTTAGGGAAAAACACCCATCATTAGAAGCGCTCCAAAGAGGAAGATTGACACTTGCATCTTGACAAGGGAGAGGGGCGACAGCAAGAAGAAGGCATTGCTTATCAGGTAAAAAATTTTGATAATCGAGACCAATCTCAATCCCCATTAACATTAACCAAATCAACCACCTTACATTTAAAAGATCAAGAGATACAACACTAATACACCAATTAAGTAAAGGTCCTATATCTGTCACTCACCTATCCAACTAGAACTTAATATGCTCTCCATTTCCATTCGTCCAAGCAAGATTATCTACAACAAAAGGATACACAGAATATATAGCTTTCCATAGAGTAGAAGCAGACGCACCAACTTTCCATGAATTATCAATATTCAAATTCAATCTGTACTTGGAGATAACGACATCTTGCCAAAGACCATTATTGGTAATAATTCCTCATACTAGCTTCATAAGATAAGCCAAGTTCAATTCATGAAGCCGTCTGACACGCAAACCACCAAACTCTTTTAGGCAACAAATATTTCTCTAAGCAACAACATGAAGTTTCCTACCAAAAGTAGTATCACCCCATAGAAACTGTTTATTAATTTTCTCTAACTCAAGAATGGTAAACTTGAGAATTAACACCGATTGCGTAATGTATTGGGCAAACTAAGGAGAACATAATTCACTAGAGTGACTTTCCCCGCCATCGAAAGAACGTGACTTTCCAATCTGAAAGTCTACGCTAAGCTTTTACTAAAACAAAGTCATAAGTATGTCTGGTGATTCTGTCTGACCAAATAAGGACACCTAAATACTTGCCAATATCTTTAGTAGTCTTAAAATCACTCCTAGTAGTAAGTTCCAAAGCTAATTGATTTGAGATATCTTTAGAGACATAAATCACAGATTTTTGCTCACTAACCTTTTCCCCTGACGTCTCACAGAAAGAGTCCAAACATTTCTTAATGACATCCACTTGATCATGCATTGCCTCAGTAAAAAAAAGTAAATCATCAGCAAATATAAGACGAGAAATTCAGGGACCATCTTTACCAACCACAAAGGTGTCCATGAACTAACATTAACCGTATCCAGAATACAATGAGTGAGACTTTCCATGCAAAGAACAAAAATGTAAAGAGAAATAGGATCTTTCTGATGAATACCACGGGTAGGGGAAAAAGCCTCAGACTTAGCACCATTTCAGAGCACTTGAAAAAAGTTAGAGCAAATACAATCCATTATTTGAGAAGAGATGTCACTAAGAATCCTAACAAGGTCTCTCTAATGAAATTCCAGCTGATCTATCATAAGCCTTTTCCAAATCCATTTTAATGGCCATGAAGTTCTTCTTCAACTTCTTGCTTTTGATGTAATGAAAAATCTCCTATGCAATGACAACATGCAATGACAACATTCTCTTGGATATGTCTTCCGAGAATAAAAGCAATCTGGAAAGGTGACACAAGCTTAGGCATAAGTAGATTTAGACGAAAGGTAAGAACTTTAGTGACAATCTTAAAAGTGACATTGTAGAGAGCAGTAGATCTAAATTGAGAAACCATCGTAGGAGAATCCACCTTAGGAATAAAAGTTAGGAGCATCTCGTTCAGCCTTTTATCTATAGCACTTGACGAAAAGCTAGCTGAATCATATTAGTGACACAAGAACCAATAGACTCCTAATTAACTTGATAAAAACCAACATGGAAACCATAAGAGCTTGGGGCTTTAAAAGCCCCTATACACTTAATAGAACTCAAAACTTCATCTGATGAGACAGGGAAACTAAGAGTGGAAGTCTCAGTATTGAAAATCTCATGAAAAGAATTACAGATGATCAGAGGAGGTGGATTAAAATTATATTTATTAAAGAGACTAGCAAAAAAGCCAACAACATCAGCATGAAGAGCATCCTTCTTTTTAATTATATTTAATGAAATATAGATTTTCAGAATTATAAATGAAAACCTCTTACAACCATAAAATTAAAATACTTGTATGTAGTTAGCAGTATATTTCTTTTTTTATGGTTGGAGAGAAAGATTAAATTAAAAAAAAGAATTACCTACACCTTGTGTTTTAGAATAAAAATGAAACTAGAATCCTTGATCGTTTAGAATTAAGAAAAATGTTTAATTATTCCTATTAAGGGTTGGATTTATCTTTTGTATGGCATTCAAGCATTTTCAATATGTATAATTAAATTTTGAATTCCTAGATTACCTTCCGTATGATATGCAAGCATTTTCAATCTTTATAGTTATTTTACTTTTTTTCTTTTGAAGAAAGTCTTTATAGTTAAATTTTGAATTCCTAGAAAATTAACCCAAATTAATTACTTGATTGGGGGCCCTGGTTGCGCCTTTACTTCGTAAGTCAAGCCACTCAAGCAGCCTTTTTTCGCCTGCCACAGAAGTACTATATGCCCATACAGTTTTCCCCCCTCCTTCCGCGGACACTACTTTGATGTAAGGTTGCACAAATTACAAAGATGAATTATTATTGGAACAACGATGGTAACTAATTGCTCAACGTTTAACACAACTTCCTCAGTCAGGCACCTTTTTCTTTGTGAGTGGGATAAAGACAATTTGAAGCTGTTTCTTTGTCCTGCTTCGCTATCCCAAATTCCCAAGGCTCTTTAAGAAAGGGTCAAATAATGGCCACCGTGAGTCACATGGAAAAACTGAAAATAATTACTGCCTACCATTTATGACTGAGAAATAATAACTTCAATCCTTTGCCAGTCTAAGCATTTAACATGAGTACATTTTGTTTTTGTGATTAATAGTTCATTAACAAGGAACACATATGAAGGGGAAAAAAAAAAATCATAACCACACATTGTTAATGCTACAGATGACTTTATTTAAAAGTTAAAATAACAGTTTAGAATCTTTAGAGTAGTAGAAGCTCCTAATTTGAAAGATAGAGACATCGAAATTGTTTCAACTCATATGTTCAAAGATTTACAATGGCATCTAGTTGAAAATATATATCATTGAGGAAAGATTGCCAGAAGATACACCCAAGAATATAGTCTTCAGAATAGAGTTATTATAATTTTGTCCATTGTTAATGTTTTTATCATTTTTGCCAACAAATGTCACTGCAATGATCAAAATGTCCCTCAACCATTTAAAAAACTAAAAATTAAAAGGCACTATAATCTCATTGTCTACTCATTAAAGATCTCTCATTAGATTTCGCTGGATCACTCTCTACAATGACATTGATCTTGTCGGAGTTGTCTTCTTCTTCTTCCTTCTTGCTTTTGTAAAAGGAAGAAGAAGCAAGAAGAAGAAGAAGAAAAAGGAGGAGGAGAAGATGACAAAAAAGAAGAGAGAGAGAGAGAGATTCCATTGAAGAAAATAATGGCCGGAACGTAGAAGAAAAAGAAACTAATTTTTTTTTTTTTTTCTACTTTGGAATGGCCCATGGATAAATTTTAATTTAGATAATGGGTGATTTTTACCTAAAGAGGATAGACATGATAAAGTTGTTGGGGATGAGCACATATGTTAACTCCAATAATTTAAAGGTCATTTATGACATTGTGCCTTGCAAGAAAACTATTAGACTATGGTTTAAGATATTAGTACTGCATAGCTCTCAAGCTGATTTTCCTAGCCAGAGCCCTTAAAGATACTCTTACATAACTTTCAACGATAATCAAATAATATATCTGAATCTATTTGTGGATGTTAAATTACACCTTAAGCATAAGCTCACTCTAGCTAGAATCAAGTTGGTTCAAGCCTGCTAGAACTGCTCCAGTTTCAGTAACGAGTTTAGAGCAACGTCTGCTCCCTGCAGGTTTCTTCTCAATCAAAATGTATGTCAGCTCCATGTGACCCCAAAAATTGGGTTTGAAACAGCCGAGAATATGTCATATATATATCAGGAACAATTTGGTGCACCGAATTTAGTCAAATTGGATTCATTCTTTATCTCTAGAGAGAAATAATAAAGTATATTAATAATATAATTTTAATTCTTGAATTAGTCGACGGGAGACTCAGGCGCAGAAAATGCAAACGACAAAGCGAAAACGTCTATAAAACCACTACTCTTTTGGGACCAACCTTAAGGCATGATCTCAGGACAGGTCTTGAAGTAAATCTAAATTCTAATCAAATCACATACATTTGTTTGGAAAATAAATATTATGGATTTCTATTAATTTAGTTTATTACTGAAGAAAAAGGGAGAAAAAGGTTCGTTGGTGACAGATCCTTTACATAAACATCTGTAATTAACTATGATGAAATTTTATTAATTTTATATAATTTCTTTAATAAATGTTAAGAAAAATAAAACATACATGTGAAAAAATAAAAAGTCAAAAAGTTTTGACCACTAAAATTTTATTTTTCTCATTTTAATTGTTTACATATATATATATAATATTATATTCTACAATGCATCCAGGGTATCGATATACTTCACACAAAAATAAGTGATTGTATTTTAAAATTATTTATTGTAATTTATTATATCTTTATTATAGTTGATTATAACTAAACATGTTTAATTATAATAAATAAATATGATTGTGTTTGTCAATTGTTATAAACATGATTTAACTATTTTAGTTGTAATTAGATATAATAAAGATATAATAAATTACAATAAATAATTTTATAATACAATCTTTTTTTTTTTTTTGTCAAATGTATCAATACTTCAGGTGTGTGTATATATATGTGTGTGTGTGCGCGTGTATAGAACTAGTTTATAGAGTGGAGAGGAAGGATAAATAGATGTAGGTATACTGCTAAACCATAATATTTTTTTTTTATTCTTTATTTTTTTGTACATTACTGTCTCTATCTTAATTACACAACATTAATGTTAAAAGAATTTTCAAACTACTTTCACAAACATATTTATTTTTTGGGCAGTACCAAAATAGTCATGGAACTTTTTTCTTAATTTCAAGTAATTTGTGATTTTTTTTTTTTTTTTAAATTTTGACTAATTTAGTTATTATATTTTTCTTAAGTATCAAATTGGTTCTTTTGACTTAATGGATTGAAGGATAACATCGTTCTTTTGACATAAAACATAATTGATTAAAACATGTATTATAAAATAAATTAACAGATCCTTTTCTAAAAATCCATAATAATATAACATTTTAACATAATAAGTTTTTTAAAAAGTGAAAATAGAAAAGCTGAAAAATATAAAAAAAAAAAAGCAAAAAAAAAAAAGAAAAAGCAAAAGATGTGACCAGAAGCCAACGTTTGCCACCATTCTCAGATTTTGTTTTCTTTTCTCTCTATCTATTTTCTCGAATAATTTTGGCAGACAAATTTCAAGTTTCCAGCTTGATGTTTGTTCGCTGTCTACTTGTCTTGAATGGACAATCATCCCAGCTGTGTTGAATAAAGTTTTCTGTGATTGATTGGGCTATGTAGGCCCACATTTTGAAAACCTGTGTTGAAAGAGTCGGTCCAATTCATTTTTCTTATTAAGTACAAAGTGTATTTAGTAGTCGTCAACAAGATGAACCCAACAATGGAGCTAATAGAGCTTCTTGTGAAAGACCGGCCCAACAATGGTAAACCGAAGGGAACCGACTGCCACAGGGAGATACTCTTTAAATAGCAGAGCAATGGGAAGCTAACTATTATTATTATTATTATTTATTGTGAAATAGATCTAGCTGAACTGCTCAAGTTTAATTAATATTTTATTATTAAATATAATAAGTCATTATTTAGTGCAAACATATAGGACCGACCTCCGTTTTGCTAGCAAGTGACATCTTGCATTAGTACGATTTTAAATTGTTATAAGTTATTGTGTTAGCATTCATGCCTAAATGACACTTGTATAAAACCATCAGTTTCAAGCATATTTATAAAGTTGAAGAATGCTTGCCTGACTTGGTGAGCTTACCTATTATAAGACACCCAATTTTAACACTATATATATTTGGATGTCTAGTAATAATTTTTTAAAGAAAAAGCAAATTACAGTACTTATCCATTGTATATATGTATCTATTAAAATTCCGATCTTAAACTTTCACCATTACATAATTTTCAACTTCATAATAAGCCTAGTTTTTCCAAATTTATACAAACCAAAATTGTCTGCAAATTAAGCTTGCCTCACTTCTTCGTACATGTATAAGAGAAGTTTTGATTTTGGACAAACAGCTCCTTAAACTGGGGCTAGAATTGGTGATGGAAAACCCACCCATCGACTTGTTTCCACAGTAGTTATTCAACGAAAACCTTACCGAAAACAACAAGAGATTCACCTGTTCGGATGCAACTAAGAACTTGACGTTCCAAATAATATATACATCTATATATATACATACACAGAGAACTTTTATGGTCAGTGCATCATAATTTTTAAATTGTTAGAACCATTAATCAAATTCATCAATTATATTATCTCTTAAAAAATTTCTTTCTTCTATTTAATTCAAATGTAATAGATAAATTTGATTGATAATCCTAATAATTTAAAAGTTAACACACACCGACCATAAAAACTATATATATATATATAGTACTTCTATTATCAATGCCTCTTAATTTTAAAAAATTAGAACAAATCAATCAAATTCATCCGTTCTATTATCTCTTCTAAAATAAGTTTCTCTCTCTTATTCAATTCAAATGTAATGTATGAAATTGATTAGTTTATCCTAAATTTTTAAGTTAGAAGATACTAACTATATAAGTTCTATATATAATAATAATAATAATAATAATTCTATAATCAGTATCTCCTCACTTTAAAAAGTTAGGACGAACAAATCAAATTTATCCATTGCATTATCTTTCTTATTTAATTCAAATGCATTAGATGAATTTGATTGGTTTGTCCTAACTTTTTAAAGTTATGAGGTACTAATGGTAGAATTACTTTCTCTCTCTCTCTCTCTGTATATATATATATATATATATATATGAGCAAATTACAATTTAGTTTATTGGTTTGAAAATAATTACAGGTGGACTCAAAGTTTGCTGTTAATTATAATTTAGTCTACTACTATTAGGAAATCTCCGTTAAAGTTAACTGAGACAGGGGCGAAATGATTTTTTGATATTATTTTTAATTTTCTTAAAAAAAAAAACAAAAACCTACATCCTCTTTCTCTCTACCAGATCGTTTGTCTCTTGTTCTTCTTCTCTTCTCTTCTTCTTCTTCTTCTTTTTCTCTTATCTTCTTTTTCTTCTTCTCCTTCGAACCCAATTTCATCTGCTCTTTACCTTATTCTTCATCTTCTCTTCTCCTCTTCTGCTCCTCTTTTTTTCTTCCTTTTCTTCTCTTCTTCTTCTCTTCTTCTTAATCTAGGTTCGATTCGAATCCAGATGAAATTCAGGTTCATGATGAAATATGGGTTAGTTTTAGAACCCATATTTTGTCTGGGTTCGTTTCAGAACGCAGATCTCATCTTTGTCCATTTGATGATGATTTGTTGTTGGTTCTTAGTTTGATTTGATGTTGGGTTGGTTTTTTGTTTAATTTTCAGATCGGTTGATGATGATTTTTGAGGTCAATGATGGTTTTCAAGGGATTTTTGGTGATGAGTTGATGATGATTTTTGAGGTTGCTAATGGTTTTCAGAGGATTTTTGGTGATAGATTTGTTGTTGATAATGTTGATGATAATTTATCAATTTGTTGATGATTTTCTAGATGTGGAAGAAGAAGAAGAAATGGATTGACAATGTTGAAGGGTTTTTTTTCAATTTTTTTTTTTTATAGGTTATGGGGATTCAATCTCTAGATTGATTTTTTTTTTTCTTTCTAATGAAATGAAAACTTTAATTTTAATTATTTTTTTTTTGAAAAATAATTAAAAGGTTAGGACATGTTGACCTTTTTGTCTGTTAACGGTTAACTCTAACGGAATTTTCTAACGATAGTAGGCTAAATTATAATTAATAGCAAACTTTAACTCTGTTTGTAATTATTTTTAAACTAATAGGTTAAATTGTAATTTGCTTTCGATATATATATATATAGATATATATATATATATATATGTTAGTATTAATTTGTATCCTTAGAGCACAACTTAAAATTCGTAAAATACCAATGACCAATAAATAAAATGAACAAAAAATAAAAAAGTAACAAATGCATTAATTGATTATCATTCATTTGTTGTTCCTTATTCATTTTTCAATTTTCTAGATCTTAACTTTCCTAAGGGCACAAGTCAACACTATCCAAAATTTATTGGAAAGATGCTTTAAGAATATCGTATCTAAATGTGTTGGTCATTTGATATCTTGACTTTTTCATAGTTAACATTTGTTGTCGTTTGTTTGTGTATAATTAGTGACCCACAAATTTGAATTTGATTATGAAAATCAGTTCATATCTATAGAAAAAGAAAGAAAATCTTCTGCCTATCATGATAGATACATATTGTCCGTTGAATTTATTTCATATGGTAACAAAAATTTAATTGATTGGTTGTTCAACCACATGACATAAATTCAGTGATAAGATGTATACATCATGATGCATGCAAAAAGTAATGATATCTAAATGTGTGGCTGAACGCCCCGACATGCAATATGATTATTGTTAGCATTGCAATTATAAAGAAGTACCGATGTCTAAGTTACCAAAACATTGAACATAGAAAGGAATAAAATGGGCATCAAATTTTGATCCCATCAAACTCCAAAGTTTCTAGGCTTGGAAAAGAAAATCTATTGTATCAATACTCAAATTTTACATAGTTGACCTGAATACACACGAGCAAAAGGTTATTTAGGTTGCAAAATGCGAACGATGGTCTAATCTAATTGTAGTTCAAAGCAATAGCAAAACTATTAGTCCTTTGCAAATCAGAGCTTTAAGTACGATGATCACAATACTAAAGTGAAAAGGATCAAGTACGCAAAGGTCCAAGGTTTTCATGCTAATGATAACCTTAGATGTGATTTTAGAATTACCAAGAAGGTTAGTTAAGATCATTAGTAAGAAAAGGTGAGGTGGCAGCTCAGTTATGAAATTGAGGGTGGTAGCTTTTCATGCTAATGGTAACACTAGATGTTTTCTTTTTTTGAAAACTTCGTGTCACTGTTTTTAGTGAATAAGAAAAATCAATTCCAGAGCTTAAAGTCATCAACGGTGGTTCCCTTTTTTTCTTTTCTCTTTGAGACATTTTAACAAATAGTTTTCTATTTCTGTTAAACAGGTTGATGAGCAACCTTCATACTTGAAATGTCACATAAAAGTCAAAAGGTATTGAGTTTTAAACTTCTATAAAATGTACTGATGAAGGAGATGTGTGAGTACTGATGATGTAACTATCTTGCTTCTACAAACCATCAAACTAATGCAGAATGTATGGAATGCATGACTGAAACATTCTACAAGGATCTACGGTTGAGGCAACAAGCATTCCCTTATGCATATTACTAATTAATGATATAACATATGTGTGTGTGTGTGTGTGTGTGTGTGTGTGTGTGTGTGTGTGCACGCGTGTGAACCAATTAGTGTAATTGTAACACCCCTAATTTTATATGCGTGAATATATTGTCATTATTATTATTATGATTAATGAGATGAGAGATTAAATTGAAGATAAGTTTTAATATTTTGGGTCAAAATAGAATTGAGTTAAAAGTTAAGGTAGGAGACCGATATTTTCTCAGGACATGACCGTCATTTTTAAAATTTTTTGGGGAGGAAAATAGAAGCCAAAAAGATGAGTTGACTCACAAATTGAAACCAAAGACAGTGTTGCGAACTAGAAGAAAGAAGAAGAGAAAGAAAAGAAAGAAGAAAAAAGAAGAAGAAGAAGAAGAGAAGAAGAGCTACTGTCGACCGTGACGCCGACCGACCAACCATCACCGTCGATCGACTAGAGACGCACGACAGAAATAGACTAGAAGCCGACGACACGCAACCCCGAAACCGAGCAGAACTGCCGCGGGAACAGCTCCGATCAACGCGGAAGAAGATGCTGACAAGCTGTTCTAGCTCGATCCGCACGCAGACCAGCTCAAGCACCACTCAAACTCGACTGAAACAGAGCTGAATCGAGCTCGAAACCAACTCTCCACCCCCGCGAACAGACAGCAGATCGACGACAGAAGCGACGCCGATCGATAGTGAAACCAACTGCCATCCACGGCGGAACCGAGAGAGAAAGAGAGAGAGGAAAAGAGGAGAAGAAAAAGGAAGAAAAATAGTTTGAACCCAACTCAGATCTATCACCATAACAGCCACAAAAATCAGTCCAAAACCACCTCAAAACGACGTTATCACGATAAGGAATATGGGTGAGTTGTTTGAGATTAAGATTGATGATTTTTGTTGGTAATTTAAATGGTTTTGATGTGAGTTTATTTCGAATTGGTTGTTGGTTAGTATTGAATAAAAAAAAATGCTTTGAAAAAATAAGTGGATTTACATTTATTGGGAGCTTAGGAAACTAAGAAAATATCAAAGATTTAGAACGAAATCAAAATCGCGCAATAAACTAGTTTGAAGGGCGACTGCGTAAATTGACCCAAAATACGTTCGTTAAGTGTTCGGAGGACCCTAACGTGTTTCAATAAGCGTATTGAGATTATTAAAAGTCGATTAAATTTAGAAGGCCAAATGAGTTTAATGGAGTTTGGTGAGATTTGAAAATATTTGGATCATTAGGATTAGTAAATCATGCATTTTAAATTAAGGAATGAGCTTATATTGAGTACCTATGTATGCTTAAAAATCCAGGAGAGGAGATAGCCCAAGGAAGCCAAATAAAAAAGAGAAAATTTGAGCTTCCGTTGAAGAACAAAACGCTAAAAGGTTGGTGTACACTTTATTCAATTCGTTTTTTTTAATAAATAGAATATTATCGATTTTTGAATACTTTGATGCTTTGAAATATTGTTTGTGAATATTTTGATATGTGTCTGATGAAATATATTATTTTGAATTGTGATAATTGATGGAATTTATATAATTGTGACAAAAAACAAATAATGAAATGGAAAATTAATTTGTGTTATTGTGGGAAAACGAATTTGGGTTGGATTGACGAGATATTTAGAAGTGTTATTTCATATGTTCAGGTTTTCTGGAAATCTCTTAAATAGCAGTCGTTATGCTGCCAAATTTCTGTTTGAAAACTAATGAGAAACCGAAAGTTTAAACGAAATCAACCCAACGAATTTTGAAAATAAATTGTTATTCAAGCCCTAGTAAGCTTTGACACAGATAGGTGGGATTGGAGTGGCATGTTATTAAGGGTCATAGAGCAGTACTGCGACGTTTGATTCTGTACCGACCGATTCTGAAAAGTTACAGTGAATTCGGAGGTTGTGAGAGGCATTGAGTGTCCGGCCCCAAATATACATGATTATATGATAGTCCGACGGGTAATCACCGAGTGTTCGATGCCGGAAAACTCGTTTACCAGTCCATGGTATCGTGCTTATGTTTACTAGGGGCATTGAAAGTTATTATGAGAATTATTTTGATTAAAATATCGTTTTAAATTTCTTTTGGATATTAAATTAAATTATTGATACATTGTGCTATGTTGTTATCAATTTTATAAACTGATTGTGTGAAAATATAAATATTGAGTTTGGTGTACACCCACTAAGCAAATATGTTTAGCGTATTAGAATTTCCGCGCGTAGGTAGTAGATTACGTTTGGAGGGGGAAGATTGAAGAGAAAACACATCTGTAGTAAGCTGATACAGTCACATCCATCATTCCATAATTATTTTTGGGTATATATATATTATATTTGATTTTGTATATAAAAGTTTTCAATGTGTATTCATGCACATATATGTATGTCTTTGGATTTCAAATGGTGTTTTTGGTAAAGAAAATCAAGTTGTGTAAATATTTTGGTACATGTGATAGATATGGAAAAATGATGAACCAAACAGAGTTTGGTTCCAGTTCAGAATATGTTTATGGGAAATTTTGTGTTGGATATGAATATGATGATTTGTAACAGGTTGGGAAAGTTCTGAATTACAGGGGAAACTCTGTTAGTTTTTTCTACAGGAAATAAAAGTGTTTAAATGAATTGAAAAGTTTTTGACATTTCGTATTTTGATATGATTAATGAACATATGGTTTTATAATTAAAGATTTTGTAAAAAGAGATATGACTGTAGCGCCCCTTGGAGTCGTCTGGTGAAAGGGCGGGTAGGGGGTGTTACAGTAATAGAAGAATGAACTTTGCTGGATACATTGACATCCTAATTACAATATATTTTTACTCATCTCAAGAAGATGAGTTCATTTCATTGAGGCTCACTGCTTACAGAGAATTGGAGATGTGTACGAAGAGCGAAGTCTCAATAATATATCTAGATTAAAACTTAAGTTGGAACTATAATCATTAGTACATACCCCAATACCATGGAACTTGTCGGATATGTTAGTTGTAAGCAAAAAGGGAACAAGTACAAATGATAAATAAATGCAAACACATGTATGTACATACATACATATATATAAACTCAAAGCTAGATTGTCCAAATTTATGTTTAAATTATATAACATATGGATTCTAACTTTCACACTTCTTACACAATTCCATATCAAACACTATGACTACCTTAAAATCCATCTTGTTATGTACCTTGCATTTTAAGAGAAGGGAGAAGGCCACCAATACCCTCTCCCAACCAAAAAGGGAGATCTTTGGGAGCTTCTACCTTCTCTTTAAATATTTATATTCGCTTAAAACACTTTGTTCAAATATTTTATTATCGGATAGAAGGTGTCTCTTCTTTATATTTACTGTGATTCTTTCATCATGAGCAAAACTTATGATTAGAGAATCACAATGAATGTAAAGAAAAGGCATTACTCAATAGCACAAAGTTTATACCAAAATTTTTGGACAAAAATACACACACGTACATACGTACGTACATATACATATACAAGAGTTTCTTTTTTCTTTAAACAATGCACACGTATTTAATTTAATTAGCAAAAAACTTGCAATCAATTAATTAAGTATAAATAAGCATTAACTAAGTTAAAGTAAATTAATCTAATGAGTAATAGTTAAGAAATTGAATTACTATATATATATATATAATTAGTTGGCCTCAATAATGTACCTCCCATACCTACCTTAATGAGATTATAAGTTTAAGTTATATTTCAATTTGTATCTTTCAAAATTTCAAATTGTAATAGCTCAATATATCTATATATGAATTTTTGTTTAGTATTGAATACGAAATGAGGGTAATCAATTTTGTAGACATGGTACCAACTTTCAATTTTTCTTTTTTATTTTTTTATTTAAAAGAATGACCAACAAAAGTACAAAGTATTATTAATGCAATATCATTTTCATTTTCTCACTCTCTATTTCTTTCATTCTTTTCTCCCTCTTAGTCTCTCTCAACGTAGTTATATGAACACATCTTTTATCATCAAATTCTCTAAAAACACATTATTGTCTACCAAGTGGCAATAAATGAAAATTTTTAGCCAATATTTGCTCTATTAGTGACACAACACTTCTAATCCATAGATCTTGTGATTTGAAATTCGTGTGTTTATATCTCTCTTACTAATACGCAGTTTGTAATGTTTGTAATATGTTGTATTTAATGTTTGTTTTAAGTTGCACTTTGTTGATGAAGTCTTTCAATCGACTTAAATTCCATGATAAGATTGGCAAAAAATTAGGATTCTCTGCTGAGGTCTGCCAACCTTGATACACATAACAATGACAACCTTTGAGATTCTTTTCCTTAGAACCAGGTCTCGGAGAGTTATAAAATCAAACTAATAACATTTCCACACTCATAGTAATTGGAATAAACGTATAAGGATGAAGCTTCATATATATATATATGCATATACATATATGCAATATGATATGGGACAAGCACAACCAACTTAAGAATTAAGATCAAACATTTCAGATCATGATTAGCAAATAGAAATTAAAATTTGAAAGGCACTCAAATGAGATACCGTATCACTAAGAATTGTATCACATAGTTGATTTTTTGTTGCAACCCATGTAGATCAACAATATCGGATCCGTAACCTGTTGAGACAAATTCAACAAAAGACAAAATCATATTCATGTGATTGGATAATTATGTCAAAATTTTAACTTGCAATAAACCCTAAACCTAGATATAGAAAAATCATACTAACCACCATATAATGATTCCTGGATGTAATACCTCAGATTGAATTGTGTGAAAATGCCCTTCATCTGTTTGGTGGGAAACACATCGAACAACATCAAGCCCCTCGTCGACCACTATTTCAAGTACTCTTGATACGAGCAAGCTTTGCTTTCTAAGGCCACTACTGATCACAATCTCTACTCTACCACAATAAGGTCGGACTATACATAGTTCTCTAAACAGTTCTCCAAACTGGTGTTTCCATGGTCGAGAACCTCCGAATTCAGTAAATACTTAAGTTTATCTCTCTTGACACTCAAGTCTTTCGATGTTCTTCTTCAAGTGTGTTATATATTTCTCAGCCTCATCTATGCAATCACTAACATAATGTTTTCCCTGTAATCCCACCAACAAAAGCCCTAGAAATATAATTACAAAAATCAAGAGATTATGAGTGAAGATTATCATTTCTTTGACAAAATGATGCAACCCGGGCCCTATAAACTTATATATATATATATATGACGAAAAAGGAGATGTTGACCTTGATGGACTCAATAGGAGGAGTTCTCGTAGTGAGGCATTTAGCTTGGACATGTGTTGTCTTTTCTATCGTTCGATTTCCTTACGCAAGATCTTCTTCTCACAATCAGTATTGCCATTTCATTCACTATTATTTTTGTTGGATTGGTTACTCCCATCTACCGAAGCGTGATCCAGGATCAGATACCGTTGAATAAAATCTTCTTGGTGGGGATGAAAATGGGTGAAGAAGTCATCAATTGGTGGAGGAGGAAACATTGAACGAAGATTATTCAAGGGTTTTAGGCGATGTATATCTTTGATATTATGAGTTTAAACAAATAGATACGTACGTTGGTTTGGACCTTGTAAAGTGTTTTAATTGTCCTTAGATGTGTAAAGATTCTCTACATCTTTTTCTACAGGGACAAGAAATAAAGGCAGGGTGGTGGGACTCTCTTTGCTTTATCTTCTTTAGCTGAAATTGCTGTTCATATACACTCACATTTGTTGGACCTCTTTGTTGGTGTGTTTCTTGAATCATTGTTTTGAAGTACTGTGTTGATAAAATATTTATATCGGGCATGACGACGAATAGAGAAAATTGATTCATTAGCTATGCTTTTCTTGCAATAAAGTGTCAGTAATAATCAGGAACAGAATATTTTGCTTTGGTAAATTATTTTGTCTCCATATTTGATTGGTATTTTAAATTATATGATGTGATATTTTGGCAACGTTTAAAATAAGTGATAAAATAGTCTATCGTTTAAGGAAGAAAAATATCCGTCAATTATACGAGTTTGTACTGACCTTAAAGGGATCTTAGTCTATATGACTGATAATGATTTACGTATAAGAAATAAGGATGGCGCTCCCACATTTTGAGGATGGATTTCCATCTGTGTTCGAAAACAAATGGGGATTGGGGTACTCGGGGCCCGTTGACATCCTGTATATAACCTTGACAATCCAAATACACTTTACAAAACTGAGGTTTTATCTTCTTGTACATAATAGCACCTTCAAATATGTTAGATATCTATTGTTTTTAACTTAAATAGCTATACGTGACTTTTTATGTGCTCTAACAATTTTTCATATTGTTAATTTTTTTGTAAAAGTTGAATTACCCTAACTAAATATAGAGAGCAAGCAAGTCGTATCTCAATTTTCTCTCCTATCATTTTAATATTTAATTTGAAATAAATTAATTTGATCGAAAATCTTAATCAAATTCTCTTTCATATTATTTTAGAAGGAATTTCACAACACCTCCCTGAGGTTTGTGCAAAAATATGCAGAAATATATTTACCTTTTTATTACACAATGCCCTTATTCCATTAGTCAAATTCAGTTAAAGTTAGTCAACTTAAGGGTAATTTGGTCTTTTATCATTTTTTTAATTTTATTTAAAATTTAAAATTATAAAAAATAAATAAAATTTAAAATAATAAAAATTTAAAAATAAAATTTAACAGCTTCTTCATCGTTAAGAACATCATCAAACACTTGTTCTCAATAAACCTAGAAAAATAGATCCAAAAACAGCTTCTTCATGAACCCATCTTCAACAACATCATCATCATTAAGAACCTCATTAAGAACCCAGAAATAGCTTCTTCATCAACCCATCTACAACATTAAACACATTTTTTTAATAAACCCTAGATCATCATCATCACCATCATCAAACACAAACACATACATCAGCACATCATCATCATCATTACCACTATTAAACACCTAGGATATTTTAGTCTCTGTTCATCTTCAACATTAAACACATACACTGCCAAACCAACATAGACCGGTCATCTTCGAACGAACCTGCGAGAGACCTAGATTTCTGGGTCTCTATCGTGTGATAGAGGCTCAGAAATCTAGGTCTTCCTAGCGGTGATAGAGTTGAAGAAGTGGTAAAATAGTTGGAGGAGATGTTGGTTTAGTCTACAACGACAGAGCTAGAGAAAGCGAGGAGAGCGGCGAGAGAGGGAAGAGTGGGAGAAGAGAGATAGATCAGAAGAGGAAAAACTAGAAGGAGAAGCGGTGACATAGTTCGGTTTGCGATGGCACTAGGACACCGTTCGTGAAGGCGGTGCCGACGGCGACAAGGAAGATGGTGAGAGTGAGCGGTGGAAGAAGAGAGAGAAAGGGATGAAGGAATAAGAGAGAAAGAGAGAGAGAGAGAGAGAGAGAGAAGATGATGATGATGATGACTTCCCATTTATTTTTAATTTTTAATTTATTTTTCATAGTTTAATAAAAAATTAGAAAAAAGCGATGGATGGTGGATTTATACTTTTAATTTTTATTTTATTTTATTAATTCTAATTTTTAATTTTTTGTTTTATTCATGGACAAAATGGTCACTTGACCAAAATGTCTAGTCAACTGTTAAAGTTAACAGAAGTCAACTAACAGTGTGAGATTTTGGTGTAATAATAGGATAAATATGTTTTCGCTTGTTTTTAGTCAAACCTTAGAAGAGTGTTGTGCAATTCCTTCATTATTTTAATATTAATACCTAATTAAATTAGAGACAAACTCCCTCTTCTATTATTTTAAAAACAATAGGTTGTGTGGGGTTTGGATACTTTGCTAGACAGAAATAGAAACCATAATTTAAATTTGCATATTTGATGCGCTATCGAAGTAAAATATAGGCGTTGCATCTCTTTTCAACTTGATTTAATTCCAAAATTCGTGTCCATGACTATTCCAACCTCAGAGCGAATTGAGCTCTTGTAGTCCCAGTCTTCACCCCAATTGTTAAATGAAAGAAAAATGTTGTTGGTAATTGTGCAACTAATTCAGGGTTTGAGCCACTGCATCAAATTAAATATGGTTATTTATTTATTTTTTTTAAATTGTGTAAATGAGAAGGTACCTGATTAATGAGACATCTGATATATCAAATCCCTTGCCGGACTGCTTCAATTTATGGAAAAATGATATAAAACATACTTCAAATGATAAGTTAAAAAACTTTATTAACTTCTTTGTATGTTGTATTTTTAGGATAATGAGCTATATATGGTTTAATTACGGCTGTCCTGCAATGCTAGATTTTAAATTTCAAAGCAATGAAGTTTTGTGTATTTTAATATGTAGTTCATAAATTTATTATATTTGTTTATATATAATTTAACATGTTGTAGAGTTTATGCTGTGATTGAGATATGTTATCAATTCTATAACTGTGAATTGTTACTGTAATTGGGTAACATACAGCTGTCAGCATCATATAGCAATTCCAGAATTTTTTTAATTCTGTTAATTATTTTCTTGGCACAGTGATTTCATTCTTTTCGTTGCTTTTCTTTTTTCTTATTAGGTGTACATACCCTCGGTAACATTCAATGATGGTTCACTTTTGTAGTTTGAGATCCATGGGCGGATCCAACAGCCGAACAAGAGAAACAAGATGATGTAAACTACCAGAACGCCATTTTACATGATGTCAATTGCAATGATGAAAAGCCATTCATTTGTTCGAGTTTGCTGATTTTTGGTTGGAAAGGTTGTTATCATATTCAAAAGCAGGCTGCAGTTTGCATCGGAGGATGGTTTCGTTTTTGTGTAGGTGCAATGTATTAGGTAACGCCACTATCATATGTTGCAATAATGAGCACAAATATAATCAAATCACCACATTGGCTCTTTGATTGACTACAATACACGAACTGTACCTACTGTTAATAAGTAGTTATAAGAAGGATTTATCCTTTTTACTAATTAATTTTTTTGTATTGAATTTCAATTCAATAACTAATATTTATGTCAGAAATCTTATTAATGCCAATAAAATAGTATGACCCTTATTCCTACTCAGAATATTAAATTTCAGACATCAAGTTATATATATATATATATATATATAAGAATCAAACTTAAGATAAAAATCCACTACATTTAAACAATATTGCCTTTTCAAAAAAAAAAAAAAACACAATATTGCCAACTTGATGCACTTGATAATTTTCACATCATGACCCGACATGGCCACATCAAAATCCGAAGGGAGCAACTGACACAGGTTATTTAATTCTGCCCATAATATATATGAGGAAGACAAATTTGTCAATATTATATTTAACCCGCTTTTTTTAACATTTGTGTTTTATCATGCAAAAGAAAAGTTATATTTAATATTTACGAAAAAAATAAAATAAAATAATAATAACAGTTTGCAGAAGCTTGAATGGCATTAATTCTTACTCGATAGTACTTCTCCCTTTAACATGAAAAACTATTATATGGTCATAAACTTTACAAAATTTAAGACTGCAGCAGAGACATGAATTTCCGATGTTTGTAAACTATTGCAGAAGGCGAAGTAATACAGATGAAGCTGTCTTGTTCTTCCAGGGCATTTAACAATTAAAATAAAATTGCAATGTGCTTACGCTGAAACAACATAAGATCTGAAAAGCACTACGGTTGTACGGTTGTGATAACCACTATTGACTATTCCTTTCCGTTTAAGAAACGTCTTGTAAGAAGGAAAATCCTTTTTATTGGAAAAGGCTGACACCGCGTTATCATACTTATCTATACAACACTATCACACACAGTGGTGTGTGGTTGAGATAACTGAGGAAATTTGGAAACAAATAACATATATTTCTTGATAACTTTACTAAAAGGTGGACGGATACTACCTATATACCTATTAAAGACTTTTAAGTTTTGGGGTTGTCCATTGTGTACATATGAAGGGATCCAAGGAATACAAGAATCATGATCATTTGATATTGACATCCTAACTACAATATTGTTCTATATTCCCATGCAGGTGAGATCGTTTATTGAAGCTCACATAGTGTTTAAGAATATTAATGTCTAAACAGCAAATACTCATATAATACCTTAATTTTGGAAATACAATCCCTATCCATTATTACTATATGGTTACTTAAAATTCCAATCCTTCTCCCTTGTTAAATTTATATCGACAAATGAAATTTGCTTGTTCTTCTTTATTTGTTACATTATTCTAGTTTTTTTATCTCTTCAATACCAACGAATGAACTAAATATCTATATATCAAATATACAGAAAAGAATCGACACTAAATTTGGGGATAACAAACAATAGAAAACAAGAAAAACATAACAAAAACTAGATAATGTTAAAAAGGAAGCAGACTTTGGAAATTAACATATATGTAAGCAAGTCCAACATAAGTATAACTTAAATAAGTTTACCACAAAACAAAAGATATAAAAATGCAAACAGGACCATCCATGAGGACATAATGGGATTTTAGTGTTGCAATGACCAGCCCTTGTTATTTTCACAAATCTATGGACTTGAAGGTAAAAGTATGTATGTGTGTATATATATATATCATTTTTCAAATAATTAATTGTTTCAACTGCTTGCATAACAAGATATACCATATATCTAGTATTCGTCCGTGCAGATAACAACACAATTTAGTATTATACCACTTTCCACAAGCAAAAAAGAGTGCTAAAAGAAATTACATGCCAGGAAAAAAAAAAAAAGAATGTAGATTACATATTAGTATGTGGAAGCAAAGCCAAGGGGATATAAAGTGAAAAATAAATAATGCATGTTACTATAATAAAGCCTTGCACTATGATGGAGTGTTTGAATTGATTTGATAACATGATTGATTTGGTAACATGAGCGAGTGTCTTACAACAAACGCATGCAAGAGAAAAATATATTCTACTCACATATACAATATAGAACCAGACATAGTTTTCTTCTCTTTGTTCTTCATTTATGTGTTTCTTCTTTGGATTTTATCATGCAGGCATTTTAGTTAGGTTAGCAGATGTTTTCTTGCAAATAAAGCTAAGATATAGAAACACCATAGGAACTTAATGAAAAATATAAAAAAAAAAAAAAAAAACACCCTTGAACCACTTCTCGATTCTCATCATCAGAGAGTTGCAAAATTTAAGTAATAACATATTCACATTAATTGGAATTTGAGTTTACCCAACAAAGGTGGAAGTTTCATATATATTTACATGATATGGACAAACACAAGGACATCTAACAATAGACATCAAACATATTCCAGGTCATGAAAGTGCAAAACATCAAACATATTCCAGGTCATGAAAGTGCAAATAGAAAATCAAACACATTCAAATAGTATAACGTATCACTCATAATCATTGATATTCTGCGCTGACCTAATTGCATAATAAAGTTTCTTATGCAGCCCATGCAAATGAACACTAGTCGGATCGTCAACCTGAGAGAGAAATTCAAATAAAGAAATCACCTTCTTCCAATTCAATAGCAGCATAAACTTAGACTTGAATAACCCTAAACCTGTAAATGAAGCAATTAATTATCGAAACCACCTTCTGATATACCTACCTCGGAGTGAACAGTGTGAAAAACTCCTTCATCTGTTCGGGTGGAAACACATCGAACAATATCAAGTCCCTCTTCGACAACTACTTCCAGTACTCTTGACAGAAGCGAACTTTTCTCTCCAAGGCCACAACTGAGCACAATCTCCACTCCACCGCAATAAGGACGGGCTGAAACCCAGTTTCCCGAACTTGTGTTTCCCTGGCTAAGTGCCTCCAAATCGGGAAAATTATTAAGCTTATTTCTCTTGACACTCAAATCTTGGATATTTTTCTCCAAGTATTTTATATATTTCACAGCCTCATCTATGTGATCACACACTGAACGTTTTCCCTGTAACCCAACAAAACCCTAGAATTTAATTATTAATCAAAAATCAAGAAATTCACGGAACGAGTAAAGGTTATTCATTTCTTTCATATAATTATGCAAACCCTAGTAAATTTATACTTACAATTATTGGAGAAATAGGAGTTTAGTTATAAAGGTTGTTGACCTTAATAGACTCAAGAGGAAGCAATGATCGAAGTGAGGCATTAAGCATGGACATGTGTTGTCTTCTCAGCCTTTCAATTTCCTTGCGCAAGATCTTCTTCTCCAAAACATTATTTTCAGGCGCAGGAGACAATATTTTACAATTTTTGCCCATTTTCCACTTTGTTGGTTAGGTTACTTACCTCCAGCGAAGCTTGACCCAGGATCTGATCCTGTTGAACAAAATCTTTTTGGTGGGGTTCAAAGTTGATAAAGAAACCACTTTGTTGAGGAGGAAACATTGAACATAGACTACCCAGGGGCTTCAAGCAATATCTTTGTAGTGATAATATGTGCTTAAAGAAATAGATCCGATTGTTGGGAGTGTATGAAGTCTATTAATTGTCCTAAGATGTGTGAAGATTCTCTGCAATCTCGTCCTACGCAGGGTGCAGGGAAAAAGGTGAGTTGTGGGGCTTCCTTAGCTTTAATCCTTCTCAAATTACTGCCCATCTACACTCACATTTAGTGCTAGTGGACCAAAGTGTCGGTGCGTTTTTGGGAAAATTGCTTTAAAGTATGTTCAGACGAAGGTGAGGAGAGAAAGTGGAGTCCTTAATTCTTCCAATTCAGAATAGTACCAAGAAACTATAAAATTGTAATTATTTGTGAACCATTTTTGTAAAGTGGGCCCGATTGATTAGCAACATAAATACCATTATTTGTTTCTAAAAAGGTTAATAACATTTTTTTTTAAGTGTAGGGTTAAACTTAGAAATTGTAGTGATCAAACGCTCTGTACATGTCGCATATATCTATTCATTCTATCAAGAAATATTTACCTTCATAATATTTATAAGAAATCTATCTATAGATTCATATTAAAAATCATGATAGAATTAACGTGAACCTCTATCACAAAATTATTGGAAGACTGAATGGGGATAATTGTTATGTTTAGGCTTTGTGATCTTCTTTGATAAAATATTCTTACAAACGGTTGTATTCACTATTTTCCAAAATATAAATTTCTGTTTTAACTTAGATATAAAACCTATTTAGATCATGAATAAAGTATTTTTATATCATCATATATAGACACCGACTCAAGATACCCATCAAAAAATATATATTTCACTGTGTCATATATCATCAAAAATATATATAATAATGAATGATTAACATATTAAAGTAATAGATAGTTATATACACAACTTGTACGTGACAATAAATTATGTGTTTTGAAACACAAGTAGCAGTTGTGGTTTTAAATAGGGAAAACTTCATTTTAGTCCCTAAGGTTTTGCGAAATATCAAAATTTTAAGCATCTATTGGAAACAGCTCTTTTAATCCCTAACTTTTCCAAAACTCTTCAAAATAGTCCAAAATATTAGTCAATTAATGGTCAACAGCTACAGATTGTTTGGATGAAAAGGACAAAATGGTCTTTTTATAGAGGGTAATTTATTATATAATAAAGTTAATTTTCTAAAACAAATGAAAAAAATATAATAAAAAATGAAGATCCACCAGATTGGATCTCCACCATCTTCAACAAACCAACCAAGATTCAAACCTTTTATCTACATCATCAACAACCCACTTCATCAACATCAGCAACAACCCCACAAATTACAACATCATCAAAAACATTGTAGCATCATCAATATCATCATCTTCCATAACAACAACATCAACAATAACATTAAGAACAAAAAAATCAAAACTGTTTATAAAAAAAAAAATTCAACACATTTGCACTGATGAAGAGTTTCTGGTTCGATCAAACCCAGAAACTCTTCATCTGGGTTCGATCTGGGTTCATTCGAACCCAGACTCAGAACTGGGTTCGATCTGGGTTCATTCGAACCCAGAACTGGGTTCGAACGAACCCAGACTCAGAACTGGGTTCGATCGAATCTAGATGAAGAACTGGGTTCGATCGAACCCAGATTGGCTCCATTTCCTCGGAAGAAATAGAAGAGACGGAGATGGAGGCGGAGGCGGAGGCGAAAGAGATTGTGGCCAGAAGAGACGGAGGCGGAGGAAATGGTGGCTGATGGAGGAGATAGAAGCGAAGGAGAAGAACGAAGAAGAATGAGGGGGAAAAGAGAGAGAGGAAATGAGATTGATCTAGATTCTTCCAGATCAGAGGAAGAATTAATAATTAGTTTAATTTTTTTCCTAAATTGATTTTTTTTAATTATTGTTTAATTTAAATAAAAAATAATAATCAATCTTTTTTTTAAAAAAAAAAAATCATATTATTATTGTATATTATTATTGTGTACACATGTTAACTTTTGATTGGTCAAATAATATGTAATATTATGATTTTATTAGGGCTAAAATAGTCATTGTAAGTTGTGGGGGGTAATTAAATCTTTTTAATTTTCTGTTTAGTTTGACCGGTAGTTGACTAACATTTTGGACTATTTTGAAGAGTTTTGGAAAAGTTAGGGATTAAAAGAACTGTTTTCAATAGATGCTTAAAATTTTGATATTTCGAAAAACCTTAGGGACTAAAATGAAGTTTCCCCTTTTAAATATAAGCTGCAATGATGGGATTAGTTTAAATGATGCTTTATTTATTATTTTCTTATATTAGAATATCAGAAATAAAATAAAATAAAATAAAAAATACTTTTGTCTGGCACGAGGAGAACCCGAAATCAAAAAAGTATCAAGTTGATGAATGATGGTCCTTGTAATAAATTACTTATGTTTTAGGCAGAGTCTCTAAGTTGGACAAGGTGACCGTATTTTTTTAGGAAAATATAATTAGTATACAATTAGCTTTGATGTTTCGTATCTGGCCCCTCTTAAAATATGTTGTTCTGTTATTTAATTCATTAGTATAGAGACCATTAAGTATCAATAATTACATGAAATAATAACTCAATTGGACCAATGAATTATAAAGTTAGGGTTCAACCACGAATGAATGCTTCTTGAAAATCTTATTGAAAACAATATACTTTTAGGAAGAGTGTAGCTTTCTAAACATCTTCAATAATATAAATTCTTCAAGAGAAAGAACTGTTCGTCTTCGGGAGGAGACAAATCTGAAGAAGAGCGAGTTCTTTGGGAGGAAGAACTGTTAGTCTTCAGGACGAGACGGATCTCAAGCTCTTAAAGGGAGTTTAAGAAGTTGGGATTATTGAAGTTGAGGAGATTTTACTAAACTAGATTCGTAATGAAAATACAACACATTTCATCAATTATAAAAAGTGTCTTTAATTGTGTTTGTCAATTGGTATTTGTATTTATAAACCTTTATTAATAAGTTTATTTCTCTTAGCGTGATCTCGTGGATGTAAGTAAAGACAATAGCACCACGCTAAAAATGTTGTTGTTTCTTTTTATTTTTTGTTACAATATTTGCATTACCTGTTGCAACATTCAATGGTTGTCTGTTACAACAAATTTAATTAATCTGAGTTAATTAAACATTTAGTAATATCTAAGAAAATGGATCTTTCATAATTTTAAGTGTTTCTGATATCTCAAGCTAGTAAAGAAAATTTGCATACAAGACACAGTTGAGTCATTAAATATTAATTATATATATATATTAAAAAAAAAAAAAAACAGTGATAAGTGATCAACATGATACACATGTAGAATGGGATAGACTAGAACATCGACCTTTGTCCAAAATAAGAAAAAAATAAAAATGAAAAAATAAAAAACAAAAAATAAAAAAACAAGAACTTTGATCCTTTACAAATATAAGCATTTATTTAAGGACATTTAATACTTGTGATTGGCGGATAACGAGGAAGAGAATGAGAAGGAAATAAATTATAAACACATTATGTATTACTAATAATACAAGGTCATTTTTAACGATAAGGTAAGAACTCAGATGAGATGAAAATTTTTGTTCGCCCATGAAACTGGGGCGCTTAGCAGCTAGTCGAAACTCAAGAATAGAAGGTTGCAACACATCAGAATACTATAAGACTAAGAACTCAATTGCAAAAGTATTAATGTAAGGAAAAATGAACTTCGCTGCCAATTATCTTTTCAAATTACTGTTATGAGTTTTGTGGCTAGATTTCTTAATCAAATCCAAAATACCATGAAAGTGAAAACAAGCAAATGTCGTAAAAGCACACCGAAAGATTTCTCATTTCATTGCCAAGCAAGGTCACACCAGTACACGAATCAAGCTTCTATGCATATGCCAATTAAAATATATTAGAATAACAAGAAGTCGATGTCATTAATTGCAGATTTTGCTGTACAACTAAAGTAATATTTATTATGTCAACCACTTAATCGGTTGAACTGCCAGAACTAACTAACTGCATGTTCCAATATGGCAAAGGTCTCAACTACAACAGTTCCGATGCTTACTGAATTGAATGATATTATCCAAAATATATGAATAATGAGTGTCAGTAACCAATTAATCCAAAAACTTAAGTCGATAGATAAAAGGCCAATTAAGACAAATAAAAAGAATTCATAATATATTAATACGTCTTCTCATGTACAAGCTGGACTAATAGCAAATGCTAAACCCATGTTAGATGCTCATACTATATAACATGTACTATGAATAAGAAATCCAAATATTAGGGTGAAGAGGAATTCTGAAACTTAAAACCTGACCCTGATATCATAATAAAGAAGTAGGTGAAAAATGTACTATTTACGAAATGAATAAAAAATATGGAGGCCTATATATATATATATGTATATATATATAGAGAGAGTATACAAAGGAATCAAATCATTCGTACACAGAGTAGACTGATCAAATGAAAGACTAAGCGATAATATCTTACAAAACCAAATCAAATCATACCATAATTGATACAGTAACAATGAACATTATATAGTTTCAGTGCTAATCAGCACTACAATTAGAAAAGTCTAATTAACAATTTAACAATAAAGTCAGAAAACTAGAGTAAAAAATTTGACTAAAAGATTCTAACTAAAACCTCACATTCCCATTTTCCAAGGCAGCTAACCGGTGCAAGTTACATTTTTGGACCTGAAAAGAGACATACAAAGAACGATAAGCTTAATATATAGTTTCATATGCGTGTGTGTATATAGATCTTGGTTGTCTCTCTATTTTGAAATGATTACATGCTACCAATACAAATTGTTAATCAATTGTTAATTTTATTTTGTATTCATAGAGATCTCTATATTGACTTATACATGCAAAATTAATTAAGGTAACCATGTAGATTTGCTCACAGATTCACAGACATAGTAGACTATATGTCAGCTTTCGTCTTTGATTTTAGGCTCTTAAAACAATTTAAAAACTTGTAGAAATTAAGAATTTCCAAACTTTTAGACTGAGTATGGAATTGAAATTAGCTCACAGTAATGAAATCTAAATAGACTAAATTAAAGAAAACTACATATAAATTGGTTCTTTTAATTGAAGCCACCATGACTTACCTAGCCATAACCGCAACCTCTAAGGGTTCTTTCAATCCTTTTCGATATTTTATGTAGCACATAATTAATGTACAAAATCATTTATGGTTGTTAAATTTCTATACTTGCTACTTTTTATGTGCTTTTTAGAAATGGTGCATATAGTAGTAAATAACTTACGATTCAAAAGACTAGCCACTTTCTCTTCTTTTTTTTTTTTGACTATGAAAGACTAGCCCATTTGCTCACAAACATGGCTAGGCATTTTGATCACAAATATAGTTTAGTTGGTAATCACATGTTTCAATAAAGATGAGATCCAAAGTACAAATCTCTTCTCCAAATAAAGAACAAACTAGCCTATATACATACATACATACATATATATAGATACTCTCTTTTACCCTTTTTAATATGAGGTTCATAGTGGGCTTTCTAAGCCTCTTCCTTACATTTGAACTTGAGTTGACTTTGATTGGCCATGCCTTTTAAGTTATCGTTTGATAGAGTTTGGCCCCAACACATAATGTTTGTCGAAGGCTATTATATTAAAATTCTAATACTAATTATTTTTTACGGGTTTATGATGAGAAGTAGTATATATATAGGTTGATAGCTTATAACCAACTAGTCTATTAGATTTTAGTTTATATATGAATGCATGTGTTCTCTTTTATATTTTTCAGTGTGGGATTTGTCACATCCTCTTTGGCTTCATATGTAGGCTATGTAACAATGATCAATAACCTTATTGTTAGTACACTAGATCAAAAGTTTATGTCGAGAGGAAAATATTCAATTATATTGTTTAAGACTAGAGCACCTATTTTTTCTCTTCATTTAAGGTTAATTTTCTTCTTATTTTTGTTAAGCTACGTTCTCTATGAGCTGCGCTTTTATGTTCTTTTCTAATTTTTTCCGTCATTCATGGGCAGTTGCATTTAACATGCAGCACAACACTTTAAAGTTGTGTGGAGGATTACAAATTGTTCTTGACTTATACTTAAGGTTTGAAGATTTCTTATGTTTAATGTAAGATGCACCAAAACAAACAGAAATGTTCCATTAATGCAAAGGATCAACTAGACACCAATAATTTCGCTAATTGCCATATATAATATGCACCTCCTAAAACAATTCTAATAAATCATGCACATAGACGAAATGTCAGTTTATATATATATCCAAATGGCTACAATGATGAGTTGCAACGTGAAGATTGGGATGAAAAGTTAATCAAGAAAAATATTCCCCACTGAAACTAGGACATATATGAATATGATTAATTATGATCAGATTCTTTTGCGTGAAGCGTATTACCACTTTTTCCTCTGTAAGTTTTTGTCATACCCCACGTCCCATCCTCTGCACAAACACAGATTAATTAAAATCTTTCTTCAAGGTACTGTGAGAGAAATAATGGGTCCCTAATAAACTCCACTGTAAGAGAATTATTTAACTATATCGTACTATGTTCTTTATTTCATCTAGCTAGTTATGTGTTCATATTGCACAGGAACAAGATGAGAACCCTAGTAGTTCTTGCACATGTGATAATGACCCATCTTTTGCTGAAGAAAAGACTAAAAATGCTCAAGCTGATCATGCAGTGTCTTTAAAACAAAGATATACCAGAGACATATTGCACTTGCAAGGGTACCGGTTCATAAGTATCAATAATCAGGAAGCAGCAATTAATTAATTTGAGAAACCACGTTAAACTTGGAGATTTTAGCTGATGATGGTATACTCACTTCGGTTAGTTTATGTTGTATCCTGATAGATCAATGATGATGGAGTATTCAGCTTCGGTTAGTTTCTGCTGTAGCTCTGACAGATCAATGTATCTCAGATCACTGACCTGTAGATTAAATTTGATACGTTACATGAAAACTTACTTGCACTTGAAAGGATAATATCTCAAAACATATTAAATGAGAAACAACTCCTAATTATGGAACGGCACTAAATGACTATACATGTATATATACCTTGGTTTGGATAGTCAGAAGCTGCTTTTCGTTGACTTTTGTGGAAAGACAGCTAACAACATCAAGTCCCTCTTCAAGCAGTACCTCAAGCACCGTTGAAAGGAGAAAACTTTGTTCATTGAAGCTCCTGCTGATCATAATCTCCAGTCCACCCAAACATGGATGGATCATGACACAACTAGGCTCATTTCTGCTTCCACTCTCCCAGCTCGAATTCGGCATCTTTTTTAGCTCATCTCTTTTGTCACTCAGTTCTTTGATCTTATTCTTCAGGTCATTTATATAAGACACTGCCCCGTTCATGTGATCTGACATTGAACGCTTTCCCTGGAACCCCAATTAACTTATATAATTTGTCCAGTAATGTATCTTGAAAAGGGTATATCAAATTTTGCGAAACTTTGCAAAATCTAGAAGTGCAAGATGATGATTATAAGCAATTAGAAGAAGAGAAATGCAAAATTTTCACCTTGATATATTCAAGAGGGAGTAGAGATCTAAGCGATGCGTGAAGGGTAGACATTTCTTGTCTTCTTTGCTTTTCGGTATCTTTATGCGTCATCTTCTTCTTGACTTCATCACTTGTAGACTCATACCTATCACTGACACTCATTTTTCGGCGCCACTGACTTTTGCTATCACTGTTGTTAAGATTTTTGCTAGCTGGATCCATTGAATTATGAGCCGAGAAAGATTCTGTCCTGAGATTATGTTTTCATGGTGGGGATAAGAGGAAATCAGTTATAATAAGAGAAATTCATTGCTTTGGTGTGAAGGAAAATTACATAACACTGAGAATTTAAGAGGCAAAGATTTCTTTTGAGGTGGCAATTCCGAGCAAAAAGGAGTAGATATGTTTGTTGGGTATGAGATCTTTAATGGGCCTAAGTTGTATATATATATGTCAGCTCTCCAATTATAGAAGGTGAATATCAAAGAACTTAATTACCTCATGGCAGTTTCTAGTGGTATAGGGCATTGTAATTTTTTTTTTAAATTAATAATAACTGACTAAGTTTGAGAATCAACACAAATATTCATATTATATGTAGTATATGAAGGTGTGTACAAGCTTAATTTGTCTTGAAAAAAAATGAGAATTTAATGGCTTTAAAAAAATAAAAAATAATAATAATAAATTTTAACATGGTAGTAGATATGTTTAGTTGATAATCACGTCTTTAGTAAAGTTTCCCAAGTCAGAGAAAAAAGAATATAATTATGTATTAAGAAGGGTATCAAATAGGAGGGAAAAAAACTATTTCAAATAAACAAGAAAAAATTTTAATGATTTATAAGAGATGCACATTTATTTATAGTTTAAAAGATTATTATATTTTTATTACTTATTATTATAGAAGTAGATATCTTCCGACTTCCAATGTTATAGGTATATATTTTGGAACTGCATATAATATTTGGTTTCTTTAGGTCCAACAAATTCATGATCATTAGTGTCGATAGTTTCAATTATATATATATATAAAAGATTTCTTAGTTGATTTTCATCTTTGGACCAAATGATTTATGATGCTTGCATGATTATCTTGCATTTTTTGAAGTCATATTTTGTTGATTTTATGCAAACTACACATAGTTCAGTTCGATATAACAATAATTTTTAAAATAATCGCTGTTAACTAAGTTAAGAAATAATCTACTGTAAAGTTAGTAAGGCTATTAATTATTTGGTGAGTTCTGTGGTTACAACTGTTATATTGTAAATACACATTTGGTAAATTTTATAATAATTGTTATGAATTTATAAAATGTCTTAAATAAATATAAAAATATCATTGTATATATATATACATATATATATTTGTGTACTTAAGGTTGAGGATGATTTGGCCATTTTCATGATAACTTATTTCATAATCATTTCATAAAAGTAACTAATATCTGATTCTTAAAATTATTATCAAATCTACTTAGATTATTACATACTCTCTCTTAGACGTTTTACCAAATACCAATTTTTTTTATATCAGATTATTATATAATCAAATTTTAACTTTTCAAAAGTAATACTAGATGGAGATCTAGTTCTGGTTTGACATAAATTTGGGGTTTTATTATTATTATTTTTAATTGAAATTTGGGGTTTGATTGACCACACAAAAGTTGAACCGGTGATTTTTTTTTTCTCTTTTTTTAGCTCAATGACAGTACTACAATTTATCACTTTATTAAAAGGAAATTAAAATTAATACACATAGTCAAATGAACTTGCTCGCTTATTATTTACGATTGAAAAAAGAAAAGTAAGAAAACTACCCATATAACATTAGGTATCCTATTGAAGAAATTTTTTACTACATGACAATACAACTCAAGTCTAAAAAGTTGGTGCTCACGGACTTTTTTTTTTTTTTTGGTTAAATGACGGTACTCATTAATTTAAATAGTAAGATTTATTATAAATTTTAAATGATCAAATCTCATTCATATTAAAATTTAATGTGTTACATCAGTTTGGTTTGAATTAGATATGATCATGATACATATAACCAACGTTGTTGTTGTTGTTGTTTTTTTTTTTTTTCTTTTTTTTTTTAGGATGCATATAACCTACGTTGATCATGATCTATTGTTATTTTTTTATAGTTGGAACTATTAATAAAATATTTCATTTAATATAGTTGCAGATATGATTTAATTGTCTCTCAATTAATGTTGAGACACATGTTCAATTCCACTTACCAAAATTTTAAAAAATAATAATAATATTTAAACTAATCAAATTTAATCATCATTCAATATCATTTGATAATAGAGATGTTGATTTGATTTAGTCAATCATCCAAATTTAGGTCATTAGACCTTATGTGTGGTGTCTAAAAATAAAAATTTAAGTTAACATTTAGGTAAAGAATTTTTTTCTTCTTTTTTAAATAATTTAGGTCAAGAAGTAGAGCAAAAGAAAAGTTAGGTCACGAAATTTGTTAAAAAATAAAAAATATTAGGTCAAGAAATTTAAAGGTTAACAATTAATAAATTCCTTATCATATAATAATAATAATAATAATAATAATAATTTCACTTGGGAATTCCTTTTCATATTACTGTACACGAATTATTCCCATTTATGATACAAATTCATTTAGTCACATTTTGATTAATATGTGTTGGTAAACGAAGAGATTGTCACAGTAAGTTTGACTTGACTCTTATGAAATCAATTCGTTAATAAGAACTGAGAACGATCGATATGTTTGGAAAAGAGCATTACTTGTCATAAATCATAATCAGCGAGCAACGCATGGCCTTTTTTATAAGTTGGTATAAATAATTATCGTATTTTGATCTTTCATATGGAAGAAAAGTACCATATTCTTACCAATATCATTTTTTTTTTTCGGAGTACCAATGTTCCACAACCATTTACTTTGAAGAAACTTTCCCTGCTCATTTTTCGTAAAAATATACGTCATAACAGCAAGAAGATTTTATTTTCGATAATTAAAACACAAACAATTTGATAAAACATATGTAATTTTTATAAATATTTGAACAGCAGATGGTAACTATGCACTGTCAAAATTTTATTTCCATAAGTAGACAGTATTATAAATATTGTACAGTCACACATTTAGTATATTTAGACGTAGAAATAAATACACACGTCGTGGTTTGATGGCAAAGAAAACTTATTCCATCTAACAATATTCCAGACTCAAGTCGTTCTACATTCAATGGTTTTTTTTTTTTTTTAAATAAAAAATAAAAACAATATTGTTAGTATTATAATTTTTTTTTAATTTTTTTCTTTTAAAAAAAAAAAGCTTTGAGAATATGAAATTGTTCAATGGTATGTCTCTAACACTATACTACAAAGTTGTTGGTTCAGTCTAGGGGTGGCAATTTGGAACCCGACACGACGGGTCGACACGAATCCGACACGATAATTACGGGTTAGGGTTGAGCATTAACGGGTTGGGTAAATTAACGGGTCAACCCGTTTAACCCGTTAACTTATCGTATCGGGTTCGTGTCCTTTTAATCGTGTTACAGGTTAACCCGTTAAGGAGGATAAAATGATAATTTTACATTAAAGGGTCTTGTATGTAATTTTACTAATACTATATATATATATTTTTTGAAAGTAAAACCCTAGCATCTTTTTTTTTTTTTGCCTCTCTCTCTCTCTCATTTTTTCTTTCTCTTCTGTAGACTTAATCTGTTTAGACTGTTTTCTCTCACTCTCAGCCGCTGAGTTGCCGACCACCCAACGTCCAGCCGAGTCGCCAACCACCCAACTGCCGCCGCAGCGTCGTCGTCGTCGTGCCGTCGCATCGCGCAGCTTCTTCTCGCCAGCAGCGTCGTCGTGCCGCCGCGTCGCGCAACTTCTTCTCGCCAGGCTACTGCCGATCTCGCCAGCTACTGCATATTTAATATATTTTGGATTATATTTGTAATTTGTGGATGATTATTTTTTTAAGTTTTGGATTGTATTTGTGAATGATGATATAATTTTTTTTGGAAATATGGATGGTTGTATTTTTAAGTTTTGAATTGTATTTGAGTATTTTAATGTAATTTTTTATTAGATGTGAATTAAAATTTAAATATATTAAATATGGTTAAATTTATAAAAGGGTTAACGGGTCGGGTTAACGGGTCATAACCGGGTCAATTGAACGACCCATTAATAAATGGATTATCGTGTCGTTTTCGTGTTGACCTGTTTCTTTTCGTGTCGTGTTCGTGTCAAGTGCGTTTAACCCGTTTGCTTATCGTGTCGTGTTAAAAATTATCGGGTCGTGTTCGTGTCGGGTCCAACCCAACCCGTCAACCCGAATTGCCACCCCTAGTTCAGTCCTCTCTAAACTCTAAATTAATTATAAATTTATAATATTTTAAAAAGACTATTTTCTTTTTAAAAAATAACAATATGAGATTTGGAGGAGAAGGATTTGAGGGGAATTCATAATTTCATTGTTGTGAATGTGAGGATCAATATAATTTAATCATATCTTTTTAGTATATTAGAATTTAAATAATATCATAGATCATATAAAAATTGTATTATATAATTATACAATGAGAGATTTTTATTGGTTAGAATTGTGAAAAGAACAAAAATTTGGATGAGTTGACCGACTCTCACTTCATCTAATATTTAGAGGCACATGCTAACAAACATATTATTCTGTGTTTCTTTTTTAACATATTTCCAACTTCTGGCTAATTATACAAGTTAGAAATAGATGTTTTTCATCTTCTGTCTTGCTTCTAGATGAAGTTGTTGATTTAGCGTGCAAATTTGCAATGGGGATAGCGTAAACAGAAGAGAATAAAATTCAAACTTAAATAAAATAAATGTCTGATTTATGCATTAGTTTTGAACCAATTATATAGTAAAGTTAAACTTGGTCGCAAGGATAAGAACAGATGCGGTGGCAAGACTTCAACAATGTTGCTGTAGTGGTGGGTGAGACAAAGAGACAGATGCAAATAATTAAACGCCGAAATATCTACAGTATCAAGAGAAGATCTCTAGAACAAACAAGATATCTTATATTTTATTGTCAATCTAATTAAAAAAATGGACAAGGTGCTGCTATATTGTATATTTAATACAAATAGATAAACATAAACTCAAGGCTAGCTGCTCCATCCGGTACTGCTTATTCTAATGAACAAATCATTAAGAATCAATTACTTAAAAAAGAAAAGGGAAAATTTCATCTGGATTCTTAGAGTATTAGAAATTAGTAGTTTTTTTACCAATGAATGACGAAATAAGATGCCTGCGCCCTAACGTTTCAGAAAATATATCAATTCAGTCCATTTGACCAATTTACCGACAGTTAGACATAACAGAATGGCTGAAATGTCAAAATTACTCTTGTTTTCTGCCAATGTCATAAAGGCATGTTAAAGTACGTTATTACCTTTGAAAGGAAAAATAAATTAAAACACTATTTTGCCCTTTGACCATGGAACGTGATGAAAGTACTGCCATACCCTTTAGCTTTTCAACTTATAAATTTACCAATTCAACCTTACCTTCTTAACTTGTAAAATTACTATTTTGTCCTTGGCAACTGCATGCATATGTATAGTATATTTAATTATTTATATGGTAACTAAAAGAGCAAACTCCCCATTTTGCCTTTAATGAATGAGACAAAACTAATTTTTTTTTCTTCCCTCTCTTCTTTTAATGGGATTCTTCTTTTACAAGTTTTATACTTACAATATAATGAACAACATAGAAGCAAAACTAGAGAATAGTTCAACAGAGTTCGAGAAGTCCCAAGTATGCCTTCAGGGTGTCCTAAGTCGAGACATCCTGAATGTGCCTTTGAGATGTCACCAACTCGGGACATCCGGAGTGTATTCACGGCATTCATAGCGTATAACACCAGAGCCCAATCTTTCAATTTCTGAAATTTTAAGGACTACAATGAAAATTTTTCAAAAGAAAATCGACGCATTTAAACCCCCAAACCTAATCGACATGTCTCCCGGCCTTTTTCTTTTACCAATCATCAAAGGTCAATAATATGCATTAAAGACTTGCCCAATAAATAAACTATGAAATACTCCAATGTAGAATAGATATTCTCTATTTGTTCTCTATTTTTTAATCTTTTCAAATGTAATTATTTAGATAATCTTTCAATTCCCTCAAAAAAAAACAAGAAAAAAAGAAAAAAAAAAAAAAACAAAGATAGTCTTTCAACTAAATATAGTGTTTTACGTAATGTTTTTTTTTTTTTAAATAAATAAATAAATTTACAATTTAAAACGCACTTATAACTTATGGAACTTATATATATTCAAACTATACGAAATCCCTTCGTAGTAGAGATGTAAGATTTGATATATAGCACGTTAATCCAAAGTGTTTCACCAAATATCTTTTCAATCTTAAAGAATTTGGACCTTAGGACTATTTAGTTCTAGAAGATTTTATAATAATATATTGACATTACCATTAATTTATGATAAGATATTATTTTTATATATGGGAATTTAATTAAGAACAACAAATTGCATAATTGAGGCCATGTGAGCTATCAAAAGGTCACTTTATAGCTTTTTCCTTTCATTGGTTTCTTCTTCCTGGAAACTCTTATTTTTTTATACGGTTGTTCCTTTTAAGTAAAAGTTTGAACAGGTACCTTTTCTGGTGCCTAATGTTTCCAAAGAAAAGAAAAAAGGGAAAATGTATGGATGAAAATATTTCTATTTAACTTGATGATTTGCTTGCTTTTGGCTGAGACTTGTCGATCTCCATGTCAGATTCATATGCCTTGCTCTTGCTTCTCTAACGGCACTGGCAGTGACCCATACGAAAGTCTATCTTCCAGATGTGCAAAGAGAAACTAAAGGGTACAAGTACTGCCTTATAGATCTACTTTAAAATTGTGGCTCAAAGGTAAAGGAGGTAGTTGTGTGACTGCGATGAATGAATCCCCAATCTCGACTGTGGTAGAGCTCAACACTGACAATGTTTTGGGCTCTATACTGCAAATGAAGTTTTTGGGTCTAGATTTAAGTTGCTATTACAGTCAACTTGATCATAAGTGTTTCGGTTTGAGCAACCTCATATGAATTGAATTTCTGATTTTCTGTATATAAATTGTGTTTGGACTTGGGTCAGGTGATGGGGTGTTTAGAGCTTGATATTGTGTCCGATCCTGAGGAATAATTAATTAAGTTCACTACTGTTGCTTCATAGATACGTGATAGGGAGTATACATTGTAGAATTCCATATTGGGTATATAGTCCTCTTTTTTAGATACCATTTATAATGGGAGAGACTCAAACTTAGATTATTAAACTGAACGAATATCATGCTATTAAGCCATGTTAAACGGTGGTATACATTGTACACTTTCATGTTGGGTATATAGTCCTTTTTTAAGTTACCATTTGTTATGTGAGAGACTTAAATCTAGATTATCAAACTGAACGATGTTTCATGCTATTAAACCATATTAGACGATGGAATGTTAAGCCTATAATTCTCGACATAGTTTGATTTTGTTATTTAATTTTTTTTCTTTTTCCTCGCACCTTTTCGGTTAAGTACACGAACCCTGTAACTTTGAATATGATTTCAATAAACCTCCGAATTCCATCTAAATGAAGTAGTTAGCTGAGGTATGAAAACAGGTGCATGATCTGTTCGTTTTTGCAATCCTGAATTAGAAGGGTAGGTATGTATCATCTTCAAGAACAGGAAACCGCATCTTGGATTTTTTTTGCATCATTATAATTTGCTTCAGGCCGTGCAAAAATGCAACGGGTCAAAAACAATCATCACTACCAATACATCAACATCATATAAGACAGGCAAAGAATATGAAAAGACATATTCACGTCTTTGTTCCGAAGAATATGAAAAACAAAATTAAACAAATATGTCATTTCAAGAACATGTTTCACCTATCATTCTCAATAATAGTGAACATGATGATAAGACTAAGAGAGTACAGGCATACATATAGATGAAAACAAAGAAAACCTTTTTGTTTCTTCAGTACAGATGGAACAAATTACAAAAATTGAAAGCTCACCAAACAAACGACAGCTTGCTGGAGTTGGAATGATGTGTTACTAATTCTTTTCTCCTTTAAATATCCAGATTATTATTAAACATAATTATATAATTCATAAAATTGACAGACTTGAGGACAGCATGCATACTTATTGACACGACTAATTTGACAACCTCATTAGGAAATAAAGCATAAGAAATATATCTGAAATCATGTAAGATGTGAAATGGAGACTCGAAAGGAAGACAACAAGAGAAGCTAACATCATCACCACCATAGACTCTTGTTAGCAATTAATACCATATTTAAAAAATAATAATAATAGAACAGAAAAAGAAATAGGAACCTGGTATTTGCTAGATGATTCAAAATTGATGTTCCATGTAGGCCTTTTCCAAAACTAGTGAATCAATAAAACAAACAATCAAAGGGTTAAAATTACAAAAATTAACATATCAACCGTGCATAATGGACAGGTGATTCCATGCAGCACATGAACACATTACTTTGTTGGTCTCTTGGAACAGCCCCTTAGAAATACATTTTCAATCCTCTAGATATTAAATAATCAAAAAACTCTGCTGTCAGCACAGTGGATCAATCAAAAGTTCATTATCTATATAAATATCTTTGTGAGCTGGCATGAGATCTGAATCGGTTCAGAGATCAATCTGGTTGAGTAGAAAAGATATGATCTGATAGATAATCATAGTTGAAAGAAGAAGTCTAGGACCATTATACACAACCTTTTGGACCACAACTAAGTCGGTTGGTGGCACAAACAAATCTCATTATTCTGCTCTAGAACTAATTAAGCATCTTGATAATGTATTCAAATAAAGAGAGAAAACATCGGAAAAATAAATGAAGAATGCAACTGCACAATACCATTTAGCTAACAACAACATTGATGATGATGCTTCATTTATAATTCACCATCATTAGATGTACAAGTAATAAAAAATAAATAAATAAATAAAAACCATAGGTCTCATTTGATACGTACAAATTCTACAAGAAGAAGAATATTTTATTATATTATTAATAATACCATTGATCCTAAAAAAGAAAACTCAAATAATGTGAGATCTTGCTTGTAATTAACTGCCATATTATTTACCACATCAAGCCACAACTACCTTATAATCTATACAGCTATTCAAATAAGACCACATGATTTTGATCCCAATAATTCGCTTTGTATTTTGTCATTTCTTAGTATTGCTCTTAATATGAATGAAATAAACATACCAATATGTCCTTCCACAAATAAAACAAATGGAATATATCATGGTTAGTGTGATGAATATAAGAATCAGGATCACTGTTATATTCTACCAGTTCCAATGAGGTTATGTAACAGTGATATTCATATGCTGCTCACCATTTTTAGACCCACATTCACACAGCCAACAACCTAATTAATCTCATACTGAAAGTTACTTCATATATTGAAGCTGTGATGAGCGGTTCAATTACCCATGAATTGAGCCAGCTGTACAATACCAAGCTGTAGATGCATTTATAAATCTGCATGGCAGCTCATTTGAACTCAAAAGGTGGAAGACAATATGCATTTAAGCCAAAGTATTTAACACAACTCTTCATGTACGTGCAAATATATGCACAAAATGCTCAAAGACAAAAACTGTACATGCAGCATGAGAATTCCCTTTCACTTATTTTCTGAAGATGCATACTTAAAAAGATGGGTGATCTAAAATTTCACATTCCAGGCAAAGTTTCTCACAGGGAAAAACCTGCAAAGTCTGGACTATCGGGCATTAGTTCTCTGCAAATAGTTAATTTATGAACAAAATCAAAGTTCAGTTTTCACGTCAGAAGTCAGATTGATCAGGCAGTTCAAGATAAAACCCCCCAAAACAGCCACAGTTACAATGTAATTACTTCACTTGGGTTAGTTTCTGTTGCAGCGCAGGTAGGTTGACACATGACGGATCATTAACCTGCAATGAAGTAGATACAACTTCAAGGAAAAAAATAAAACAGAAAGAGTAAAACCATAAGCTAGCTATCAATGACAATTAAAGGTACCTCAGTTTGGATAGTGTGAAGTAACTGTTCATTTACTCTAGTGGAGATACAGTTAACAACACGAAGTCCCTCATCGAGTAATATTTCTAGTACTCTTGACAAAGGCAAATCTCGGCCCCGGTATCCGCAACTATACACAATTTCAACACCAACCAAACATGGGCGGACGATGACTTGAGTTGGGAATGTATTATGATCTGAGCTCTCAGTACCGGAGCCAAGAGTGCTTGTTTTGGACAATTTCTTTAGTTCGTCTCTCTTGTCACCCAATTGTTTGATCCTCTTTTGTAAGTGCTTTATATAATTCACAGCCTCGTGCATCTGATCCGATATAGAACGCTTTCCCTGAAACCCCATCAACACCATAACCTTAAATTCATAATCATGCCAGACAATTAAATTGTCTTCCCCAACCCAGCCCCCCCATTTTTACACATACACGAACAAGCAGAGAGAAAGAGAGATTGATTAGCAAACTTATCACTCTTTTTCTTTTGAGCTATAATCTTTTAATGTCAAGCAAACAGGCCAATTTATGGTATGATAACAAGAACCATAAAAATTATGAGCAAAACAAAGGAAAATGAAGAAGAAAACATAGGGTTTCTCACCTTGATAAATTCAAGAGGGAGTAGAGACCGCAGGGAGGCGTGAAGGGTGGCCATTTCTTGTCTTCTTTGCCGTTCAATATCTCTGTGCATCATCTTCTTCTTGTTGTTATTACCACTATTACCATTAGTGATCTCATTAGTGGTGTCCATAGCACCTAACGTTCCAGGTCTGCTTTTTCCGGTATTGTGAGTTATATCACTGCCGTCCAGTGAAGCGTGATCCAGGATCAGATCTTGCGGGATTTTGTATTGATGGTTGGGGTTAGAGGAGACGCTAAAGAACAGCTCATCACCCGTGTGTAAAGGAAACATTATTGTGCAAAAAAATATTCCGAGGTTTGAAGCTTTGTCTCTTAAGGTCGGTTATGGAGGAGATACGTTTGTTAGGGTACGATCTTCTCTGGCCCAAAGATGCCTAGATTCCCTGAAATTTGTTCAAATAAACAAGGAGATATAAGGAGTGACCTCACCGGCCATGTTAAAGCTGGCTTGTTTTGGGTACTGTTCCTATGTACAAAAGTAGCCTCCTCATTCGCATTCACATTTCAGGGACCCACGTTATTTACCTCACTAAACCCTAATTTTAACTCCTGAGTCATGACAAAAGGGAAAGTTGAAATTTTTTTTAAAAATATAAAAATAAAAATAAAAACCTAGAAACTCATGAAAGACTCAGGATCCAAGATTAAGGCACGGATTAAATATGGAAGCATGGTGTAAGGCTAAAAGTTGTAAGGTTAAATATGTAAAAACTCTTCTTAAACTAGTGTTGAGTTGACAAAATGAGAAAAGATTGAATGGTATATTTTTTATTTTTAAATTGTTAAATTTATGGGTTTTGAGTATATGCTTTTTAAATTTAAAATTAATTATAATGATTTAAAATTAAATTATTATAAGTCTTTACAATAAAAAAAATTCATAAATTAAATTGAAGGAAAAAATCTTTAAAAATCCTCTAAAATGAAAAATAATATCAAACTGAACCCCATTTTTTACTTTTAAAAAAATAAATGTGATTTCATATTAGTTTTATTTTCAAACATTGAGATTGGGGCTTAGGGAAGGTGAATTGGTTGTAAGAGTTAACAAAATTATGTAAGACTTTTTAGTTGAATATACACTAAATAAAACTGTGTATATATAAAATGTCAAAAAAATTGTACATATAAATTTGGGTTAGATTGGAATAACTTAAAATCTCAACTTAAAAATGTAATTTCAACATTTATCTATTTTCACTCAATCCAAAAACGAAAAAAGTATATGAATTCAAAAATAACAATAATTTTGAATGAAATAAAATAGATGACGGATGGATATTGAAGTCACTTTTTAAATCAAAATTTAAGTTATTCTAGTCTATCTCGATTTACTTCCAACAAACAATATTATAGTAATTAGTGGGTAGTAAATTTTAGGTTAAAATATTAGTTGGTTATGTTTTTATTATGGATTTTATCAACTTACTAGTTGGGTAAGTTATACCCATCAATAACAACTCTTGAATTAGTTGTAAATGTATTATTAAAAAATATTCAAAGATTATTATTAATGGATAACTTTACTCAACCAGTGAGATAGTCAAACTCATTTGTTTATTAAAATTAGGGGTAAACTATGATTTGAATTGGGATGATTAATTTAGACTAAATGATGTTGAATTGTGATGATTAATGTGCAGTCGGATTAGTTGACTATGATGCGGGAAACAATAATCAACATTAGTACACGACACATGGGCCAACCTCCATTGTCTTCTCCCGATGTCAAATGTATTATGTTAATATGCTTATTACCATTGAATCAAGAAAAAGCCATTCTCCACCATTTAATTTCCCACGTGCTTATTTCGACAGCCTCAGTAGGGTCAATAAGTGATTGGTTATTGGTGATTGGTGACTAAGAATTATTACTTAATAGTATATTAACCCACATTTGATTTTGTTCTACAAAGTTGAATCAATATGGAAGAACAAAGAAAAATGTGAGTGCAAAAATTTGGAGAATGAAACGAAGAAAACATATACAATATATTTTAGGGATAATGTTATTATATGATTGTATGACTTTTTTTTGCTTACAAGCGTTCCTTGGAATTATTGGATAATTGAAGTTAATTAATAGAAAATTTTTCACATCTATATTTTTGTAAAGACAGATTTGAACCCAACTCATAAGAATAAGGACACACACAACTGTATCAAAATTAATGTATGATTTAAAGTGATTTTGATATATCATCTAATTTGTTTTAAATTAGTCAGCCAACTCACCTATATATATTCAATAAAGTATGCAAATCTTTTCCATTTTAAGTTAAACAAAATATTTGATAACTAGCACTTGAGCTTCCTCTTTAACTAATATTAATTATATTATGTAAATCTTCCACCACTTAAAACAAACAACGCTATTGGAGCAGCATTAATTGAATATCCCACGTGCTACACTGGATAAAAAGAATCGATTAATCATTTATTAAAGGACTTGCTCATAAGGTTTTTAATGTCTGTACAAATGAGATTCAAATTTAGATTTTTAAGAATATTTGAGAACACATCTAATAAAAAATTATGAAATAATATATTTCTTAAAATAACTATAGTAAGCAAGCATATAACAATATTGGTATATTTTTTAAAGAGTCAAGATTTATTGAGATCAAACATTACTTACGTGATATGAATATACATTATCATGAACGAGAGATAACTACTCTCATAATAAAAGGAAAATACTACCCACACAAGTTATCATATGTATTCGGTGGAAATTAAACCTTCAACCTCTTTTAGGATAAGAATATAAATAACCATTTTACTAAAAAGTCGTGTACGCATATAATATTGATATTATTTTGCACAAAAATATTTCTTTTTGTATATATCCAATCCTGCTTTGTAAAATGCAAAATATATGGCACATTTTCTCTTAAGTAAGGTGGTATTCTTATTCACCTAATAATGCATATCTGAATCTCACCAAGCACATTTTATAAACCTCCTTTTATAATAGGAGTAGTTATGTTTTAATTATAAGAGTATATTTTCATATCATGTATTAACGTATTATAACTTTAAGTTAAATTAATATTATAGTTGAGTCATTTCCTATCAGCTTAAGTTTTTAGGGTCTGATGGTAACTAATATGGTATCAGAGTCTAGAAGTTTTTTATTCAAACCAGTCTCTTCTTTTTTTTATCTGAAATTTTTCTCGCTACACATGTTATACGATAAAAGAGTGTTTAGTATGTGTCCAACATCTATCATCTCAAATCTTAAATATATAGTTAAGTTATTTCTTATCAGCTTAAACTTTTAAATTTGATGATAACTAACATAGTATCAGAGTCTAGAAGTCTCTGGTTCAAACTCTCTCTCCTCTCTTTATTTAAAATTCTTCTCAGTTGCACATATTACACGGTAAGAGGCATTTAGCATGTGTTCAATATATGTCACCTATCCACGTTATACATAAGAGTGCATGTTAACGTATCATAACCTTAAGTTTTAAATACTATAGTTGAGCTCTTTCCTAACAACTTAAGTTTTTGGATCTAGTAGTAGTTAACACTATACAAGTAATGATTAATTTTAAAAAGATTTCTAACCAAATCAATGTCCATTTAAAAAATAAAATAAAATAAAATAGATAACATATGTCTCATTAAGAAATGGTAGCAAGGAAAACAAAAACTAATTATGAGAAAACTTATCACAAATATAAGGCTAAGTTAATTGTAACTCTGAGCAAACTTTTCATTGATAGCTGATGTGCATGTATAAATCATGGGATAACAATTAAATGCAACAGAAACCAAAAAATGTGGTGTACAAACATGATACCAAAATAAAGAATTAAAAAAAGCATTATGAAGTAGTTAACAATAGATAAAAACCATAAACATTCAACTAAGTTTCGATTTTAGATTAAAGTTGTAACGTGGATTTTAAAAACTCTTTCAAAACAAAACTTAATTGATTAATATTAGTAATGATAATTCAACAATTCAAAACAAGACAAAATCCAATATTATATTACATGATGATTTAATTGATTCTCTTGATTCGCAAATCTTACTCGCTATAACTCTTTGTCAGTAAACCATGTATGAGCATAATCTTAAAGGATTCGTTCATTTTCTTTTCACAAAAGAAAACCAACAACACAAGAAAACAATTAATAGCATCAATGCTAAGGGAGGTTCAGCCAACCACTTTTTTGCTTTGTATATGGCATGGCTAGCCCTAATTAGGGTTCATTGTTTTCTTTCTTTTGCTTGGACGACTATGGAGGAAAATTGTCAAATCAAAATTGATCCAATATAAAACTTATTTTATAATAATATTCACAAACTTCAAGAAGTTTGTAAATATTATTATTTGAATAATACATATGAAAAGTTTGGATAAACAAAATTCATAATCACGAAGGAGGGTAATAATTGCAAACAAAACAAATAATAATGAATAAAATATCATATAAATAAATTGATTAAATTTATTATTTTTTTATCAATTTGTTTATAAAATTTAATTTTTTTAGAAAAAAAAATCATGAGAATATTCATTTATCATAGGTATTGCCCATTTTAAATATAAGCAATGCCCGTTGTAGGAAAATGCTTTTTCAACAAAAACTAAATAGACCACAGGCATTATGCCCGTGGTAGATACACATCTATCACGTGCATTGCTCATTTGAAATATAAGCTATTTTCTTGTAGTGACGGCTATTTATTGAGTAGGTTACTGATCACTAGAGATGGCAAATAGATCGAATCGGAGTTAGATTGATCTGTTTCAAACCTAACCTGAAATTTGGATGGGATGCCTAAACACAACCCATGCCCTAAACATGGTACTACTTTTTGCTCCAAATCTGAACCCAATTTGAGAGACTTGTTCCAAACCCGACCTATTAGACACGATTTAGATTTTAATAAATCATATAATTAATATTAAAATCACAATCACAATAACACCAAACACATCTAAATCAAATTACAAACAACACTAGATGTTTTATCACATGCCAGTAAGCATATTCAACATAGGAAACAAATCACATGCCAAATAAAGATATATATCAAGCAAGTTCAAGGTAAGAACAGTAAATAAAGATATATATCAAGCAAATTCAAGGTAAGAACAGTAACTATGCTATACATTGTAAGATTAATACAGGCACACAAAGTAACATCTAATTAAACAAGCCTAAAGCAATGTAAACAACCACCCTTTAGTAGTAAACATATGTCTGTGGCAGCCACCATTTTCAATAGTTTGTGATCACTTGCATCAGCCTAAATTTTGTATATATCTGATCACAGCTATCCAATACTCTATAAAATAATTCCAATAGAAAATAAATCGAATACTACATTTTCAACAATTCAAGCTTTCTTACCCTGGTCCTTGACTCGGAAACTCAGTCGGGCCAGACCTGCTGTCCCAAACCCAGTTCCGAATCATATTTTTGCTGCCCCAAATCTGCCCCGAACATGTCGAATTTGGCCAAGTTTTGATTGAATTGGATATTTTTGTCATCTCTACTTGTCACCAACGTAACTAAAGTGTATATTATATAGGTCGTGTTAGGTCATTTATGGTATCGATATTTTTAATCTAAATTAAGGTCATTAATTGGTCTGATGTAATTTATACATTGACACATAAATTACAATTTTACCCTTCTTAAATTTAAAATTATAAATTTGTCCCCGATAGTAGTAGTAATCCTATCAACCTGTACAATCCGTTAAGATGAATGGAACACAATGAATTCATCTGACGAATTAAATGGGTTGATACAATTGTGATCTCAAACTCGATTAAGTCAATCTAAACCCGATTATTTATTTTAAATTTGCGTCAAGTGTTCATGCGGCGACGTAAATTACGTGCCTTATAATAATTGTACATGTTAATTAATTGATTTTGCATTAACTTCAAACGTCAAAATTTATGGGACAAAATTGTACCAAAAAAAAAAATTCTATGGGACAAAAATTACTAGGAACTTGGTGATCAGAACTCAGAAGCCATCATCATTCATCCAGTTACTTTAGCATCATTTTTTTGGACGTTGGAGAATCAAACGAAGTGTTTGTTAAGTAAAAGATGTGTGTATACCTAGGTAATTGCGTAGGGAAGGACTTTGTCCTAACTAATCCTCTCGATGCTCACCTTTATGAGCACTTTTTTAAAAAATATATATATATATTGTAATGCCCTTTTGAATAGTGCATGCACCGATCCACTGTTTGGGAAAAGCGAAAACGAAAAAACACTCCCCCACTCATATGCTATCAATGTCCAGAAGATAGGGAATACAGACCACCATAATCTATTTTATTATTACTTCATGAGTTGGAGAAGGAGTTGTTCAATGTGGGTTTTAGGGCAATTGTTATATTATTATATTATATACAAGACTAATGATAATTAATATATATATGTAATAATACATTATCTGCTTCACATCTTTTTCCCTGACAAAAGCAAACTTTAGAATACATTATTTCCATTTTAATACATTATTTTAACTGGTAGTGGTTATGATTGTGAACTTGTGAAGGAGATTTGGGTATAAAGCACTTTGATTATTTTTAAGGTTCGAGGCCAAATTAGGCATTGGGATCCCTTTTTTAAGCTCCATAATGCTGCTTCTTACACAATAATTGGTCATGCTTAGTAGACAATTATCTGACTTGTGATCATTACACACTTCGTTAGACTTTAATTTAACTTAACCCTAAAGTGTCATTTGAATCTGTATTAAAACCTCTCATGGGCACTTGTTAATAAAAAGGAACAATATATAATGAAATAGATCTTAACAACACATTTTATTTTATACAATATGATTAGTAAAATTTCAAATTACGATTATTTTGGAAAAATATTCTAGCATGTGTCTTAGTTTAAATATTATACTATAGAAAGCGATTCAAGTAATGAATTTACATTCAATTTAGTTTTCTTTGATTTAATATTCTTGAATAATGCATACGAATCAATAAAATTATCTTCGTAACTCATAGTCCTCTTGCAAATTACAATATATAATACATAGGATTTATACTAAAAATCAAAACTAGATCTACAAGAAGTTCCCATCATCCAGAGTCCATACGCATACATACAAACATACATATATATATAATCCGCTTGCATGCTTCTGACCAATTGTTTCTTGCCAAACCCACTATAATTGGAGTCAAATGCTGTCTTGTGGAATATATTTTGTTCAAACAAATTAACTCCACGTGAGCAGTTACTCAGTCATGCAAATTTATGTATTTTCTTTTGGATAACTTCAATTTTATCAAGAATGTGAAATACATTATGTAATAATGCATAGATGGGGATGACCATTACAAAAACCCCAACAACCTATCTTCTATGGATTTTATTCTCCAAAAAATTAATTTAGTATGACAAAGTGTTTAGTTTACCAGATATTTAAAAGCGTGAAAAAAAAAAAAAAATTCCCTTTCGGGTATATATCCTTGAATCTTTTGGTACAATACATTACAAGCAATCAGTATTTTGTTATTGGAAAATCATTAAGATGCTATATGCTGGACCCCATCAGATTCGGTTTGATATTAAAATGGATTTATGTGATGATCAGATCTACCAGAGACAGTAACAGGATTTATATACATCATGCGTTTAGGAGATTCGCTGACCTTTGATTTGTAGGATCGTGGGATACACTGGGATATAAATGTACACTTTGGTTCGCAGGAAAGCAATCTTGGAGACTATACATTTTGATCATTTTTATTCTATAAGCCCAAGCAGGAGGGTTTTCCTGAATCGGCCCAACATTGGATTATTTTATTATACGATGTTTTTCAGAGGTTGGAGAGAATTTTTGTATTGGTCTTATGGGTCGGTGATCACCTTATGACTCGTTAGTGTATGAGCCTAAAATTAGTGTTTAACCCTAAGATATACTCGCAGTATGTATCGATACGGATATTAGTACTCCCGTAAACACAAAGAAATAAAGTATTGTATTGGCCGTTATGCTACTGTAGAAAATAAATGTATCCTTTATTATCCTTGCTAATAGTTTAAGCTTTAGGTATTGTGGTAAGAGTTTCCTCTTAACAAATTTTACTTTCTTTAGGATTGACACTAGGGTTAGTGTTATGTTAGTACCTAAATAGATAAAGTAATAAAAGTAGTGTCCCTCAAACCAAGAGATGCCTACTCCAAATATGAAAAATTTCTCTCTAGCTTTCATTTTATGAATAAGACCTTGAACCATTTGATTTTGGAGAGAATTGCCCGGCTTTTCTTTTCTTCTTTGAAGCCCATTTGGTTGCCCATCACTTAAGTTTGGGCCCAATCCTAAAAGTAACGAATGATGTTAAACCCTGTTTATGATTGCTATTGAGAAATAGAAAAAGGTCACTTTTAACAATCTAAGACTCGATTTAAATTAAATGTGCCTGAACCATTTAGTGTGAATTCGGCTTCCTCAAGCAAACAAATCTTAGTAAATGCTAGCTTAGTACATCTCTAATACTCGTATAGATTATGTTTTAAAATATATATATATATATGTATCATGTCATTAATATCAAAAAAACTTCTTCCTATATGGCATTTATAAACAATTAAATTAAAAATTATTATGCAATGCTTCTATTTAATATACACATTTTCGCACACCAACTGAGACACCTGCTTCTGCAATCGATCATTCTCCTCCATCAACATCTTATTCATAGCGGATAATTTCCTATTCACCTCCATCAATACAATAACTACTGAAATATTTCAATAAAACTCACAGCTGCTATCGAAACAACGCCACCCAAATTTAATTAAAAAAAAAAATCCAAAATTGAATCACAATAATCCAAATATCTGTCTCAATACGTCATAGTTACCACCACAGATATCACCAAATAAACAAAACCCCACCTCAAATCGAAACCCAGCCAATGCATCACAATCAAAACATAAAAGGTAGCTGAAATGAGATGAATACAAATCAAGAATCTTGTAATTTGTGATATGACACAACCCCTCTCGCCTTTTTCTTTTATATGAAATTGTTAGTGGCAAGGATGACCTGGAAGAGAGAGATTGTTATTTTTTCCAATATTAAAAGATTTTTTGTTGTTATTGAAAATGAAAATATGTGAAGGAGAGCGTCACAAGAACAGAGAAGAGAGAGTCTGATGAGCGGAGGTTTACAGATGCAGAAGTGATTCCGGTGCCGCAGATGCAGAACTGAATATTGGTAGTAAATGGTGAGAAGACTTGCTGAGTCGGCTGTCGAACGGACCCTCTACAAATAGAGAGTCATCTTTGCAGCATTGTTTTTTTTTCTTCCTTTTACACTACTTCAGCTTAACAGTGAATATTAACAGTTGCACTGAAACTATATATTTTAACACAATCCTACATGATGTCTTATATTTCCGCAATTCATAAGAATATTGGAGATAATGTTCTTAGCACTGGTAATTGAGAGCATTTCTATAAAACAACATTGGCTTTAGGTAATATTTAATAAAGTTATTGATCAAGCTCAATTTGAATCAGTATCCATAGCTTTTTTGAGTCATTATGTATTGAAGCTCCTAACTTAATCTGATATGACCTTGTATTTCAGTGGAGCTCTTTATCCAACCCCAAGTACATGATCAGATAAATTATATAGAAATTACAATTTCATGCTATCTTAGGTTGCATTATCTCTTTTAAAAACAAATAAATAAATAAATAAGTTGCAATATCAATACATAACATCAACAAAGTTGCACAATAAACAGTGCAAGAAACCTATTAACAGATTAAAGAAATCCAAAAATCCACTTTCTGTTTTATACAAACCAATCCACCAAGAACTCAATATGTTATCGTAAGTCAGAAATTTGGGAAACCACCGTGCAAAAAATAGGCCAGATACTGGAAATACAAGCAAATTTGCTGATCTATCTCAATAGAAGTGCAATCTCATATAGTCAGCTAAGCTCCAAAACAAATAAATCAATATGCCATCCCAAATGGTGAAGAAATCCTTGGATTCAACCCTTACGTTAAAACAATAATGAATTTTGCAACGGCAGGCACAAATCTCACTAGGCCAATTCACGATGTCCCTTCATCTACCTTCAGAGAAATAGAGGTTAGAACAGAAAAGGATTATTCGATAACACAAGCACGCATGGTTTATGAACTTACATTCTACAGAATAAAATTACTTGATTCCTCTAGATACATGGACCGAAAACTTTGAAAGTGGTGGTTGAAGATCCGTAAACAAGGATGAAGGGACTGAAGTAACAAACCAGATATGATGAACAATGTCAAGAACAGAGAAAAAATTCAACATTTGTAAGATCTAAAGTAGGAGAAAATATTTGAATGTTCAGGTTAGAAAGCTCAATCAACAACTAAATAAAATGAAAATGTGAACTCAAAGAGACATTGCAGCAAAAGCATAGGTGATTGAAGCATAGGTGATTGTAAGTTTTGATCCACATGTTGTGTTGGACTCTGCATAATTTGCTGGCTTTGTACATATAGAATCAAATTATTTGGAGTCCACCCAACCACATTCTGATCTCAGAACAAACACCTAGATTCACTTCCATTACATGTACACGTAATGGATTATGTTATAATATTGCCCTGTCAATATCACTTCGAGAAGGCACCAAAATCTTTCGGCACTTAAAATATTCTTCTCCGCTTACAGTCATGAGCTATTGTCAAGGGCCCCCAAAGCAGGAGAGCCGTTGTTGGCAGGTATCCTATAAAATAAATATGTTAAAACGATACATGTAATATATTCTATCACTCCTAGAAATATAGTTTCAATTATTAGGATGTAGTTTAAATACCAACATGAAAAATAAAAAACGGCAGCCTTCTCTCAGCTATAAGAAAATACTAATTATATTGTCAACATAGCCAGGTACAATGTGAAATTCAGAAATGAATCTGTTGAGGACTTGACTTAACTGTCTTGACTCAGTGCCCTAACTGCGCCGCAAGTTGTATCTCGCAACATAAGTCGTGTGACTCTTGAGTTCACGGACACAACTTGAATTGCAAGTTGCACCTCGCAATGTAAGTCGTGTCATTCTCGGGTCTTCTCACGCAACATGCACCGCGAGTTGCATCCCGCAATGTAAGTTACGTGGCTCTCTTCTTCAGCCTTCCAGACCGTCTGCTAGCATCCTCATCAGAATCCTATATCCAGGTCCATTTTGTAACCAAAAGATGGAGATTAGATTTCGCATGTTCTCTTTGAACTACCTACCATTTCAGTGATCAAAGAGAGCAAAAAAGTTGACCATTTGCATCTGTTTTTCTAACTTCTGTTCCAGTAGCAATATGAAAGTGAAATTGGTCTTTACCAAGCATCAAAATTATTTGTTAAATAAAGAAAGAGCTAAAATTATTTAATTGTCTATAGTCGTGATCAACGTGTCCAAGTGTTATAAAAAAAGCTTGCAAACCCACAGAATAAAGAAAAGAGTAATACCTACATACAAACAGCGTCCTCTTCCAATTGCTGCATCCGTTACCTGTTAATTAGTCAGCACCACATAAAAACAAAAAAGTCAGATTGTTGCTGTGTTGGTATATCAGATCATAACCCATTCGGCAACTTCATCATCAGACAGCACTTTGCCCTGTAAACCTTTCTCAAAATACAAAACAGCTAGTTTGTAGAGTAACCTTTACAATGGTTGAAGAGAACATTACTGCAAAAAGGCCAGATTTAATAAGCGTTGTTTGAATTTTCAGTTATGACTATGTGTACCGAGTGAGCACAATCCATGGGCGATAAAGTAACCCCATTCATTTACCAGCATCAAACGCATAAGCGCCAATGCATTTGTGCCTATTATGTTGGATGAACACATATTTCCTTCATACACTACCAACTGATGTAGAGTTCAAGAACTCCGCTGTTCAAGATCCTAAACTCAGCGCCGTAGTTTTCAGTATTATAGGTAGAGAGTGAAAACTATTGATGTTTAAATATATTTAAATGATGCAAATATTAATGAACCTAAATTGACAGGCATGTGCAGCACTACATCAACATGAGATTCAAAAATGTAAATTATGGATTTGCAATAGACTCCATAAACTTGACACAACCCTATTTCACCGGATCAGCAACATTCTTCACTCCAAACTTACGTAACATAAGATTGACATTTCAAAATTAAGTTCATTGAGTTTGAAATGAGTCCCACATTAATTAATCATTAAGTCTGCTCTTGCTCTAAACTAGAACTTTCAAGGACATCTAAGATTTTGGGCATTTGAAATGAACACTATCAGCATAGATGAATCTTTATCATTTCAGCATGAGTATGAATCTGTAGTCTTTCCTTTATGAGGAACCACAGACCTGTAAACAAATGCCAGCAAGCACCAATAGCAATATCACAATCCACAAGATTCCCGATGCCCACTATGTTAACTGGTAACTCTCAATTATATTAGAGTTTATGATTTAAACTCTCCAAGGGTTTTTTGGTTCCTCTTTATGCACAAATTTTGCAGGACTAAAATTTTTACTTATTATCATAGGCAACCATTTACATGGGATTAGAACCAGAATTGTAGACCACATACCAAAGTAGGCCACAGTGCAAATACTTGTATATGAATATCAAATCACCCAGGAAAAAAACTAATATGCTGTTACACAACGGTATGTTGGCAGGCTACAACAAAAGTAGAGAATTGCTTATATATGAAGTTCAGCCAACTACCAAGATAGCAGATTACAGAATATGACAACAAATTAAGTTGATAATTCTCAAAAGATAAAATGCAAATTGCTTGTTCTATCCAAGTAGGCAATAGAGTTCACCGATGGCCACTTCTAGGAAAGTATAGTCACTTACTGATTGCTGTCCTGAAACTCAAAGTTAGCGAAAGATAATGAAGTGGGTGACCAGAATCTTGATTTGCACCTCTATGATGTCTCAAATAAATATGATGACAATAAGATGATTTTGAAGACAATACCAAAAACCAACACCGCAACAAGATAAACTTTAAATATCAAGTCTATTAAATATATAGATAGAACCTTTTTCTTCTTTTACAAAGAGATTACAAGCCAATGATTTACAGCAAAACACTACTACTGTATTCATGTAATGAGTTGTCAAACACAAAGAAACAAAAACTCACCGTCCCTTCTTCTGTGACTTTAAGGCAAAGCGCAATGGGGGTGAAGGCGAAAACTCCGCAGGTAATTGGGGAGCGTCTGACTCCCCAGTAAGAATTCCAACAACCTCTTGCATAGAAAGCCGTTTTATAGGTGACCTCTGCAAACACAATAGAGCAACCGTAACGCAAAGCAGAGCCTGCTCTTGATCCACAGACTTCACAATAGCCTTATCAACCAATTCAATAAGTTTCCCATTACGCGCCAGATGACGCGCCCAAGACAAAAGGTTTGCGCGCTGGAATTCTGACATTGGCGATCCTGTAACCTGAAGAGGACGCCTACCCGCAATCAAAACCAGCATCAATACTCCAAAACTATAAACATCACATTTCTCTGATAAGTCCCCACCACCACCATACTCCGGGGCAACATAACAAACAGTTCCCCTCATACTAGGCGTGCTAGTGACACCACCACTCTTTGGAATCTCCCCGCTTGCCGAATCATAACTATTTTGAAAAACTCTAGACAGATCACCACTTAGCCCTTCTAACCACCAATCTAAACTACCTTTACTACTCCTACTCCTGCTCCTCTTCTTCCTCCTCCTCTCCACATCCATTTCTTCGTCTCTCCGCCACCATTCCTCATCACTACTAATCCCCACTTGTTGCTTCTTCTTTTTCTTCTTCTTCTTCCTGGCTAACTCTTCACAATACTCCTCCTTCCACCATTCTCTAGGCTGCCTCCGCCTTTGCCTCTTCGAATTCTTCACATTCTCTTCCTTAGCTTCATCCAAGGAAGCCCACCAATCCAACCTTTTCTTCTTCTTCTTCTTCTCATTCTTAGAAGAAGAAGCAGCTCCACCTCCAGCTCCACCTCCAATCCAATCACTAGTCGGTCTCTCCTTTTGAACCTCACTTCCAATCCACTCCATCACATATTCCTTCACCTTCACATCTTCATCTGGAGGAGCTTTAGCAACACTCTCCGGGGACTCACTCAGCTCCTCAAAAGCTGTAGCGGTAGTAGTAGTCATCACACTATCAGTCTCAGCTACCGATCCACAATCCTCTACTGCACCCCCACAGTTACTCTCCAAGTCCGCCTTTTTAGTACTCTCCACATCACCACCACCACCTTGATGATCATCAACAACCTCTGATCTCAACCTGGCGAGCCCAAAATCAGCTATTTTAGCGGAAAAATCACCATCCAACAACACGTTACTGGGTTTTATATCACCGTGGATCACGGGTGGGTTCAAGCTGTGCAAGTAAGCGAGTCCCTTAGCAATATCAATCACGATTGAAAACCGTTTCTTCCAGTCCATCAACTCGGGGCACTTTTTATGCAACAAAGCGTCCTGCAAGTTACCGTTGCTCATCAGCTCGTATACCAGCAACATACGGTGCCGTTTCGGGTCGGACGAGAAACCCAGAACCGAAACGACCCGGTTGTTGGATTCGAGCAAGGAACCCAAGTACAGCTCGTTGTAGAACTCACGCTCGCCTTGTAAGGACCCAGAGTCCATCACTTTGACGGCGACATGTTGGTGTTGTGACGGGGAGGAGGAGGAGGAAGGGAGGGTGCCGTGGAAGACGGACCCGAAGCCGCCCTGCCCGAGGCGGCGGGAGGGGGAGAAGTTGTCGGTGGCCCGGCGGAGGAGGGAGTAGGAGAACCGGAAGGGCGGCTTGGAGGTGTCGGAGGGGACGGTGCGTTTCTTGGTGAGCTTGGAGCGGAAGCAATAGGTGAGGATGAGGAGGAGGGAGAAGGCGGCGGTGGCGGTGGCGGCGGCGGAGAGTGGTGGCACGAGGTGGGACACGTGACCGTGGCGGCGGTGGGTGGAAGGGAACGGGCTGATCAACGGCTGGAGATTCCGGGATGGGTCGAGACGGCATGATGAAAATAATAATAACGATAATAAGTGAATTTAATTAATATAAATTAATCGACAAACAAGACTTGTGACTTGGCAAGTTCGGTTTCATGGTGGATTTTTGTTGTTGGGAGCGTTGGATTTGCTTTTTGGTGTCATAATGGGTTTATTTACAGAGGGGTGGTGACCTGTACGTATGCAAGTGCACAAGTGGCCTTTATGTTATGGTTGTTGTGATTTGTACTTTTCCTATTTATTGAATGAAAATTTTGGTTTCATTACATTTACATGACCATTAGACCATTAGTTGAGCAAAATGAGCTCAAAACCATGGCCCTTCTAATACTTTTCCTCTTGAATTAGTGAAGGTAGCACATGTTGGTGGTGTGGTAAGTTTGTAAATAATTATGTTAGGAGTAATATCTAACATTGAAGAATCATACTTCCAAAATATGAGAATAGTACAAATTTTATGTTTTAAAGTTGATTTCTATGACAATCCAATGTTGTTTGGTGGCCAAGAGCACTCATCCGGTTTGGTTCGAGTCATCTCTACGGCTCGTGCTACCTAAGAAAAAAAAAAGTTGTCTCCATGCATATGGTATCTCAAACAAAAATTGATTTTTAATACTATGAGTGGTTTATTTTTTCCACTTAACACTTAAAAATTTTAAATTAGATGGTCAGATAACTTAAAAACACTAAAAATATAAAAAATAAAATCTGTGATTTTTTTAATGTATTCAATCTAGAGTTTATTGAAGTTTAATGGATTATCTTTTAATGATAGATTTTAATGGAATTCATAGATTCTATACATTTTATATTGATTTTGTTAGAATTAGATAACAAATCCAATGAAATCTTAAGGAGATTGTTGAGATTTATTATATTTTTTTTTTTTGTGCATAAAAATCATTTTAAAATCCATCCAAATCTATTAAATTCATCACTTAAATAAAATCTATGAAGTCAATGATTTTTTAATACACCTAAATTGTATTAAATTTCATATAAATTTAAATTGAATACACCTAAATGTTTTTAGAATCATACAAATCTGAGGAGATTTTATTGAAATCTGAAAGAGAATAGTAAGATTTATTGTAATTTTTTTTTTCATAAGAATCACTTTAAAATCTATCCAAATCCATTAAAATTTATCACTTAAATGAATTAAATGAAGTCAATTATTTTTTTAACAGATCTAGATTTTATTGAATTTCATACAAATATGAATTTGATATACTGAAATTTTATTAAAATTCATACAAATTTGAATTAAATATACTTAAATTTCAAATAAACTCATTTAAATATGGGTTGAATACACCCAAATTTTAAAAATTCTTTTAATTCAAATGAAATATCAAGTTAAATACACCCCATTTTTATGAAATCTTGTTTATCAAGAAATTATAAGGTTATAAATAGCCATAAGACTTTAGAGTTTATGTGTGTTTTTAGCTTTGAAGAATTAATAAAATTCTTGCTTCTTGATGAGGCAAATATCTTGTGCTTTCGGCTTTTCTAAGTAGCAATACTAGAATTGTTTAGACTAGAATTCAAGTCAATTCAATGATTTGATTCTACATTATTTCGGTTTTTTCAAAAATTCGCTCTAGGATTTTCTTAGATTAAGGTTAGATAAATTTTGTTATCTAATTATAGAATTTGTCAAATTTCGTTGGTCGATTGATTCAAAATTTACTCTATTTGTGGCATGTTATTGGGTGGGAATAGGCTTATTGTTAGATCTTTAGAATAGGTCATCAATAAATATTTACGTCACTTGTTTTTATCATAATTATAAGTAAAACTTATTGATATTTATATAAAAATGGTTTAAAATTATTAAATTGTCTATTTTTAGTTGTTGGAATCATATTAAAAAAAAATACATAATAATAGTTAAAAGGGGTATAAATGTTGATTTCATTATTTTCAGACTCTTTTTCTTTAAATATATATATATATATATATCAAATTGATAGTACCTCCTAAGGTGGAAATGAAGAACAAACATAGTATTCAACTTCAAATGTCAGTCATCATTTATGAATGTAATTCAATAACAACTAATTATTTGATGATATTATTTTGATAAATTAACTGATTTGTAACTATAACATTTTAATGCTAGTTATACATCATACGATTAAGAGGTTCAGACATTCCAACCATATGAAGCCCATGAATATAAACCTAGCATAGATGTACACAGCAAAAGAGATATAAAAATGCTAAAAGGACATAACCAAAGCTAGTCCAAATTGTCTGAATTGATTCAAAATTGAATTCACTTAAAATTTATAATTCAGTTATGATTCAGTCTAAAAAAAAATTAGATCAGAAAACCATTTTGAAAAAATTCGAATATTTTGTAGCAGGTCCAATTTCCTCCATCGGCCAAAACTGACCGATTTAGGGACCATAAGTGGAAGAAAATTTGGGCCAAGGTCATTGATTGGTAAAATTAGTGGAAGAAAGTGGAGTCGGGTGGATTTTTCTTTGTTTGTTTCTCCCAATTTCAAAGCCTTGTCCATGTTACACATTGTTTGTCGTTTGCTGAAGCACGAAATTAATAAAGAAAAGCGGAGTTTTTGGTTCTTCCATTAGGTGTTCAGCTTTGACCTTTTGTGCATACCTTATTTTTGAGGGATAAGTCCGGTTTCTCCCTGTAGTTCGATATAATAACAAAAAAAATCCTTATTATTTATAAAAATAATAAAAAAAAATCCTTTAATTTTAAAAATCATTAAGGAGTATTTTGACTATTGTTATAAATGAGAGGAGTTTTTTAATTATTATACCAAATTGTAGGGAAAATTTTTAATGACTTTTAAAATCAGAATTTTTTTGTTATTATATCAAATTATAGGGAAAAAATTAGACTTAACTCTACTTTTTATATGTAAATTATGTCATAAGATAGGTACCTTTTAGTCGTGGTTGGTACCTAGTTAAAATCAATCGTTGTATCTGCAGCATCTAGGACTCTCGCATATTTCAACACTTCTATTTCTATTAATTTAATAAAAATGAAGACTTGTTCCAATTTTATTTTTTAATTACAAAGTCCAACTACACGTGTAGGTTTTACACTGTTTGAATTTGTCTATTCATTACAACGTCGGTAATGATATTTGTCTATTAACTCATTTATTAGTATCTCCATAAAGTATAATGAGAAAATCAAAAATGCTTTTCAATGCTTTTCTCACTAATTATTTTTTTTTCTTTATAAAACAATCAAAACTATGACCTCTCCAAATTATTAAAATCTCCTCTGCTTTCAAATTCAAACCAGCATCACTTTCTTTCAATTATTCAAAATTATATGCTCTTGGAATATTTTTTTTTCCTCCTTTTACTTTTAATCAAAGACTTTGCTATTCTTCAAATTTTATAAGCTATTTGGATTTCAATTCTTACTAATCATATTTTATAAATTTGAATGACTAATTTTCTCATTTTGTTACGGAAATAGCTATCTCTTAATTATGAGAATAAATAGTCAAATCAGTTAAGCAGTAACTAATCTATTATATCTCTGATTTTTTTTTTTTTAAATATCAGTTAAGAAATAAATAAATAAAAAAAAGGGACTTTGCTATTCTTCAAATTTTGTCAACAAATCGGTGAAAGTTTATATATTATTCCTTGAATATGCACTTTGTAAGACAATATAAACAAAGCGCTCATATATGCCCCAAATCGTAGATGGCACTTTTGTGCTTTTACGGTCATTCTCTCTTTTTGTCCTACGATGATATGATACAAGAGAAAAAGACAAAGAAGTCATTCCAAGATGGTTGATTGGGAATTGTGAAGGCTGTAGGCTTTTGTTATCTGTCTAATTTTATATATATTTTTTTAATATAAATTATTAATGGGATCTATCGAGATCAATAATTGATAATACGATTAAGATAGTATTTTCATAATTGAGAGATGACTATTCTTATAAAAGAAAACTTCACACCCATATTTTATATTTTAATATAACAAAGATGAAATTTAAACTTTTAATATTTTAAGATAAATGAAGATATTCAATCATTTCTATTAAAAAGTGATCTACCTAATTTTATTTTTTTATACTACTTTTTCGTGCCATTCAATTTGTTGGTCAAAAATCTTTAGTTACAAGATTCATGGAAAAGATAGTAATGGTGATGATACAAGAAAAAGGAGGCCTGCCACCTGCTCTCATTATTGGTGCTTTCTTTATATTTTAGAATTGGGAATTTCATACATAGGTTACCACTTCCACATCTTTGAACACTTTTTCTAACTTATAAATTTTTAATTTAATTTTTATAGTCATTTGAATTGTATTTTCATATGGTTCCAGAGTTTCTAAGTAAACTTTGCTTTCCGTTCCCCACCTCTTGTTCATCTTTACTCATTTTGACAAGTTTTGTGTTGTGTTTATTTGACTACTGTGTGAATTAGCAAATCTTATGGGCAACTGTTCTTCATTGCGTGAGAGTCTTTGAGAGCATGTTTATATGCCATTAATCACATACAGAAATGAGCATCGTCCATCCCTATGTGTATAATAAAAAATTAATGTTTTAATGGATTAGATTGCAATCTTATAATAAAAAAGTCTCTGAACAGTTCTGCATCTATCCTCCCTCCTTTTTTTTTTTTTTTTTTTATTATTATTACGTTACATAATTGGAAGAGTAATCGAAACCAAATGGAATCGAATATTGGCGTCGCAACCCAAGGAGCAACTCTTATACGGGAAGAAGCAGCTCACACTTTGGTGAAAGGAAAATCAGCCCTTTTTTGTGATAAGAGAGTTTCGAACCATAAACACCCAAATGATCATGATGGGTCAACAGTGTTCACCATTGCATTGCAAGCTACTTGACGTTATGCATCTATCATTGTTCTTGTGTTGTTGCCATTTATGATGGTACCAAATATTGGAAGAAGAGATTGTAATTCTCCGGTGACACTTGTTGGGTGTTTACAGTGATGATATAATTTTTAAATTTTTATATAGATTTACTTATAAATGGGTGTGTAAATCCTAGTTTTTAGTAGATAAGGATAGTATTGGCATTAGATTGAGTGCTTTATAATGATGATTTAACTTTTAAAAGTTTAAATATGAGTGTATTTATAAAATGGATGTATAAATCATATCTATGAACTTTTTTTTTTAATATATTTTGGGTACTAATATAAAAATTATTCACTGTCAAAAAAATAAATATAAAAATTATCTAGGAAAAATTATGTTATTGTAAAGGTATTGACCGTTTATAAGTGTACATATATTTCTATAAAAATTAGAACTTCAGGTAAGTTCATTAAAAACAATATTTACTTCTTATTTATGACATTATTTAGTGGTTTTAAAAAAATATAATAATCGACATGCAATTTTTCCATCTAAGTTTATATACGATGTCAATTATCTTATAAAACTCCAATCTAAATATTTAATGATATATCAACTGTCATATAATATTAGATTTAAAAAAATAGATAAAAATATTAAATCTCTATCATCATTTAAAAAAAAAAAATTACATTATTCTTTCCAAACTACACACTCAATAAAAATGTAATACCAAAAGTCTACCACATTTACGAGTCAGCAACGAAATCAAGCAAAAGATTAGAGTAGACTATAATATCTCAATTAAAATAATAATAATAATAATGATAAACAGCTTAGCTGGAAACAATTTTCCGTGGAGTACGGGAATAAGTTATCCGTGTTTCTTCAACGCCCGGAACGATTTCCTTGCTCTTAGAAATGAATCCACCACATGCCACGCCATGCCATTTCACATTCTTACCCATCTGGTTACGGCAGGCTCTGTTTGTTGTGTTGCGTGAGACAAATTGCACCTGTGAATTCACATCATGACTTTGCAATGTGTCAAATTCTATCACCTTTTAACATCGTAGTGGAAGATGTTCATGGGCAAAAAAAAAAAAAAAAGGAAAGAGAAAAAAAAAATTCTAATCTAAGATCTTCTCTTTTACATGTTGAAACTATAATAATTTTCAGTTATAATTTATCTAAAAGTTTTGCTGGTAATAGCTCTTCCTCAAATTAATCAACGTTGAGTACCACTCTTTTTTACATTTGCGATTTTAAGCTCAACTGGACGCAATTATACTAATATGAACAGGATTTTTTGAAAAAAAATAAATAATTTTTAATTTTGAGAATAATCATTCAAATCGTTCATGTAATACATAATCTTAATGCAGTTCATATATAAATTTGTTTTGAAAAATAACATATGCGTCGAGACATGTTGAAAAGGATCAGTGATAGCGTCATATCTCATCTTTTCTTTGAATTTTTAGAGTGGAGTAAATACTCGATTACTCTTATTAAAAATTAAAATGCATAATTTGTGTGTATTCTTATTACGCGTGGTTGGGTGAGTTTAGATGGGCTAATGTGCCAACATATCACATGAAAAAACAAAATTTCGACGTAGGACCGTTGGGCCGTTTTGGTCATTGTGTGAGCAAATTTCAAAAGCCAATTTGGGCCACTACAAGCCGGCATCACAAACTGAAAAGCTAGGGGATTTGAAGTTTTCTCAATTAGGTAATTATATTTTTTTCCCCTAACATTTCAAAATACGGTGTAATAAGAGAGATGGTCAGTGGCGTGGTGGTCCAGCATGGTACATTTTTAACCACCACCACCTCTCAACACAAAATGCTAACCCACTGCCTTACCACCAAACCCTAAGCCATAGGGAGGAGGAGATCCAGCATGGTACTTTTTAAAAAAAAAAAAATTTCCCCACTAGATTCAACCAACCAATAAACTTTTCAGCAACCTCATGTATATTTCTATCATTTTTATTATGTATAAAATCTAGATTAAGTTGAGATTTGAGATTAAAGGAGAGAACCTTTTTAAAAAAAAAAAAAGAAAAAAGAAAAGACAAAATTTAAGGTAAACAAATTGATATTTTTTTAAAAAAAAAAAAATGTATTTTGAACGTTAAGAGTGAAATGACAGTTACTCTTTCTCAGTATTAGAAGAGCAATCACTAAACAGAGCAATAGGGTTTAACTAGGTACTTAAAAGTTAAACATCATTTTTATATCAAATTTGAGAATTTCGCTTCACTAATTTCAGTTTTACTTTCAAATAAACAAACTGGATCTAAAATAATCATATTAAGGTTTGCTCATACAGGTGATTAATATCTATGTTAGGTTTGAAATAATTAAACTTAAATTTGCAATATGAGAGCAGTAAATTCCACTAAATTTTAATATAATTCTTGTTTATATAAAGGTAAGACTCTATTGTTATTTATATTTACTTATTGTATATTTTCTTATTTATATTTATATTTTTATTCAAATATTATATATGTAATAACTTTATTTCATATATTAAATAAGAAATTTTACTTAAATTTTCATATTTTACCTTTTTTTTTTTTATCATAAGTTGCATAATATATTATTTAAATTTAATATCATTGATGGTTCTCTTAATATACTCTTTAATTTGAAGTGTGGTAGTAATTATGAATTATGATTACCAAAATATAAATTGTCTATATTTATAAAAAGATTATTGATTCCATAGTATTAACTACAATTCATATTTGATAAATTTGATTATTTAAATATTTTGTTAAGTCTTTTTACTTTTACTTTTGTTAACATATTTATTTATAATATAATTATGAGGGGTAAAACTTATTCTATCTCGTTTGACTAAGTATCTCATTCGACTAGGCAAACCTATATTTTTAATATATAAAATATTTTGTACTGTCGAAGTTTATTTAAAAAAAAAAAGTTCTAGCCCATCCTAGTATAAAATGTTGGTTACGTCCCTACACAGGAGGAATAAGTTATAAGGCTACCGAAACCTCAACATTCTCATCTTGATTATACGGCAGCGTCGCTCCCTACTTTCCTCGAGAGTTGGTGTTTGTAGTTCTCCATTGAGTCTAGCTGAAAAGTTAGAGGTTGGTGTTATTTCCCTCACGGAGATAGAGAGGGAGAGAAAGCTAGAGAGAATTTGAAGAAAAGATAAATGATATGAAAATGTTGATGGGGTTATGTAGAAGAAAGTGAGAATATAACATGAAGAAATGATAGTTACTCTCAAGTGGTGAGTTCGATTCATCAAAGACTTATCAATGTATGGATAATTTTTCCACCTATGTATGAGTATATCTTTCCTATCTTTTAGGAGTAGAGATTCTTATTGTGTTTTAGAGTTCTGTTTCAGTTGATCTCAATAGTAAAAGATTGTTTGTTTTTTGTATTTAATATTTAATGATACTGAATTAGGTTAATTAAGTAATTTTTGTTTGTCTTTTTTAAGTGGTCAAACCACTTAAAACCACCATAAAACCACTTAAATAAAAAATTATATTTTTTGATTTTTCACTAAATATCAAATCACTTAATGATTTTATAAATTTATTATTCTAATTTTATCATTTCCAAATTAAACAATTATATATATATAAATTGTATGGCTGTTTGTACTTTGTACGTATCCGTTACAAACTCAATCTCTGACATAGAAGGTTTTCAATGAATCAGTACAAAGTATAATGGCATGGAACAAGATGTCAAGACAAGAACGCATTAAGCTATTGTTGTCAGGTTATTTTAACTTGCATTTTTAATTTAAATCTGAACTCCTAACACAATTTATTAAACCACCAATAGTAGTAAATGAACACCACAAATACTTGAAGTACAGCACATGACTTCTCACTACATTCATATTTGATTTTCATTTCTAGATTCTAGATGTATAAACTTTCGAAATAATACATTGTAAAAATATTTGTCTAAATTCATGATTTGAATGATATAGTAAATTTATTTATAACTATCAAATCATTATTCTCACCATGTCATAAAATGTTTAGTTAAAGAGGGCCGGGGGTTAATCAAAAAGGCCTTTCAAGCATAGGAAAACATTCTTAGTGCCCACAAAACGCCAAAACATGTGATGTGCTAAAGAGCCCCAAAAGACTTCATGATATTAATACTTTTTTAAAAAGGCCCATTACAACGAGTTTATACTAGGTTCGTGATTAAAAATTCTTTCAAGAAAGAGTTTTTCTTTTTCTTTTTGTACAAGCGCTTTTTATTATGTCCGTGTGACGTTGTTTTTGGAAATAAATAAACTAGTTGTTTGGAATTGTTTTGTAAACTAATTTGAAAGCGGTGAAAAATAATTAATTATTATTTTCAACTTCTAGTAGATAATAAATTTGAAAACCTTATTTTCCTTTTTCGAAAACAACTTTTTAAAAACACATAGCCGCAACAATTAATTTTAAAAAAGAAGAAAATAATGTTTTTAAAATATGAATCAAAATAGCCACAAAAAGTTTAATTATTGTCAACTTAGTATACAATTGGTACATCTTATTTATTGACAAAAAATATTTTTTTAATGCTCAAAGCTTTATTTGGCCTTTTTTTTTTTTTTTGTGTTGTTTGATTGTCATCCCAATAGAGTTTTTAAGTAATTAATATAACCTTATTGATATCACTATATCCTTAAAATTATTTAATCATTTTTGGTAAATTTATAATTTTTTTTTTTTAATTGACAACCAAACAAGCAACAACTTCTTTTTAAAAGTTTTATTTGTAAAAATTTACTTTTAAAAAATCTATTTAGAGAAACTGTATCAAATAAAGCCTTAAATCTACTTAGAGAAGTTGTATCAAATAAAACCTTAATTGTTTTCATGCTTCTAGTCTCACCATTGTTTAACAACTCGGTGAGTTTCGTTGAGTTCTCATCGAGTTCTCGGTAAACAGCACTCCGTCGATCTGGGAACCCCTAGATTGGAGGTATCACAATCCATCCATCATAATCCATCACAAAATTGGTTGGAAACATCCCAAAAACCACCCAAAAAAATTTAAAATTGAGCTATCAATTAATCAAACAAATCTAATATCTAATAATTCAAACTAAACAAAACGGAATTGACTCACTTTCGACAGTGTCGACGACCATATAGAGAATGGTGAGGCCATCAATGCGCTTAACGTGAAAAATATAGTGATTGGAGAGTAAGACGCGTGACTATCATTCATTGGTGTCTTCTCCAATATTTGCCTAGCGATGGCACTGGCATTCATCGTTGTCGACCTGTACTCAGCTAGGACCACCAATCCGAGCACCATTAAAGCGTATAGCCATACCTAGGAACAACGACGACGACGGCAAGCTAGGAACGATAATGGCGATGACGATGTTAGAGAGAGAAATGAGATGAAAGAGGAGAAAGGAGAGAGAGGAGAAGAGATATATATATATATATATATGAGGGTTTTGAGTTTTGACTAGGGGTGGCAATTCGGGTTGACGGGTAGGGTTGGACACGACCTGAACACAACACGATAATTTTTGACACGACACGATAAGAAAACTGGGTTGAATTCAGTCGACACGAACACAACACGATAATAAACAGGTCGACACAAAAACGACACGATAACCCGTTTATTAACGGGTCATTTAACTGACCCGTTAAGCTCACCCGTTGACTCGTTTATGAATTTAACCATATTTAATATATTTAAATTTTAATTCACATCTAATAAAAAATAGTATTAAAATACTCAAATACAATCTAAAACCTGAAAATAAAATCATCTATATTTCAAAAAATAAATAAATACAATCATTTACAAAGACAATTCAAAACCTAAAAATATAATCATCCACAAATTACAAATACAATCCAAAATAATTCAAAACATCCACAAATTACAAATACAATCCAAAATAATCCAAAACATAAAAATACAATCATCCACAATTACAAATACAATCCAAAACAATCCGAGACATAAAAATACAATCATCCATAAATACAATCTAAAACATAAAAATACAAAAAATATATATTATCAGTAAAATTACATAAACACATTTTAATGTAAAATTACTATTTTACCCTCCTTAACGGGTCAACCCGTAACACGATTAAAGAAACACGAATCCGACACGATAAGTTAATGGGTTTAACGGGTTAACCCGTTAATTTACCCAACCCGTTAATGCTCAATCCTAACCCGTAATTAACGTGTCGGATTCGTGTCGACCCGTCGTGTCGAGTTCCAAATTGCCACCCCTAATTTTGACTGTGTGGTGTGTTTTATATATAGTGAGAATAATTTGGTCATAGCCTTGACATTTAAAGAAATTTCAGTTTACGCTTTTAAATTTCAAAAATTATAATTTTTCCCCTATATAGTGTTTTCTAAGTACTTGTCAATTACTCATCGAGTAACCGATTATTCGTTACTTGCTGGGTCGTTAGTTGAATAACGAGTAATGAGTTTTGGAACGTTGAGTCTCACCATCAAAGCAAAAGTCCTCCTTCAATTCCACATAAAAGTCTAACGCCGACCAAACAAGCTTTTGCGACTTCAAACATTATTACAAAGTTTCCATAATTGCCAATAAAAAAGAAAAAAAAAAGGGGGAAAGGATAACTCTAGCTTTTCCATGTTTCAGACATGGTTCCTCAGATCAACAACAATGGTGCTAATATTATCACGACTTCCTCGTGCGAGAGCCATACGACATAGCATGGTAGCTGCAAACTTGGTTTTGGATTGAAAAATTTCATCCAAGTTAAAGCCATTGCTTGACTCCCCTGCAGAATGGTTTTCAAGATCAACTTGAGGGTTTTCTTCTTGAAGACATGAGGTTGCTACTTTGCAAGCGATACGATCGGACATGACATCCCAGATGCCGTCACTGGCTAGAACCAAGCACTCATCTTCTTCTTTAACTCTTTTGGTGAAGGTGGTTTCTGGCTGTGATATTAGCACTCTCTTAAAAAATCTGTTGCCTACTTATTTACATACCAAAAGAAAAAAAGTGGCAAGTGAAATTACAAGACTTGTATTGACATAATAGATCATAAACATAAATCCCAAAAATAAGGTTCTTAATATTATAAGCTTCACACAATTACACACACATATATAAATAAATAAGGTATGTCATATGATGATTGAAATGTAAAGAGATGCTTAAATTTGTAGGCTTTGTTATAATATTAAAATGAATACAAATTAATATTTCAGAAAAAAATTATAAAGCAAATGAAAATTTATGTGGATTTGATGTTGTGCTGTGAATTAAATGTACCTAGAGAGCGGGAAACATCAAGTCCATATAGTCGAGTTTCATCATCTTCATATGCAATATTTTCTCCTGCTGCCCTAATTCTCTCAAACTCATCTGGTCTTTGAGGCTGCAACCCCAATTTCAAAATGAGAATTTGGGATTGAATGTTAGTACAATAACAATAACATTATGGACAACACATACATCTCATGATATATAATCTGAAAATTAGTTACAAGTTATTCATGTAAAGAGTAGGGCTGGAATGTTTTCACACAATAGATTAATTTAGTAGATCCAACTCAACATATTCGTATTAATACAAACATAAGCTACCTAATTAATTTATCTCATACAAGATTTGGTAAAAGATCAAATAACATATTTTTTATACAATTAGATATTGCAATACTCCAATAATTGAAATTTAATACTCAAATAGAAAACGTGAAAATATGTCCAATATTGTATGCTTTCACTCATATCACGACATATAACATTAATGCTAATCATATGTAAGACGAATCCGTACAAATATGATGCATGATAATCAAATTTATACCATATGACAATTAAATCACGACAAACAATGTTAATAACTAATCATATGTAATTCGAATATATACAAACATGAAGCTAATGAATGACCTACCGCACATCAAACAAATCTAACTTCATCATGCACTAGACAAAGACTAATAATTCAATCACAAAATTTAGTCATGAAAACCAACCTTGTGATCAACGGAAAGAGGAATTGCTCTCCCACCACGGCATAAAACTGCGCGTGAGTCACCACAATTGGCAACGACAACATGACTAGGAGTCAGAAGAGCCACGAGGGCAGTGGACCCCACAACACCGAAACACAAGGGCACGCAGCTGCACATGTTAACAGTTTCGCCACATCGGCACTCACCACCTATCAACTCACTATCCATCCTCCCGAAGCTCTTCTCTACACCCGCACGCAGCAGATCCTCCCACCCCCTATTCGATCCTCGTTGGTTTTCTTGTCCCGAGCTCGAGCTGCTCCCATCACCACCCGCAGTATTTCCCGTGACCTGTACGCGCTCCAGCTCCTCTCCCATTATAGTGTGCATCCATGCCTTGCACATATTTGACACCTACATTTCACACCATCAGAACAAGAGTTTTCGATTTAAATTAATTAAAAACAAAACTTTTTAAATCCCCAAATTAAAAAATATAAATCTTTTTCTGAATTTGATTACCGTACAGGTTATGTAAGCTTATCCATTACTAACAACTGTTGGATATGAATAAGTTTATTTAACTAGTAAGGTAGTTTTTTTTTTTTTTTCAACAAGTTGTAGCTTTCAAATTTTGTTAATTAACGTTATCTAATATTTATAAAATAAAATGAACAGATGAATTACTTGAGATCCTCTGTGACCATCATAGACAGCAAAGAAATGGACAGGACTTGCACCAAGAAATGCCGGTTTACAAACATTGTCCTTGACAAACCATGCATCATCCATTGTTTCAGACAACCCTTGAATGGAAAAACACCCGAAATGGGGCATTGGATTCTCCTGAGTTGGCGGTGGCTGCTGCACCACCACCGCAGGAGGACTCAAGTTAGAACGCTGCAAACGACTCAACCTTCTAATCTCCTTCCTACGACGGCGGCTTTCCCTGCTTTCCTCAGCAGTTGGTGTTGGTAGTTCTATACGGAGTCTAGCTAAAATATTATTGGTCTGCCTCATGGCGATAGAGACTGAGAGAGAGCTAGCTAGAGAGAATTTTCAAGAAAAGGTAGAAGATGTGAAATGTTGGTGGGGTCATGTGAGAATATAACATGAAGAAAGGATTGTGAAAAGTGACTCGTGGAGGCTGTGCGTTAAGCCATTTTGACAAAAAAACTGGGTTTGGTTTTTTTCGCTCTATTCTCTCAACCAGCCACTGGTTTTTTTAATATTTTTTTAATTTTTTATCTTAATTTTTTTACGTTATAAAGTAGTTTTTAGCATGTAAAAGGTATCCAAAGAGCAGAGACTCCACTTGGCAGACGACTACGGATTCTGCTAGTGGATTTTTGGGTAGACAGGTTGTGGTTCCAAGCATGTATTTATGACAAAATAATTAGTCGATATTTCATTGGTTCGACCTAATGGAGAATGTGTTCGTCACCTAATATACAATTTTTCTTTTTTTTTTTTGTTTGAATGACACCCAATATAAAGTTTCCAAACACAAATTTATATGCAAAAAATATGCTTGGAGGTTATCATTTACTGGTTCTTTTCTGATTGTCCATATATAGATGATAACAATTAATTGTATGGGTGGTTTAAAAATAAAAAATTTTATTAATTGGATGGGTTCGTGCGTGTATTGGCCGTTCAACTCAATCTTTGACATATAAGGCTTTCAATGAATCAATACAAGGTATAATGGCATAGAGCATGATGTTTTCACTAAAACAAGTTAAGCTATTAAAGTTTTTTCTTTTCTAAGGTTATTTTGACTTGAATGTTTATTTAAATTTAGTGGAGACTAGACAAAATTCATATTTGATTGTCACTGTAGACAGTATTAATCAGTACTCCTCACTAAATTCATATTTGATTTTCATTGTAAAATTCTACCTATAAACTTAATAAACGGTTCTATTTAAATAATGCAATAATTTCACTTGTTACTATCACATCACCACCTATCATCTTATAACGAATTCGTTACTACAAATCAACAAAATACTTATGTAAAATGTGAGGAATGTAGCATTATTAATAAACCCTATCACAAGTTTGAGCAATGTAGATTATATAATCTGCATTTTACATGACAAAATTGCAGATTATATAACAGTAAAAGCAAAGTAGTTTGTTTGCAACAAACACAACTGCACGTCTGCACCTCACACAGCTGTTTGATTAAATATAAAGAAAAGCAATCTCTAGCATATAATCCATCAATTACCAAATAAGAGAAAAAAAAGCCAATGTCAAATTTGCTAGAGAAAATATCCTCCCATTGCAGAAATCCTATCAGAGCCAATTGTACTGGTTCCATCTAAGAGATCGCATTATTAAACAACAATATATCAGCCAGCATGAGACCTGTACAATGTTCATATCCTCTTCGATATATCCTCTATCTATTTCACTATTACTCAACTCCTCTGGATATATCTATTTCACTATTACTCAACTCCTCTTAAGATCAACAACTATTACGCTAATGTTGTCAGAGCTTTTTCGTCCCAAAGCAAGGCGAGTAAGCAAAGCAGCAGCTAGTGCACTTCTGGATGGATACAAGGTTCCATCCCCTTCATCTTCTATCTGAGGGCCGGTATTAAGGTCAATTGCTGCCAAAGCTCCATGATTTCCTTCTCTTAGACACTCGCCTGCTACCTCACAAGCCAACTCACTCGACAGAACATCCCACAAACCATCGCTTGCAAGGATTAAGCATTCACTGTCAGGTTCCCTTTTCGTGAAAGTTATCTCAGGCTCTGCTGTTACAACTGGTTTAAGATACCTGTCCCCTGTTATAGAAATAAACCGTACGAGAATTTACAGCACCATGAATAGCACTCACCACATGACAAAAATCATGTTGGTGGACAAAACTTGTAAACTCCCAGACAAACAACATACCAGAAGGCATCAAACTGCACAAAATCAGAGATCAAACATTTTCCAAGTTCTAACAACTAAAGGGTGCAAAGGCTACCAATATCAAATCTGTATTCGATAATTCAGGCCAATCAATAAAGGTTTGCTACACCAGAGGTCTAGCAGACAACAAGCGAAAACGTAATATTGAAAATCAAGTCAACTGGCCTATGACAATGCACAGGTTGCCATTAAATATCAGCACTCAACTTGGCAGCTGCATGCATTGACCAGCTTCAATACAAATAGCCAGATTCCTAATGTAAACTGACCTAACATCCGTTCACCAATTATTTGAAACTAAGAAAATAGGTAACCGCAGATTCATCTGCTTTCTGCTCATGGAAAACAGAAGATAATGCATATTAACTTAAAATGAAGAGCAAATTACTCTCACCAAATGAGTGTTTAAAGGACATAGTGCATCTAAAGAATTAGTATTAACTTAATAGAGAAACACTGAAGATAAATGCCTTTTTACTTAAATGAAGCACAAATAAATGTCTTATTGCATGTATTGTTATTATATATCAATTTTCAAGCCATTGGTTTGTCCATCAAAATCTCCCCTGGTCCCTTAGTCATTAATCTACAGGACGCATAGCCATAGAACCAACGTCCTGAGATAATAATAACCATTCCAGATGGTTCAATGACTTCTGATACATATAACCAAAATCCTCAATGCTTCATTCTGAACTTGGAAGACAGAGTACCAATGACTAAACCAAGCGATCAACAAGCTTTGGCTTGTTTACAATAAAATAGTATATTAAATTAATTAAATAAAGAATCAGTGACTAGTACTAGAGTAACTTACTACTGCTCGAACATCAGTCAAACCTCTTTCCGTAACTGCAAAACTTAACCATTTGGAAAAAAACATGAGAACAACATATAGTGCTCATCAAGCACTACTAGAATGCTAAAGAACTCCAGGGCTGCAATACATATTATCACCTATAAAGACAATGATAGAGAGCAATAAACAATAGAAAATCATAGTCCAACTTAGTGATGATAAATATTATCTAAAACATAAAGTATCAGTAATGTAAATATTATTCAGAATACAAAGTAACCGCATCATCCCACAAAATATATCTATTCACTTTCCATGCTGATTCAAACCAAGAAACTTCAGATTCAGAAATGTCCTATAATAGAATACTTATCAATGAACTCTGCAAAGATCTAATTATACAGTCACTTGCTTACCCTTCATAAAACCTTAGTCAACTTTAGTCCTTACAATATATTGTAGATGCATTGCTGGTATATATTAGAACCATGCGAATTTTGAATGATGACTAAATCATTTGACAAGGGAAAAAAATCCATAATCATTCACAACCCCATAAAAGATGAGAAAGCTTCAGACAAGACTAAACTCTTTCTGCTGTTGTCTAAATTGTCATATCCTAAACTTCTGAAGGGCAGCACAACCATGTAAAAGAGAAGAATCAGGTCATACATAGGTTCTTAGTGTCTAAATCCAGGACACAAGGTTACTATAATTACAAAAGGCGACTATTATTCATGTCTTTACTTAATGGGAAAACCTCAATCATGCAAACCATGGGGAATTCAATGAAAGGGGTCCAGCAAATTAAATTTAAAATATGCACTGACAGCAGTAAGCAAAAGTCTGTTGTTAGGGACTAATTCATTATTCAAGTCATACCTTCTGCATATAAGTTTCAAAGAACAAAAACAACATGAAGATTTTGTTAAATTTGTAATTATTAACCTATTGCTCGAGACATAGCTAGGATGCCTTCAACTCGTGCACCATTCACAAAGATGACTCTTCCGCCAGCAGCTTCAATCCTTTCAAGTTCATCTGGTCTATCAGGCTACACAAAAAGTTAAATGAATGCTGTTATAGTTAATAATTTATAATGAGTAACTCGATGCAAAGAAACCAACTCATTACAATGCTCAAAATTGTACAAAGAAGTTAGTAAGATTAAAAAGAGAGGATCCCTTCACACAATACAGTAAGGAAAAATCACAGTACACAATTATTACCAACTGGAGAAATACAATTGACTCAAGATGATAACTACCAAATACAGAAAAAGAAAATTAATACAACTATTGTAAAATACATGTTTTAACGTTACCATCATGGTTGGGTCAGAAATCGGCCAATGTTAACCAACCACTAACTACCTAGATTGTGAAAGGCACATTATGACACTAAACCAGATAAAATTAAGTAACAATCTGACGTATTGCTACAATATATTATAGCACCTCATTGAACCAAGAAATGACAACTTTCTTGTCGTCATGCAGTTAGCTACAGATATAACAGGCAAAATTAACATCGGCCATGCGAGAATTAACAAATCTTATGTCATAGTAGTGAGAAAAACTTAATTGGAGCGTCAAATAAAAGTCACATTATGATACTAAGCAAGGCAAAACTAATTGATGATCTGACATATTGCCAAATCATAACATAGCACCTCACTAAACCGACAAATGACAAATCTATTGTCATTATGAATCTAGCAACAGCCATAAAAAGACAAAATTGACATTGGCCATACAAGAACTAACAAATTTCACATCATAGTCATGAGAATGACTTGACTGAGGCGAACAAGCCTATGCCCATCCAATCATATACTATGACTACATTACATGGTATGTTATGATCAGGTAGACGCATTACATAGCACTTCACTAAACCGACAAAAGACAAATCCATTGTTGTTACGAAAATAGCAACGGCCATAAAAGGGCAAAATTTACATCGGCCATACAAGAACTAACAAATTTAATGTCACAGTCATGAGAATGACTTGATTGCGGCAGGGCATGCTTAAGTCCATCCAGTCATATACTATGATTACAATACATGATATGCTATGATCAGGCAGACGCACTAGGTGACGTGTTGCCCCCACGTCACCCCAAGATTCTCTCTATTGTCAGCGCACTTTATGATTAGATACTATCCGACCAAAGTCAAAGTCACATAACCTGAATTGATCAATTACCAATTTCAAATTTTGAATACAACACAAGTAGAAATCACACACCAAAGTCGGTATCATACGTCAAGTTTTGATCAGCTCATATCCCTCCAGATATAATCTCTCGTCAAAACATCCTTCAACATCATCTTCCTATCCTCCAACACTCAAAGATTCCAAATAGATAAACAAAACTCCTGAATCCACGGAACCACTAGCAATTCTCCTGATATAATCTGTCATCAAAACATCCTAACATCATTCTCCTATTCTCCACCACTGCAAAAGTCCCAATAGATTCACAAAACGCCAGAATCCCAGAACTAGTAATAATCATCAACAGATCATATGCTACCATATAAAATTTTTATTTTTAAGTAGTTACTAGTCATTGATTTCTAACCCAAGAGAAATTTGAAAAATTAGAAAATTACAAGTTACATATAATTAGCTAAACACATCATAAAATGGCTAAATATTAACATTTAATACCAAAATTCATCATACTTCTTAAAGATTATTAGAAGTGGAGTAATATTCATGATTGCGTCCGATTGGCAAGCAATCTCCACACCAAACACGTGTCGATAGCACAGAAATACAATTGTTTATTATTATCCATAGCTTTACCCAATCAAGAAAAGCCATAATTATCCTTAATAGGTTAGAGAGGACACGTGTCCGCAGTTGGTAGTCAGTCGAATTCAAAACATAAGAGAACTAATTTACCTTGTGATCACGACTGAGAGGAATGGCTCTGCCACCTCGACGGAGGACGGCGCGTGAGTCACCGCAATTGGCAACAATGATATGGTTGGCCGTCAAAACCGCCACGACAGCAGTGGTCCCACAGAGGGCCACTTCCATCGAGTGGCAACCACAGTCGTATCCCACGCTACCACAAGGGCAAGTGCTGACCGCCACCTCGTCCATCCGCTGGAAAGTCCTCACCAACGCTCTCCTCCACCTGTCTTCCCATTCCACGGCCCCACTCTCACCCTCCAACGCGCCACTCAGGCTCATTAACTCTTCCTCTAAGAACACGTGCATCTTTTCCTTGCATAATGCCGCCACCTGCACACAAAACACACCAAATTATAAAAACTCAGTCACACTTGTTTAAATGACCGAATTGCCCCCATATTTCAGTTCTAAAGTCAGGATTCACTAGACTAAAACAAAAAAACACCCAGGGCGAGTTTAGATATTACATGAGGCCCTCCATGACCGTCGTACACAGCAAAGAAATGCACAGCTTCTTGCCGACCAATCTCCGGCCTGCAAAGGCTCGTCCGTACGAAAATCGCATCCTCCATATCACGTGACCTCCCGGACACCGACATCGACCCGAACACAGGCTCAGTCACCTGCGCCGTCACAGGAGCCTCCGGCTGCCTCTCCTCGCTGGTGGAAGCAGAAGAAGGAGGCGGAGTAGTAGTCGACGGCATGTCGCTGGCTTCCGTAGAAGTTCGCATGCGCTTGCATTGCGCAGCACGAGGCAGTGTCAGTGTCTCCTGTCGGTTCTCCTTGCGCGTATGGCTTGTCGAACCAGTAGCTGAAACGAGCCTCCTCATCTCAATCCTGCGGTGCCTGCGCTCCCTGCATTTATGCGGCGAAATCGCCATCCTCATCGCTTAGCATTCTTTGACAAACCTCCGTCATTGAAGAGCCTCGTAAACATAAATACACGTTAAACTCTCATCGCCGTCGCTGATCATTATGGCACAAAATCGTCAAAATCGACGTCATGAGCTTGAGAGAGAAAACGTAACTACTTTTTTCTTTTAAGAAAAAATTTATTTCTTTTGCTGTAAAATAAAATAAAAGGCAAGCCTGTTTGTTATGTTTTACTCTATTTCTTCTTCTCACTATAGCCAGCTCAACGGGCAATTGTTTACAGCTGCCCGTCCTGCCCGATACCGACCAATCTTCTCTATCTTCACGACACGTGTCAGCATGACGCTTCGTTTTTTGCTTTAAACTTCTTCCAATTCTTTCTTCGCTGGTCAATTTTTCACATATCGCGAAACATTGAAGTCTGGATAGAGAGCCACGTGTCAAAATAACTCTAAAAAGTGGAGGCCCGGCTACCAGAAGGAGGTAACAAGTGGTCGAATAAGAAGCCGACCTGTTCGTTAGATTAAGAAACTATGTGGGACCTTTTTGGATAGTCATTTTCAACTCTTGCTTTTTTTATTATTATTTCTTGTTTGCCCACTATAGTCCTATATACGTGGCAGACAAAGGGAGTCACAACGTCGCTAAAGTGACATGTCTGGTCCAGGGCTGACACGTGGGACACTTGTCTAAGAGGGAAAGTTACCGTCACAGGTGTCAGTCTCCTCAGTTGCCAAAAGTGGCACATGCCACATGGTGTACTGCGGCTACGATGCTTCCGTCTATTGAGAATTTGAGATGATGAAAAGTAGATTAAATTAACTTTCAAAAAAAAAAAAAAAGGTAAATTAAATTTAAATAAATTGCGCATCAAAAAATAATCCGGGTGTTTGAGACAAATAAACGCATTTTTTTATACATAAATAAACACAAATTAAGGATTCATTAAATGTAAAAATATATTTTATTTTAGTAAAATTATTTATTTTAGGTTGGTACAATATACCATAGAACACTCAAATTTATATTTTACCAACTTAACAATTCATATTTATTGTGCATAAATTATTTATAAAGAATAATAGTATATTTATATTTTTATGTTAAAATTTAAATATATAAAATTGAATAAACTGTCCGGCCTAGAAGACTTTAAATTGAAAACTGCTATAGTTAAAAAAATATAAAAATTGAAGTTTGTCGTTGGCACAAAATTTCATGAAAATGGAACCGAAAATATTTAATTTGCATATGTTTGCCATGATTTTTTGAAAAAAATCCTGAAATCAGCCGTTTGACACATGGGGTGATGGAATGGCAAGCGCGGAGGGCACGCAAGCCCCCGCCAGTGATTTGAGCCCGGCCCTTATCGAGTGAGTTGAGGCAATGCTGCATGGGACACGTGTCGTGCATTTGAGGTGAGACAGTGAATAAGAATTGGAGGGATTATAGGGATGTGATTGGAGTTATATATTGTGATGATGATAGCGATCCATTATATTATAGTCCGTCAAATATTATGGAGTCCGCTCTCACCCTATCCGGTACCCTTTTTCAGTTTCTTGTTCAAAAATGGCAAGACGGCTTTCAATTCCACATATGGGGATTACGCCATTCGGATAAAAGATAAAGTAATATTAGATATTCCTGATTTTAAAATATAAATTATCGTAGATGAATAAATATTCGGTAATTTTTAATTGGACCGACTTGTTTTGTTAACTACAATGTTGATGTTGCTACACACAATAATTGAGGAAGAATTGGGGGTGAAGAAATCCGTGATGTCATTTTCATTGTAGTTGTTGTAAATTTAATGTAAAATAATTGTTGTTTATGTTTTTTAAAAGGTTCAAATTGGTCATTGGATTGCATGAATTTGATGAGGCAAGATCTAACAAACTGGATGGAGAAAAGAGGTGCGAATTCGTGGGAGAGTGCAATGGCGCCTACGAATATTGGGCTTGTTAGGACGTTAGCGAGTCTAGTAGACAAGAATGTACAGGACATAGTCTGAGTCTCATTATGTATGGGCACGTTTGAGAAATGTTGTCAATATGATTCGCAAATGCACTGCTCTTTACATTGTTTGGCATTATTTGATTTCTTACATAATGGATCACTGTGGCAGTTTAAGAATGGCTCGGCCGAAGCAATGAAGAGTACTTCTGTTCTTGTCGTAGGCGAATTATGCACTGCATCTTGATTGTCAATAATTGGAGATTCATTTCTAAAGGTGTCGATTGGAGAGAGTGGGCTTAAAATTTGAAGTCCTAATCGGATTTGAAGGTCGAGCACAAGCTGGTTATTTAAATTGAGTAGCGATGTTTTATCTCACAAAAATTTATATGTACACCCCATAAAAGAAATAAAATTTTTCTAATTTGCTTTGTAAATCTCATTTAATACCAAAAATATTCTTTTTTTTCTTAGTTTTATTATACGATATTTGAATAAATACATCTAAGTTGTATCTATTTTGTTAATTAGACGAGAAAAATTTATAAAGAACGATAACAATAACATGTTTGATAGAAATAATATTATTTTCTAGCTACAAGCAACAACAATATCAATGTGTTTGATGGGAGTAATATTCTTCTCAAATGTATTCTCCTCTAAATAAATCCACATCCCAATCTGCAAGAGCTACAAGGGACAACAATAATAGCAACACCTACCGCAGCAATAGCCTCGATTGCCTCCCTCTAACACTCCATGTCAGCGGTCAACATTGATGCTCTCTTGAGGTCCCTCTACCTCTTCCCTCCAACCCTCTCTCTCTCCACTCATCACTCACGAGCTTTATCCTCCACCATCACCTCCAGTCTTCCTCTTATCATCTCACTGTCTGATTCAAATTCTAACGATCCTCTACTCATCTTTGCTTTTCAACTCGGATTCTTTCAACTTATAGACCATGATATAATAAAAACAACAAAAATTAATTAAAAACTTAACCTTTCATAGTTAATTTCATTTGAAGATTTTGTTTAATTCTCTATAATTTGAATCAAACTATATTCTCTAAAAACAATTTGATGATTATAATTAGCATTTATAAGATTAGTTAGGGATTGAGAAATTAACTAATTTTATTTGAAGATTTTGTTTCATCCTCTATAATTTGAATCAAACTGTATTCCCTAAAAACAATTTGATGTTTACAATTAGCATTTATAAGATTAGTTAGGGTTTGAGAAAGTAAAAGAAATTTTATGATATACATAACATTTTTTATCAATAATTTGTGGATATACATACAAAATATTTACCTTTTTAGTAACTTTACTCAAGAATAATATTAAATATTAAAAAAAAAAAAAACTAATTTAGGGTGTACATACATTTTTTGAGGGGGCGTAAATATGGCCACTCGAAAATTTGTTTTGATGTCCGACCCTGTCCACAACCCTTGTTTAGAGCAGGCTTGCCTGATCAACCCGTGTGAGTTTGTATGGCCCATCAAACGTTAGCTTTATATATATATATGGTATACGCGGTGGTAGTATTTATATTCTTCGTAGGAGTCTTTCTCAGTTGAGAAAAAGTCTTAGATAGTCACATGCTATTTTAAAGCGTCCAACGTTGCACTCAAGTCAGTCCTCTGGGCTCATGAGCCTTTGAAAGTCAAGGCCGGCCCTTACAATTTAAGGGCTTAGATAAAGGCTTGGCTCTTAATTTAAGGGTTGGGCACGTTACGGGGCTTGCGTCACTCAGTCCAATTGACTTGTTTATTGATTACACATCCATTTATTGCTCAAGTGGTTATACACTTTTTATATTTGTGATAAGAGTTTGAGTTTAACTATGTGTATTAATTAGTATTTATGGAAGATTTTTATCAATGTCATGTGATAAGATTTTCAAGTATTATATATATATATATATAATTCTCGATACAATCCAATCAGTTGGTGTCAAATTTCAAAAACAAAAGATAGAAAAATTGGAGACTGATTAGAAAATGGTGTGCATGAACAATCTTCCATCACTGTCGACATCGACACGACGACCGTTTCACTATGTAATCCCGGCTCTCAGTACTATAGCCACTTTACCATGTAAGACCTTACTATATTTAACAAGCAATAAAAAACACTTGAAATATTTTTCCTTTTTTAACATTCATGAATTCTCTTCCTACTTTATGTTATTCTTTCTTTGTAATACACTCCCTAGTGGGGGACAACTTACTTTTAGTTTCTTTGCTTGGTGATGTTTGGTGTATCTTTATTCCTCATGTCAGAAATAAAGCCATAAAGGGGTACATGTTTTTGCAAATTTGCTTAATAGTTTATAGGCAATAAGGTGTGACCCGCGAAATGTCCACTACTTTTTTCTCGACCAATAAAGTTTAAGGGTAATTGAGCCTTAAAAAAAATGTCAAAAATGATGATTTTTTTTTTTAGATAAAAAATTGTGAAAATTAGTTCATACAATGCTGGGAATTTCTAGCAAGCCTGAATTTGCAATTTATAAAATTAGTTTTCAATGTTCTAAAGATTTGCAATCTATGACTATAAGTGGCATACATGTGTTTTATAGAAGATTCATTCTCTATGAATGAAATTATTGTTGATATACACTTTCATGTACAAAATCAGATCTAACAAATTTGTCAAGTGAATCTACATATAGATCCATTTTGTAGTTGTGTTATACGTGTTCACTGTTCACTATAAATGTAATTGTTTAACAAATGCGTTACATGCCATTTTTTTTTTTTTTTTTTGGTGTTGCATTACATGCCATAGTTAAACCAACGCAAAGCGAAACTATATTTTTCTGTTTTTACAAATTTTAGAATTTGAACAGGGGCTACATATGCTACAGCTTCCAGATCTAGCGGTGTTTAATGGGTTCTGTACACGCCCTAAACAATGTTTTATAGGTGACTTTGAACCAAATAAATTATTGGTAGAAACTATGTGTAATCAAATTCTAGCAAATTGAAGAACATTGAACATGCTACTTTAAATCTTATGCAAATGAAAACTACAAAGATGACTATCAAAAACATGAAGAAACTGCATTCTAAAATAAAATAAAATCTGGCCTGGAGGGCCTCTTGGCTCTTAAACGAACACACCTACTTATTGTGGAATAATAAACTAGATATTGAAGTTAAAAATGTTTGCGGCATGTTTTACAATGGCGGCAGCCAAGTGACAACAATTGGACTTCTCACTTTGTGCACTCCATCCTTCCAAATCAAACCTCCAAATTCCGGTCTCGTCTCAAGAGACTTTGTTGTGAAAGTAATCTTGTACGAGAGTTTTTGTTGTTTCGCGGTGAAATTCAAAGCTCTTGGCTCCACCGTCACGGTGCAACCTTTGAAGGGTGACACCACAACATGGTAGGTGGAGACTGGAGGGCCAACATTGGTGACAGTCCTCTGAAGGTTGATGATAGAAACTGATGCCTTTTCAGGAAAGACAACTGATATTGCTGGGTAGTTCAAGTCCCCTGGATTGGCTAGAGAATGCATACAGGTTCTGTTTGAGTACTTGCCAAAAACTCTGAGCTGCATTGGAGTAAGATTCTGTGTGCAGAGGAATTCAAAGTAATCCTGAGCTTCAATGTCGTAAACCAAACCCGGGTCTAGAGCTTTCACGGGGTTGATGTGTCCAGCACCATGGTCATACGGGGTCGAAGCTGAGGCTGCTGAGGCATCTTTTAGAGGCTGATGTGTGTTATCATGAACATAAGCTGTTGTCATCAATGCAGATTTTATTGCCGCTGGACTCCATTCCGGGTGTCTAGCCTTGAGTAGCGCAGCAATTCCACTCACATGAGGACATGACATGGAAGTTCCTGACAGGATATTGAACTTCACTCTCCTCTTATCCGTCGGCAAGCTTGAAGGACCAGTGTCACCGATCCAAGCAGCCAGAATGTTCACTCCAGGCGCCACAACATCAGGTTTCAGGATTTCCAGGGTCAGAAAATTCGGTCCTCTGGAGGAAAATGCTGCCACTACTGGAGAAGGCCTAATTCCCAACCTGGTACCAAGAAATGCTAGACTTGCTGCTGCTTTCGGATTTGTTGAAACATAATGTTTGATCAATTTCCCTTCACTTTCTCCAACTGCAACTGCCGGAAGAAGGTGGCAATCCGCCACAAGTTCCTCACCATTCGCCGCCGTGTTAGTCAGAATCATGCCAACTCCTCCCGCATCTTTCACCACCTGACCCTTCTGCACACGGGGACTAATACCACGATCACAAATCACAATTTTTCCTGACACTAGATGTGGATCCAATGTGCCTTCCAAGCATAAAGAGCTTGGTTCAGGACTAGTTGAGTTACTCCCCATATAAACCAAAGGATACTCATTGTTTGCCACCAAAACCCTCCGGCCCTTATAGAGTGAAACTCCAGATATGGTCCTACCTGTTCCAAGCTTAACAGTAGCTGGAAAATCCCTATCCATGGTACTAGCCCCAACTGTGGTGATCCATGGCGACACATTAGTGAGACTCACAGGGTCTGGACCTCCATTTCCAGCTGAACATGACACAAAAACACCCATCTCCATTGCCCCAAAAGCCGCTATAGACAAACTGTCACGGTAATAGGAAGACACCCCACCACCTAATGATATTGACAAAACATTAACTCCATCAGCTACTGCTCTATCAACCGCCGACAGAATATCAGAACTGAAGCACCCGCCAGCCCAGCAAACCTTGTAAGCCGCAACTCTTGCTCCAACAGCCATGCCTCTGGCTGTACCATAGGCGTACCCGAGAAGGTTCGCGCCACGGACAGGTGAGCCAGCCACTGTTGCTGCTGTGTGTGTACCATGCCCGTCTTGATCTCTTGGTGACTTGTACTCGTTTTGCTCGTTGATCTTTCCTGTAGCAGCTTCATATCCATGGTAGAACACTCTTGCACCCACTATTTTTTTGTTGCAGTGACGCTTCTCAAAGGCTCTACCTGTCTCACACGCTCCTTTCCAGCGAGCCGGCACCGGTGACATGCCTGTATCGTTGAAGCTGGCACTTTCTGGCCAGATTCCAGTGTCCAGCACCCCTACGATAACATCATGGTCTGCTAGTTTTTCAGACCAGACACTGGTGCTGTCTTCTGGTTCTAGTCCAAGAAACATTGGACTCCTTGTGGTGTGTAATTCGTACTTTGTCTCTGGAAACACAGCCACCACCCCATCTTCCTCCTCTAGCTTCTCTGCTTCTTCTTGGCTCAACCGTGCAGCTACTCCGTGAAAAGCTGCCTGGTAAGTGTAGATTATTCTGTCTTGTTCTTCACCTTCTCTTTCAGGTTCAACGATTACAGATTTCACTTTTGATGAGTACCAATCAAGGTGACTGGAGAAGGACTCAGGCATTGCTGATTTATCCATCTGAACAATGTAAGTTTTCTTGGTCAATAATTGAAAATCTGTAGACAACCCAATAGTCAAGGCTACATGGTTTGTGATTACAATGAAAATAATCCATTTCACAACAGATTTTCCTCCCATTTCAGCCTGGAAAAGACTAGTTATTGGTTGCAATGACACACGGAGAGATAATCGGAAGACACGAGAATGAAGAAAATAATTGGGAGTTACTAGTGGGGGTGGTGGTCTGAGTTAAAATAGGGTAAATGCTTTCAGACACCGAGATAAGATGTGTCCAAATTATATACATACATATATATATTACTATATATATGTATGTATGATATAATTTTAATATTATGTAACAAAAATTTTATTATATGGTATGATTTGGATGATTAAAATAAAAATTATTTTATAGAGAACAGAATTTTATATTATTAAACTATAGATGATTCTTATATTACATGAGATAATTTTAGGGATTAATTATTTATGTTAGGATGTAGCAATCTATTAAATGGTACAAGAATTTTGTATTTCGTAATATGATTCCAGTTACGGATGAATAGGATCGGTTGTAGCTAAAAATCTCTCTGTAGGGGGATGGGACCTTTTACTGTGTCTGATGTGTTGTTGTGGATGCAATAAAGAAGGTTGGTCTGATTAGTGAGGGTGCCCAGTTCAGGAGTTGAAGAGAGGTAGGCAAGTTGACTGGTGGTAGACGTTAATGTGCTTACGGCCCTCTGAGGAAGACTCTGCTCCATTGTATTATTAGCTGTAGTTTTTGTACTTTTAACAGTAAAATTTTGGGTCCCAACAACCCACTCAAGCGGTGCACTGCTTGCCCCCCAAATTTGGTTAAAAGGAGATATTTTATAAGGTTTTATTAAAATACGAACACCCATTTATATAATGTATACATGATTGAAATTCGGTATCTTTTGTGATGGGTGGCTTCCTCCCTCCTGTACGCCGCTCCTCCTGAACAGTCAATCGTATGTTCGAACTCTCACGTAGGTTTGTGAGCAATATCTCCATTTTATCTACGAGAGTTTAATTTCGAATTATATTTTATAGTCCAAAATTAGAATGGCCCAACAATGATAATTGCACTTCTAATATATCAAAAACAGAAAAACTTCTTTTTGTTCATCTATAACCTTTAATGCAAGTAAGGATTTTGACAAATATTAAAAATCGAAAGAAACGTTTTTAATAGATTTCAAAATCATTCTTATTCATTTGTATTTAGTATATAGGGACAGAATTAACAGCCAAAAGTCTGCATTAAATTTGTAATACAATTTGTACAACGTTTAAATGATACATTTTTAATGGTTCATATTACTGCTAGCATGCTTAATTCAAACTAAAACATATCCTTTTAAAAAATTTTAACTAAATTGGAGTTTGACGATTTCATAATCAAACATTCAAACTAAAACACAATTTTTTTTTTTTTTAAAAAGAACATGAATTTATCAAGTTTTGATTACAATCAAACACTACCTATATCCAATTAATACTATAAATATGATAGAAGTAACATGTACAATATACAATTTCAAATGTCTAAATATATTCTTATTATACTTTTTTTAAAAAATATCATAATTAATCTAAAGTTTATAAAAAGAAGAGATATAATTCGAATTTCCAACGGCGATGAGGCGGTTCAAATATGAGTAAGTTGTTGGTTGGATTGGGCTGTGAAATTATGAGCATGAGAGGTTAATTAAGGGTTATGAGTTACAGTGTTCAAAAAAAACAAAAAGAGTTATGAGTTACCGTGATCATGCACAGGAACAGTATTAATACTGTTTACGTGTTTGTATGGTACTGTCTGATCCTATGGTCCCTACAATCACATGATGCATCATATCACATCTCTTGATCTGTGCATCACCGTTTAGTGGGAAAAACGTTTATAATGTCTCATCACTTATGTCGACTTCACTTTTATGTAATGAAAAGCTCTTTAATTACTAATTGGTCTCTGTTTCCTTTAGCCAAATAAAATCCCCATTTTGTTCTTTTCACAATTACAGATAAAGCTCATTTAATGAGATTGTGATACAATTTTTCTATGTGATCGCTGTTGCTTTTCACGTTTTCATTGTTTTAGATAAATTTATATCAATTAAATCAATGATTTCTCCATTTTTTTTACAATATAATGAATAAATTTAGAATTATAACCACAAAGATGAAAGAGAAAATACCGCTCAATTTGTTTAGTGAAAATAGATGAATATACTGTATGATTGTGATTGATGATGATAAAATATCCAAATTATCATAATTTCAATCAACAGAAAGTCGTAATCCATTATTTTTCCTAAATTTGTTTATAATTTTTCAAATTATATAAACATTTATGACGTTTGTCATCCTTTTTTAGATTTAAAAGCTTTCTAGGTACTAATCACCCTCTATTTGCTTAAACAAAATAAAATCTTCAATTTGTTTTTATTGTCAAGATGAGAAAAAGGTAGCTTAGTGATCAAATCTGATTGTGCTTGTTGATGTTGATAAAGTGTCCGAATCTGAATCATTATAATGTCAATCAGTAGAGAATTACAGTCTATTCTTTTTTCTTCGATTGATTGAAACCCATTACATTTATTAGATCTCAATCTATTTTTAGTTGTCGTATTTAACCTGTTTTACATATTCAGGTGTTGAGTGATTGAATTATCAAACAAATGGGTGAGGCTATCACCACCTACCTGAAAGACTTCTTCCTACACCCACTTATTTAGAACACCTAACATCAAAATTCAAATATAACTTTTTCACTTTCTACACCCATTGAAATCCCAAATATAACCTAAATGAAAAATTTCTTGTTATTGATCATTGTTCTCTCCAAGCTTTTTTTTAATCAAAGTTATTCCCTTTTTCTTTTTTAATCTCATTAAGATTGTGAATTTTCAATATGATTGTAGTAAACTAGATAGATCTATTTAAAAAAAAAAACGTTTTTTTTTCTAAAAATTTTTCTTCCAAAAAATTATGAAGTATCAAAGTATTTTGATTGACAATTGTGAGTTACCTTAATATCGAAAACCGAAATAACCTTTAAATTAGTTACAATGGGGCGAGGCATACGAAACCTAAAAAAAAAAAAGGTGTGGCAAACAAAACTTGAAAAAGAAGTTTGACAGCGAGGTGGGGCAATCAAAACTAAAAAAGGAAATTTGACACTGGAGGGGGAGAGGTGAGGGTCTAAGTACATGTTTGTACAACTTCCATATTGGTTAAAAGTACTTTTTTAATTTTTAAAATATTTTTTAAATTTTTCACATGGTTGGGTTATCATCCTAATAGAGTTTTTGGATAATTAAGAAAACTTAAATACGTCGATTTAGAAAAGCTCAAATTTTGAATTGTTCGAAGGGTTTTAAATATTTTTACTTTAGGTTATTTTAATAACTAAAAGACCTTCATAAGTGATGGATGTGGAGAGTTATAAATTTGCACCATATGAGATAAGAGTGTCTTTGTGAGCCAGTTTTCTCTGAAAGTGAACCCTCGTCCGAAATATTGAGACCACTTTTCTTGAAAAAAAGGAAGAGACAATGATTCCTATAAATGCTCTAATTTCTTTTTTTAATTTATTGATAATTAATATCTTGTTCTTTGTGCTTAATATAAAGAAATTATAATATACATACATATATATATATACATATATTACTACTGAAAAAACATCATCCGATTAATAATCACATCTCACCACTGTCTCCGAAAATAAAAACTTCAAAATGGCTCTTGGAGAAGTAGGAGGGATACTTCTATAGGATAAATGATATAGAAATTTGAAAAGTTGAGTTCGACGAAACGGTTATATTGGGAATTGGTGTTACATTTATTATTTGTTATTATGTAATATAAAACTGAATTTGTTCTCTATGTTACATAAAAATTAAACTTGCCTTCTTATGTGACAGTTAAACTATTATAAAATTATGGGGTAGGATCAGAGAGGATCGAAGGACACCGGTTTTAACATAAATTTTGATACAATTTATTGATTATTTGATTATTATGATTTCAATAGTTTAAATCTATTCATACTTTTATATCAAATTTAATTATACACTCTACATAAATGTATTTATTATTCTCTCTCTTTATTATTACATCATCTCCCCTCTCACTAATTAATATTAAAAACCCATCAATTAATATTCTTCTCACCAATTAAGTAGTTATTACATCTTTATTTTTTTTTATTCATTTTCAAATTGTATTATTTTTGCTTTTTTTTTTTCATGTTTGATTTATCTATCTATCTATCTATATATATATATATATTGTCTCACTTTTTATTTTATCTTTACAATTTTTTTTATTAGCTAGATCTTATTTCTTCTTTTTAGTGTATGAAAAATAATAGTGAAAATTTATCACTTAGAGCCTTAAATGAGAAGGAGTATTTGGTATGAAATTAACTATTTCTTTAACTAAAATTTAAAATTTTAGAGTGGTTTTGAGTATTTTGACATACAAACAATAAAAGAATATTTAATAAATTTGAAAATATAGAATCGTCTTGTGAAATAATTTAAATCTCAGATGGGTTTTGCAAATGCTCTTTAAGAATAATATAATTTGTGAAAATTATAAAAGAAAATAAATTTATGTAAACTCACATTTATTTGAAGAATATAATTCTTTTATGTCTCAAAGGTTTATGTAAAAGATAATTTGTGTATAAAGAAAATAAAGATGCAATGATTGTAACTATTAAAGAAAATAAATAATATATATACATATATATAAACTGTAATTATTAGATAATTATTTGTTTCAAAGGTTGCAGTACAAAAAACCATGCAAAAACGTGTTTAATAAATGTCATTTTAAAAGCTTAAAAAAAAAATCATTTTAAAACTGTTTTTTTCAAGATAATTAGTTATTTCATATAATTTAAAATCTATTTTCTTTAGTAATTTTATGCAAAGTGATATATAAATTCAACCACAAAAGGTAATTTTCATATATGTAAAAATTCAACTATAATAGTGTTTTATATTAATTGGTAAGTTTTTAATATTAATTGGAGAGATAAGAGATAGTATAATAATGAAGAGAGAGAAAAATAAACACATTTATATAGAATGTATCATTAAGTTTAATGCAAAGGTTTGAGTAGATCTAACCTATTAAAATAATTATCATCCAATGGTCAATAAATTGTGTCAAAACTTATATCCCTCGATGCTGTCCCCAAAATTATATACATATAATTTTGAAAAAATCTCAAAAAATAACATGAGGTTTGAAATATTATCTTTTTATCGACTAATGTTTCGTTTTTATCCATAATATCACAAAAAATTAAATCTAATAGAAAAGTTTTTAAAAAGTTAAAAAGACTTTTTTACCCTTGAAATTAATAATATTTTAAAATAAAAAATTATAAATTAATAAATAAATTAAAAAATTAAAAATTTAATAAAAATAAAAAAAGGGAGATCCAGATTGGATCTCCACTATCCAATTATTAGATGGACGATAGAAATCGAATTTGGATCTCCACTAGCCATGAACATTCAACATTCAACAGTTAAAAACATCTATGAACAACAAATCCTTATTAACATTCAACACCATCATCATCCATTCAACACTTTCATCATCTTGTCGCTAGAAGCCACTGCCCCACCTTTTTCTTTTTCTTCTTCCACCACAATATCATCATTCCCACCCAAAAATCCCCCACAGTCATCATCAATCCCACAAACCTCTACCAACAATTGTTCCACAAATCAAAAATTAAAAAAAAAAATTCATAAATCTTTAATGAAGTAAACTAAAAAAAAAAAAAAGCAAATTAAAAACATTGATTACCTAGGTGGTGGAGACCACTGTCGAATGAATCGTTCGACAATCTGATACGAACCCACCTAGATTCGTTGTCGAATGAACCTAAGTGTCTTCGTACCAGACCTTCGAACCTACCACATCGCCGCTATAGCTTCACCATCATCATCGACTGGAGGAAAAGAAGAGAGAGAGGTAACTGAGAGAAACCTGAACGCTGAATGCCGTGAAGACGTATACGTTGAACACCGTGAAAAGCCGAACGCCGAACGCCTTCGATCTCTATCGAAGATAGAGAGAGAAAAAGAAAAGAGGAGAGAGAGCAAGCGCGAGAGAAAGGAGTTGAGAGGAAAAAACTTTTTTTTGATCTTATATAGTTTTTAATTTTTAAATAAAATTATCTTTTTTTTTTATAATTTTATATTAATATTATTTATTTTTATTTTTTATATTTTAATTAATTTTCACTGTTTTTTCCTTTTTGCCTTGAAGTAAAACAGTCAACATGTCAACATAACGGATTTCGTGATCGTTAGAGGCATTAGCGTCCGTTCATACTCCTCTAGGGGGGATTTTGGATGTCTATATTAATGTCAAGTTGTATTTGAGATAAATATGAAATAGTAGGTTACAAAATGGATAATATTTCAAACGTCAGGTTGTTTTTTGAGATTTTCCTTATAATTTTATAATAGTATAAAATTATATGCCTAGCAAAATGGATGGGCTTATAGGTACAAATTGTGGAGTTCGATGGCGTGAATGCTCCTGGGGAGGTGAATTTGGATGTTAATCATCTAGGTGATACCTGTTTTCTAGTTAATGACATTATCGCTTTAATGATGGAGGTTAATATGATTGAGTGTCAAGTCATTCCTATAAAAAAGAACTGCTTGTCATGTAAGTTAGCCTCAATTATCTTGTCCTCTAAATCTCCTCTAATCTAGTCCGTAGGTGGCATAACATCACTTAAGTTAGTCACACTTTTCTTGTTCTCTAATTGTCCTCTAATGAGATCTATAGGTGGCATAACATCACTAAAGCTTGTATTTTGTCCTGTTAAGATTAGTAAAATTTGCTTTTTCAATATATATATATATATATATATATAGATACACATATATATAAATAATCCTAAAACATATCAAACATTTTTAATTTTTAATTTTTTATCAGGGTATATAGGACCTTAAAAAATATTTACAACTCTCACATAATTCTCACATATATTCTCACCATTAATAATTTTTTTGTCCTTTTATAAGGTTTAATTAATTAATCCAACTCTTTCTTTAAATCTTAAGGACCTTTTGATCTTTACACATATTTGATAATAATTACTGTTAATATTAACGATTTAATATAACAATGTGAGGGTTAACTGTCAATAAATTAAAAAATTAGCTCTACTTATTTTATGTCATCCCTCAAGTTAGGGGTGGGCTTTTGTCGAGTTTAGTTGAGTTGGATTGAAAATCTCCCAAATCGAATAAAAATATTTCAATCTAATCCAATTCAACCCAACCCAATTTAATAATAGTCGAGTTGAGTTGATTGGGTTGAATATTAGTTGAAATATCAAAATTAAGTTTCTAATAGTTACAAATAACATTCTTGACATTTTATTATAACATATAAATTCAAATATTACGAATAACAATTACAAATAAAAATTCAATTTATCAAATGAGTATAAATAAAGATAATTCATAAAGTGATTACAAAGAAAAGTTGAACTCATTAAATATTACAAACAAAAGATCAATTAATGAACCACAAAGGTTCTAAAATAAAAATAAAATAAACCAAGAACACATGAAGTTGTCTTTGATCATCATCCATAGAAAATGTAATTTTAGAGGGAGGAGAAAATCTTGGATGTACAACTATGGGTGGACGCTTGTTGGATTGGATTGGGTTAAAAATTTTTCAATCCAACCAAACCTACTATAAAGTTTTAACCTAACCTAGTCCAATCTATCCTCACTTTTTTAAGATTTAACTCGACATGACCCGACCAAAAATAGTCGGATTGGGTTGGGCTTGTCAAGTTGGGTTATAGATTCTCACTTCTACCTTAAGTAGGTAATTTATATTTAAGTCATCCAATTAATAAAGGTTGAGATTAAGATAATTTAAGATAATTATTTTTAAAATTTTAGAAAAAAAAAAAGTAAATAATATGATACCACCAATGTTTGGTGATAAAACAAAATTAAAAAAAAGAATTGAAAAATAGAAAAAAAAAATAAGAAAAAGAAATTAGAGGTGGAGTTCCCAAATCCATCTTCAATGATTTCCATGCTGTGCAGATCCTTGCTTGGATCTCCATAGTGGGTTTCCATGGCTTAGAGATCCTAAAAGATTGGCATCTTTATCTTCAATTTTTATTTATTTATTTATTTGACCTTTGCTGTTTATCTCCAAAATGGATGACGAAAATTCATCAAAAAGATAGATGCCCTTTTAAATTTAATAGTTGTAAAATAGGTTTTTTCTTAAACAATTATTTTCACCGTTCATCATAAAGATGGACCGTGGAGATTTAAAAAATTTAAATTTTTTTATCAAAATAATCAAATTATTTTTACATCTGTTGGTTTTTAAAAGTCAACCAGGATCAAAAGTTAATTCCATTTATAAAAAGTAAAACCTTTAGTAGCTAATTTATAATTTATTTATTCCCAAAGAAAAAAAAAATTATTTATTTAAACATTTAATATGATAAAATTTGATTCCCAGAACCATTACAAATACGTTAGAAATTTTATCAATTTTAGAATAATGACGTGAGCACTCTCACCTTTGAAAATTTTCACTTACACTATTTTAAATTAATTATATTATACCTTCAGAAAAATGATTGATTATATTGTATGCACTAATCTTATTTTATTTTATTTTAATGAGATATTGGACAACATAAAACTGGAAGCTCTTATTTATTTATTTATATATATATAATTTTTTTTTTTTTTTTTTAACTTGATAAATTTATTATTTAAATGGATGATTTAGTTTTTTAAAATAGTTTTAACCAAGCAATTTTAGTAAGAAAAAAATTTTACTACCACAAAAAAAAAATCTTATTTCAAAAAATAATTTCTAACCAAAATAAGTAAAATAGATTTTATTTTTAAAAAACACAAAACCTTAACCAAAAAGTTTTTCTTACTAATATTGTTTGGTTTATACTATTTTCAAAAATAAATTATCATTAAATAATAAATTATCAGTTAAAAAAAAAAACAATTGAGCTTTTTTTTTTTTTAATTTTCTTGATGGGTTTTTAAATATCATTGGATTGGGTGAGAAAAAAATAATTAATATTGAGATTTTAATATTAATGGGAAGGAGGAGAGATAGTGTAATAATGAAGAGAGAGGTGAGAGAAAACATTTATGTAACGTGTAAAATGAAGGTGTATGCATTGGTGTAAATAAATCTAAACCATTAAAATCCTATATATATATCACTATAACTATAAGTGAAATCCTTTTTCATCCAGCCCCGATGAGAGTGAGACTTGAAATTGTATAACAAAAAGAGATGTCATCCAAACTTGATGTAGAATTGATTTGCAGAAAAGTTAGTTTCATTTTCATTCTCCCCACAGCAATTGCTTCAGTGGCTGGGAAACGCGTGAGGTCACTCCTGCAAGCTGTATGACAAAATGAGTAATTTAATTCCAATATCAGCATCACATTAGTGTTTCTTATCCATATAATTAATTCGAGCTGCCAATTATTTATTTATTTATTATTATTATTATTATACCATTATTCGGGGTATAGGGACTAGGAGAGGGAGTTGCGACTTGAATTCACGGCCTTGAAGTTTACCATACACTCATCTCTGTTTTTGTCAAGTTGTCAAAACCTTAATCAACCCTGAAGTTGCCAACTTAATAACCCTTATTTAAACATATCTGACATTGACAAAATAAAGTTAGTCCAATGTTACCTTTTATCATAAGTGATTTTTGAGATTATTGATTTAAATCCATCTTCTTATGCTATTCCAAATTAATTGTAATAATTAATCTAATGTACATATAATATGGTTCTTATAAAATAATATATTTGGCATTAAGAAAAATTACGTGCGAACTACAATAAGGCACTCTGTTAAATAACATAACTGTAGAAAAAATAACAGTTTAACGGAACTGATCGGCTTAGTGCCTTTGATGATGTTGATCGTCATTAATAAAAAGGTGATCTAAAATCATCATTTTCCCAGTCATTTACATATGACATATAACACTAAAATTGTTTAAAAAATAAAAATCTCGTTTTGAAGTTGAAAGATGTGAAATATATATATATATATATATATATATATTACGAATTGGAATAAGAAAACTTTTGGTGATGTTTTAGATAATCTCAAGGCTGCTCTTAATGATCTTGCAATTGTTCAGTTAGAAATTTCTAGCAGTGGCATGATGGCTTTAGTAGGGAGATAGAAGCTCAACAGCAGGTAGATGCTACGTTTAATTATCAAGAGTACGTCATATCGGGATTAAGTCCGGCATTAAATGGCTTTCTGAGGAGATTGCGTCTCCATTTTGTTTTCATAATCTCTCGTGGCATCGTACGATAAACAATCATATTTTAATTCATATTGGGAAGGGCGGTTTCCATTGTATTTATATATATAGGATGGACGTGCCTTCAAATTTTAATGCCCTAGAAAATACTGTGTTTCAAGATGTTTCATGTTTATAGACTATAATCTCTATAGTTAGTCATTAGATGTACTTTTAGACTTCAAATCATTATAATTTTCATATATTGTTTCTCTCATTTGGAAAGAGTAAAAAAAGTCTGCATCGACCGATGAGATGAGGTGAGCTTCGTGGGAGTATAAAAAAGAGCTTCTTTCTCCTAACGAGGAATATCTGCTATTATGGGTTCAACAAAAGTTTCATCTTGTGATATTTGTGGTTAGTTATCTTCACTTGTTATTTCAAGTAATAACTTCGAGTATCAATAAGTTCCATCCTTTGTATTGATATTCGTAGAGTTGTGGATAGATCTTTTCCAATACTTGGGAATAATTATTTGAGTTGTGCTATTAAAGTGTCATTTAGACTGGTTTTGGTTGTCTTCTGGTCTTGCAAAGGTGTCAGAAAACCAAAAAAAAATAAAAGGTTTCATCTTGCCATCAACCAATCAATAATATCAATTCTATTAAAAGGTTGCCTATTGATTAAGATATTGTTCAAAATGTAATAAATTGTTGGTGTGAAAATTGTTCTTAATAATCACACTAACAATATGAACAAAATACAATCAAAACACAATCTGTGAAAGAAAAGAAATTTTGTTATTTTATTAATTTGATAGTGAAATGAACTACAGAAAAGAGAGTATATTCTACAAGATTCCCCTCAAGTGCCCACAATACTCTTTTTTAGAGACGTTTTCCTCTCTTTTAGACCAATTTCCCTTCCCCTTTGGCTGAGAAAGGGAGGGAGGAATCTCGTTTGATGGGAGAAGAAGGGAGCTCAGGTCACCTCACAATGAGATTCTTGAGAATCTACCCTTAATTTGACGTTCTCCCTCCCTTCTCCTCACCCACTTCCCTTCTCACTCACATTCTAATTGTTTTTGCTCACTTGCACTCATATTAAATAGTAACCGCTTTTTATACTTGCTCTTCTAAGGCTTAAGACTTGTTATCACGCTTTCCTTCATGCGTACCTCCCTCTGATCTCTTAGACATGTTTTTCAGCACCTTGCCACTCAGGGGCTCCCTTGGCCAGTTGCCCTCTCTTTTTCTGTGTTTGGTGCTTCGTGCTTCCTTTGGTTCAAACACCGTTACATGCATCATCCTTTCTTTGGCCTCTTTGGTCTTTGCACTACGTGGCGCAAGTATGGCCCTTCCTTTTTTCACTTATCGATTGACGTCTTTTTCCCTTTGATGCATTAGATTTAGGCCTGATCTGTAGACTTGTAGTGTTACGATGCTGACGTAAGAAAAGGTTGGATGCTTTACTTCAAGTTTTTCCTTCTAGTGGTTTCCCGCCCAATTCCTTGAATGCTTGTTTCCACCATTTAACTTGTTAGACTTGGGCCTACATCAATTCCCTTCTTAATTTTACTCCTTAAGCCTATCTATTGGGTTCGAAATTGAATTGATTATGTCAATTCGATTTTGGATCCAATGAATTTAGGGAATGATCCACGTTTACCCCAACATAAATATATCTACCAACAAATCGACAATAATCATGAATGATGATGGTGTTTTATCAACTATTTCTCTTGAAGAGGTTTTTCCAGAAGTAATAATTTTGAATAACTACTTGCTACAACCTGAAAAATAATATAACAAATGTGATGTACTGGTTGAAAAAAGTTAAATGTGATGTACCGGTTAAAAAAAGTTAAGGAATAAGGATAATGTTGGGTTTGGTTTAGACTTTAGATAGAAATAAAAGGGAAACTAACTTTATATGAGTGTTTTGAAAAAGAGCTGATTTTCGAAAACACGCCCAAGCAGCACTAACTTTTGGTTTTTACTCAAACAGCTAGCTATTCTAATCACATGCAATGTTTTATTCCCAAAATTTTTTCTTTCGACAGAAATTTTGAAATATCTTTAGTCCTAAAACTCAATTGCCAAATTCGTAGACCCTGTCCATTTATATCAATAAATGTTACTTTATATTAGATGCAGGATACATAATTTTGGTTCAATAACGGACTTTTAATTTGATTTTAATATTTTTTAATGTTAATTATAATTAATACCAATCAAACACTAATATGATTTGGTAACAAACCTAGCAATCTACAGGTTCGAGTTGCCTTCACCCATAGATATCTCAAAAAAGAAAAAAGGAAAAAAGAAAAAAGAAAAATTTATACAAAGCAAATACAAGTAAGCCCATTTAGAACTGTTCTGTGCTTATTTCAAAATATATGAATTGGTTTAATTGGAATTGGAGTGAGCTTTGTGATACTGTGGACAAACTTTCAGCTCAAGGAAAAATCAGATTCATTTAAATTAAGAGCATTGAATTTGTAGCATTAACCGATCAAAATAGGATTATTCGCTTTCAAAGCTTTCTAGTATAGCAGCTGGTAAGGTTTTTAGTAACAATCTACGTTTCATTGCACTCATTCTTTATTTTTGCATTACATTAATTTTAAGGATGATACTACATATCCCATATTTATACGCTAACTTAATCTCAACTCATAATATGATAAATAGTGAATAGATACATTTTTCAAGGAAAATAAATAATCATTACTGATGATCCATTCAACAATTGCTATTGGGATAGAAGCGTAAGATGTTTATCATTATTCATTATTGAAATTTTAATAGGATCTAGTTGGTGTTAATGAACACAAGTTTGAGTTTAAATTAATGTTGAAATTACAAAATACTTTGAATTAGAAATTTGTCACAATCTATGGCACTTAAATATTGCTAACATACATTGAAAAATTAATGCTTGGTTATTGCTTTAGCCGCCTAAATTAATTATAAAGTGATGTTATATAAATGTCTTAAATCTTGTTGATAATTGGATTCATGCCCTTGTAGCCCATCACCTAGCTCCTTTATACATGTAGCTTAAGCTTATCAGTCTAAAGATAATTAAAGTGCTTAGTTATGGTAAGATTAGGATAGAGCGCTCCCTCAAAGACTTGTGTCCCTAAATATTGTATATGAATTGGTTAAAAAGAAATTTGAATAAGTTTATAAATAGAATAGGTTTTCCAACCGAAATGATCATTAGTTTTTGTGTTGAATAAATGGTATCTAGGATTGGCATTGAACTTGGATGTAGAGTCCATATAAACCCTCACAAATTAAAACGTTTAAATTGGAGTCGACACATATTCCTCTTAAAAGGATTAGTCATTGGATTGAATAATATATACACAGTGCTTATAAGTGTGTTTGGAAGTGATTTTGGTACATTCAAACATGTTCCAGATGGAAATATTCCATTCTTTGCATTAATTGTTAATACACAAATATTTTAAATATATACACTTTCGTTTAGGAGAATTATAATGCTTGTACAACCGCGTCATAGCTTGCCATAGAGAAAAGCACATAACTATACAAAGGCAACTTTTCCATCTGAACACGAAAACCTCATAAACTAAAACATAACTAGATCTCAATAGCTTTTCCTCTTGTCAACTCCAAAACTAGACATTTTTTCTGTAAAGGATATAAAACCATATCTTTTCTCTTCAAGAAAACAAAAGCTTGCCTCTACTTTTGCATTATTATTTGAAATTATTGAGATGATGGATATTAATATGAAGAACCGCCACAACCCACCGCACCGGTCTTCTACTTTTAAGACTATATATCAATAATGAATATCAATGTCTTCGATAAGAGGAAGCCGCAGCAGTAAAGTGATGTGATGGGCTATCATGGAGATTGGAGACTCTCTCCCACTGTTTTTTTTCTGTGTATTTACTGCTCAACACTGTCCGTTGTTCAACGCTATTTCCAGCATTTATGCTCTCATTTATAGCTTTCATGCATGTCACTCAAAAGAGAGTGATTAAAAAAACAGAGAGAGTAATTAAAAAGGCCTGCAAGGTAGGCCAAGATTTGGATCCTGTGATTATCTAAATTCACTTAACACATTTTGAGAATATTGCAAATAAAATGTATGTTAATAATGTGTATATATATTTTTTGAAATAGTAATAATGCACAGTTAGGTTTTCATTTTTTATTTATTTACATTTCTTAACTACTGATCACAAATTTAATTTGCTATTCAATAAAAAGTTAAGAGGATTCCTGTTTTTCTACTTAAACAATTTGTTTTGGAACCATGATATTCTTTTGATAATGATTTGAACATTCCATCAACTATGGGGTGTCTATATCATGTGATCCCATTGTTATTATTAATTGAATAAAAAGTCATATATATATATAAATAAAGTTGAGGTTGAACAGATTAATTAAAGATTTATTAGGAACTATCGAGAGTGATTATTATTTATATGATATGAATATTTTTTTTTCATTGGAAAATAATTACTTCTACAAAAAGCAAAAAATTCCCCCAAATACTCGTAATAAATGTGTTTGACACTTTGTAACTTATGTATGTACTTTGTTAATATATTATCGCATAATAACAATAATGAAGCACTATGACATTTATAAGATTATCAAATAATGTACTATATACGTATTTAATATGAAGGAGTTTATATATATATATAAAATAGAAGTTGAATAGATTACAGCTTGATTATCAGGAATCATTGAGATTAATCACATTATATATATGATATGAATACTACTTTTCATTGGAAGACAATTATTCTTACAAAAAGGAAAAATTTCCCCCAAATACTTGTAATGAATGTCTTTGACACTTGGTAAATTAGGTATGTATTTTGTTAAGATACCATCACATAATCAAAATAATAAAACACTATGAAATTTATGTACTTTGTAAAGATTATCAAATACTATATGAATTTAATTTGGAGGAGTTTTATTGGATGATTTGAGAATAACGTAATTTGTCTGTCTCATTAAAATTTTTGTTTTTCTTCATTTTAGCAGCAAGGACATTGGAGTTCCTAAATTTTTATCATAATCAACAATGAAGGAATTAAGATGATGATACTATAATTTAATTTGTATTTGTGTGTATACATGCGATGCTGATTATGTTTCCCAAATCATTATTCGGAAAGGATTTGCCTTGAATAACTGAAAACCCCAAAAGACCTCTCATAAAATTCTCTGTTCAAGCCGAAAATTCTTTATTAATATAATTTCTAGTTTTGCATATTTTTCTTAATATAAGTGATTGCATACTTTCATATTCCGTAAAATGATGGGAGTTTGTTGTAAAAAAATGGTGGAGGCTCTGTTTTAGCCATGGTTAAGGGTTTGATTCTTACTAAACATATTCTACAAGTTTGTATGAATTTTTTTTCCTTATTATTACAGTAGTTAGCTCTCAATTATAAAAGTAAATATTCAGATAGAATAAGTAATGATTAATCTCAAAAAGTTTTTAAACGATAAACAATAATTTCTAGCTCATGTTTCTTTAAATTTTCCTCATTTAGTAATTAAATTTCTAATTAGTTCAATTCAGTTAATGAGAATTAATTGTTATTAAACTGTGACAAAGATTCTTCTTCCTTAATAAAGCTCTTAATTTTGTTTATGGCATTGATGGTTATGAATATAATAAGTTAATTTCTTAAGAAAATTTGAAAATTGTAGAGAAAAAAAAAAAGGAAAAAAAAAACATACATGTTAAAAATTCATCCACAAATTATATTTGTAAATATTATGATAGGCATTATATTTGTAAATTATATGGCTAAAAACACTATATATAAATATATATATATATACATATATATAGAAGTTCGATATTCAGTGTCTCTTAACTTTTATGTTCAATTCAAATACAATTGATAAATTTAAATTTTTTAAAGTTAAAAAACATTTATCATAGAAATTTATATATATATATAATGCAAAAATTACATTTATATAATCATTTTGGTAGCCATTGCAAAATGAGATTGACTTGGTTGTATATTTCTTAGACCGACCATAACAAACTTGTGGGTTCAAGCCAAATCTACCTTTCTCTAACTCCATAATAATAATAACAATAATAACAACTTCTAAAATTATAATACGAAAATAATAAATGCTTTTACAGAAACAGGAACAGTCTATGAGCGAACCCACCGCTTTTCTTATTTTTGGTATACCAATCAAACTTCTTGATTGACAGCCATGACTGGATACTTGTGAAGACAATCAGCCCATGGGCCCAATATGGACTCCCCAACAATGGGCCTGACACACTCCCAAACCACACTACTGCACTTGGGCCCAGTCCCCATGCCAAGCTGCCAAACTGTGTCACCTTTTTTCACTCTCTCTTTAGCTTCCATGTACGCCAACTCGTACCACAACGAAGAAGAAGACTGGTTCCCAAACCTGTGCAATGTCATCAAAGCTGGCTCCATGTCTCTCTCACTTAGCTTCAAGCCTTTCGCAATATCTCTTATCAATGGCCTCCCCGAAGTTGGCAAGCAAAAATGGTGCACAACTTTTTTAAAGTTGGGCACGTAAATTTCACCTGACTTATGTGTAAATTTCCTCCTAACTATGGAGACACCGTGCCAGAGTTTCTCTGTGAAGGGAAGGATTTTTGAACCCAGAATTGTTATGTTTGTTCTTAGAATCTCTCCAGCTACTTGTAGCAAGTCCCTGTTGATTGTAACTCCAAGGTGTCCATTAGAGTCCTCTTCACGTATGGCAGAACGATAGGCTTTATCTTCAAAGGCTCTTTGGGTTCTCAACGCGCAAAGTAGCTTGTATTTTGATGAATTTTTGGATTCTTTTCTGTTGGTTAGCAAGATTGCTGCACTGCCCATTCTAAAGAGGCAGTTGAGGAGCAACATGGGCTTCTGGTGGCCAGAGTACCAACCTGTTGATAAGATTTCAGTGCTGAGAACAATAGCGTAGGAGTTTTTGTGAGTTTTGAGAAGGTTTTGAGCCAATTCAATGCCAATAGCGCTTGCACTGCACCCCATGCCAGAGAGGTTATAGCTTTGAATATCACTTCTCATGGAGTACTTGTTGATGATGATGGAGGAGAGAGAAGGTGATGGGCAAAAGCCACTGCAGTTGACAATGAGAATATCAATATCACAAGGAGAGAGTTTTGTTTTAGAGAGGACGTCTTCCATGATAGGGAAGAGAACCATTTCAACTTCTTTGATCGATTCTTGTTGATGGGTTTTGGGAGGAATGTAGTGTAAGGCGGGAGGAAGACAAGTCTCTTCACTTTGTCCTGAAGAGGCAAGGATTTTGGACATGAAAGCTACGCTTTCACTGTCAAAAGCTTCGATTTTGGAGGCGTTTTCAAGAAAGGAAGAGAAAGGCACTCTGCAGTAGCGTGGCGGCTTGAAACATGAGAAGTCTACCAAGTAGACTGAGGCAGGCTTTGAGAGGTAGTGTTTGATCAGAATGTAAAGAAGAATGATACTAGAGAGTAATATGAAGCGGAAAATGAGTTTCAAATTTTGAGCAATAAAAAGTGCTTCAATGGATATTACAAGAGTGAAAGTCACAAATCTCAGAAGCTCCAAGAAAGTTGAATAGAATTGCTTAGATAACATGGTGGAGAAGTGATCATCAGCGTTGATGATTTTGAAAATGTTTTCATTATTGAGCTTGGAAAAGGGTCCCATTTCACAGAGATTGAGAGAAACTGAGAGAGAGAGAGAGAGAGAGAGAGAGAACAGAAAGAGAGAGAAGATGGTGAGCTATGAGATGGGTTTAAATGGAGTTGTAAATGAAGGTTCTCTGTATGCTAAAACCCGCAACTGCTTGAGAAAAAACAAGCAATGATATTAAACCGTTGGGAGGTGAGAGTCAATAATCCATTATTGCAAATATAAAGCAACGATTACTAAAAGCAATTTGCATGGTCATTCCTTGTGTTGCCAGTCAACTATGTTCTCAACTATCAACGAGTCAGATAACGCGAGGAAATTTTGATGCTAGGATAGAGAGATCATAAATAAGGTTGGTGGAGTGACTTAAAACCAGCTATGTGCCGAGAAGTATAAAATTAGATTTACCTTTTTTGTTTAAAGATTTACATGATTTTTATGATGAAAATAAAATATTTTTATATATTATTTTTTAATAAAAATAATTGAATATCCATTTTAATTTTAAAAGATCAAAATTTAAATTTTATCTTTATTTTTTAAAATATAATATATAGATTATAAGTTTTTTCTTAATAAAAATTATCTTTTTTAATTATAAAAATAGTTATTTGAATTATACTAGTAATACTTTAAGTTTTAATGGTCATTTGATTCGTAAAACTAAAAATAACAAGAAAATAAAAAAAAAACAGATATTTTCTGGCAGGGAGGAATTAATGGGGCGTATTTGTTTGGTGAGTTGGAAATTAATGACTAGGTATTAGGCTTCAACAATATCAATGGCTTCCAGCTTTGACAAATTTTCCTCTTATCGAAAAGCTTCCTGCTTTGACACTTTTTCTCTTAGGAATCAACGTTGTGTTGAATTTTCTTGCTTGAATTTATATTCAAATAGCTAGCTAGTCAGAAACATTTATGGTCATTCATAATTTACTGCACTAAAATACTAATTCCTTTACAACATATAGTATTTCCTCTAATTTTTATTTTATTTTATTCTTTTTAACTGTAGATTTGGCACTTTAAAAAATATTACTTAAATCTGTATCTTTATTGGTTTAACAATAAGGGTTTTACGATTAGATCACTTTAATTCTTACTAAAAATAACTACATTACATGACATTGTCAAGTTGAAATTTATTTTAATATGTTATGCATGGCAGGTTGTTCTATATGCATGTAGGTGTTAACAATTGAAGGTCGTCCTGGTTTTACAAAATTCCAAACGATTTGGATCTGATAATTCTTAAATTTAGTTGATATGCAAAAACATGATAATATCGGATGTTAATGGATACCTAAAAGCTCAATGAATTGGATGATAAAATGGATTTCAATTAATAGACATATGTATGTGGATTATTTTTTGATCTAAATTTTGGATTTAGATTTTGAGTAATGCTAGACTTTTTAAATATTTTATCAAAATCTATACCCATGTGGTATGTAAGTTGTCAAGATCTTGTAAATCGTAAGATGATGTGATGATTAATAGGATTTTGACAATTCACATACCACATCATTTAGGTATAAATTTAAACAAAATATTTGATAAATCCAGTATTACTCTTTAGATTTTATCATGATTTGAGCTTTTTTCTTAAAAATATAGTTTAGTAGTTGAAAAAATAAATGTGAAAAATAATCTCATATCAACTATGTGTTAAAGAGGATCCAAATTCTAAAATTTTTCAATTAGATAATTTTTTATATTATGTTGAATTTGAATCACTGTAATTCTCCTAAAAATGAACTGATAATTGAGGTCCAAATTGACCGTTTTTATCACGAAAAGGGCCCATCCTTTTTCAGTTTTGATAGTGGGTGCTCTTAAAGGTACCCTCACAAGCCCTAAAAAAACTTTAACGCAGCGTGGTAGGCCCAAGTCAACGGAAAAATGCTTCAATGCTCCAAGCGGACCCATTCCAATCGAATCATACAATTTGACATGGACAGTTTATCACACAAGAGATTGTGGTACATGACATGATTTTAATGATTCGAGTATATCCAGTCAGGTACATATCGTATATTGGAGTTTTTCTCATGTCAATGTAACCGCCTGGTCAGCCTCAATCATAAATTCATATATGGAAAAAAAAAATGATGTGGGATGGTCTCATCTTATCACTAGTAAGACCGTCATGTCCTAATAATTTACACTAGGAGGATGATATGGTCTCATCTTACTGTTCCAAGGTAAATTATAGGAGGTTACAAATTCTTATTGGAGGGTCTCATTATATCAATAATGAGACCATTCCATATAAAATTTTCTCCATATAGGACAGGATGTAGGTTCCATTCAAAAAATTCAAACCGAGGCTCCTAATTCAGTTTGCTATTTAGGCTTAGTCAGCGTGACGTGCCAAGGAATCGCGAACAGATTGTGACAAGAGAAAATAGTAGAGAAAGCGACTGATCCATAATAACAACTGATATTAAGTTTTTGTCAGAACTAATCAGTAGCATCGATATATAGTAAGCTTTCGCTTATTTGAAGATCTTCATATAAACTCATTTACATGTTATTGAATTAAAATCAATTCTTGCATAAAAAGCTCTTCAAAAACTAGATCCATGATTGACATGAAATTTAGTTATTGAACTTATTTGTATGTGGAAATTATTATGGTACAAAACCTTTCATATTAGTTGGTGGTTCGGATTTATTGAGAAGACTTTTGAAATTCCATAAGAAATTATTCGTTGTGCAGTTTCTATATTAATTTTTCAATAAACTGAGACTGGACAATTCAAGTAGTAATGGAGCGTTATTTGTCTATGGATGTTGAAATATTGAGCCTCGAATACATATTTCACGTTTACAGGATGGTTCATGTTTACGAGACCGAATAATTAAGTCTGAAACACATGGTGGTTCTTGTGTTCGAGAAAAAAATTGCTTGGAAAATTCAAGTGTTCCATAAATATAGCTCAAAAAATGATGTGCATGGTTTGCTCGACTGTTGGGCTTTCTCTAGTTCAAGTGCCAATATTTTATCTTCGGATGACATTATAAGTACCCAATAAAATTTTGTATTTAAAAATTTTAATTCTTTATTTTGATTATTTTTCTACTTATAATCTGTGTTCAAATACATTTTATATCCATCTAATTTTTGCTAATTTGTTCCTTCTCCTATTTGATTATAGACTGTCACAAGCCACACATTAGTTCTCTCTCCAAGCCATTATTTTGTAGTGCATCAGTAGACTGCTTAATCAAGCCCAATGGACACTGCATGTCACAGTTTCTCTATCAATAAACAGACGCCTAGAGTGAGGATATGGACACCCTAAAAAATTGTATACGCATTGTCTTTTATAAGCACATTCTATTAAAATTTTTAAAATGCTAATCCGATAAATTACCAAAACTATTGTTTCTTTTAGGTTCTAGTTAAATACTATAAACTAATAATGAGAAGCACCGGGAAGTGCAATTCCTCCCGTGCACCTTCTTACTTTTTATTTTAATTTAATTTTTATATTTAACTTTTTTCATTAAATATAATAGTTTTTATTTTTTTAAAAAAATTATAACAGTTTCTTAACATTTTTAATTTAAATAATCACTATTTAAGTTTTGTAATTAATACATAGCTATTATTTTTATTTTAAAAATTATATTTTGATAAAAAATATAATTTAGGTTCACAAATATAATAATAATAATAATAGATAAAGTGCATTTGTAATTATTTTATTAATTTCATTAAAAGTAATATTAAAATTTTTTAAAAACTAATTTGAAGTGTGCGTTATATTTTATAGAGGCCTATAGGCCAATTGACCATAATAGCAAGTTTGGTGATCCGTCAATACAGGCCCAATCGAATGCCAGTCCGAAACGAAGCCCATGTACAGGAACTCTGGGGAAAAAGTGAGGAATATACTTCTTGTCAGTCTCTGGTTATTTTTTCAAGACACCACGTGCTGTGCGAGAGACTCGAATGCGTCACCGAGTCAAATTGAAAAATAAGCTTATTGACCTCTCATTAAAATATACAATTATGAGCTTATTATAAATCATTTTAGATTTGCAACTCACATTAAAAAAGAAAAAATTTAATTTAAAAAAAAAACAAGAAAAGAAAAAATTTAATATGAATAATGACCTCATATCGAAAAACTGAAGATTGATCTAAGTAGATATGTTGATTTTCCATCTCTAAACATAAATCATATATATATATATATATTTTTTTTCCATAAAAATTTGTTCTTTTAATTTGATTAGATTTTCTTTCCTTTCCCATTTTGTTGACTTTGAGGAATAATAGTTATTGTCAAAATAAGGATATATAACAAACAATATTATTCTGCGTGACATCCGATGTGTGGGCATATCTCATTTAGTTTCATTGGATGCACTTCTATATTATTTTATGTGGATTAAATTAATTTAGTTGACATTATCAGTGTGAAATATTGAAGATCTAATTTTGTTAAGAAAATTAAAATTTAAAATATGTAAAATTGCGCTAATAACTAGGAATTTATGCTGCCAGTAAATTTTATAACAAATAGAATCAATACTTGCATGTTAGGTTTTTATTTTTTTATTTTTAATTACACAAGTATTATAAATACTGTGTAACTTATCGGACATTTTTAATTAGAATTTATGAGATGTGGTCCATTATTGGACTCCTAGAATTGGGAAAAGAGGCCCACTATCGTATGGAAAAATTTTTCTCATCTTCAAGGTTCTGGGTACAGATCGAACCATTAATGTTTAACTGATGAACCAAACTCCATGGATTGGGTTGTCATTACAGCCACTGACCATCTGCAATAGTTGTATATTTGTTACTAATACGAAATGGACTAAATTTGAAAGGTTTACTGTATTAACATATTTATATAAAACTGAAATTTATTGTTCTAATAAGATTAGAGAAAATGTCCTTATTAATATAATTTAGCCATATTTTGTCATTTTGTTACTTAAAAAATCTCGAACTTTTGCATATATATAAACTTATGATGCGTTTACTTCAAATGCAAAAATTGGATTGAGAATCGAAATGACTTAGAATTGGAATGGTGTATCGGAATTATAATTAATTGTTTACTTCAATTGCAGAAATAGAATCAGAATCAATAGTATTCTCATTGAACTGTTTACTTTGTTTTGGAATCAGAATGAATTAATTATAAGTTACAGAAATGTCTTTGATTAAAATTACATACTCTATAAGCATTTTTTTGTAATATATATATATAATTATATATATAACAATTGAAATTTTGTAAATTATAAAAGAAGCATTATGTATCTTTTTGCAAGATTGTGTTTAAAATGTAATGTCATTTTTTTACTATGTAACTCATCATAATAGGTTTAAAAAAAAAAAAAACTATCTTAATATTATTATTGTAATCACAGTGTGTATCTATATTATATATCGAATCGTGATTTATATATATATATATATATACATATATAAAATGTTAACCAAATTTACTTTGCTTTTATAAAGTATTTTTTATGTAACGATCAAACACACACACATAAGTCAAAATGTAATAAAATAGTTTTTTTTTTGTCAATAAGGGTATAAAAGTCTTTTTAATTTGAAAGAAAGAATAAGAACGAAATTCCTAAGTGGGGTGAAAGGACACACCACACACGCACATATACACACATACACACGTACATGCACACACACGTATGCACACACACATATATGTATATATATAAGTTAAAATGTAATAAAAAAGTTTTTTTTTTTTTTTTTTTTTGTTTTAATGAGAGTATAAAAATCTTTTTAATTTGGAAAAGGGAACGTGAATGAAATTCTCAAATGAGGTGGGAGAAATAAAATTTTCATTCCACAATCCTAAATTCATATAAGACCCACATTTTCATTCTCATTACGGAATGATTGTCACCTTATACGAGAGGAAGTTCAAGAAGGAATGATCGAACTGACTCATGTGCCCACATCAGACCAGCCAGCTGATAATTTTGCAAAACCATTGAGTTCTTCACAATTCTCAACTCTACTCAGCAAGTTAAGAATTATCAATATACATTCCAAACTTGAGGGGGAGTGTTACGGAATGTTGAGTAAACCAACGCACAAAATCTGGGATATTCTTCAATTTTGGATAATCAACAATGGTCAATAGTCATTAATTTGTTTCCTGTCTAGTTTTCCTTCATATAGAAATGTAAATAGGCATTTATGTTTTATATGCTTTAATTTAGCATCTAAAAATATGCTTTAATTTAGGATCTAATTAGTAGTTGTAATGTAAAAAGGCATTTGTGTTTTATATGCTTTAATTTAGGATCTAAATTAGTAATTGTATTATATATAATTTCCATTGTAATCAGAGAATATACAAGAATATAGAGAACTAAGAAGCAAACGACAGTATCACGATCCAATGCAGAAGCCGAATTCTGATCTATGGCCACCACCTGTTGTGAAATTATCTGGTTGAGGACAATTTTACAAGATTTGGGCATATATCCAACATTCACATCCTGTCAACTTATATTGTGACAACCATGCAGGCAGCGCTCCATATTGCTCTAACCCAGCTACCATGAACAAACAAAACACATAGAAATTGATTATCACCTTATACGAGAGAAAGTTCAAGAAGGAATGATCAAACTGCTTATGTACCCACATCAGACCAGCCAGCTGACATTTTTATAAAACCATTGAGTTCTTCACAATTCTTGACTCTGCTCAACAAGCAAGGAATTATCAATATACATTCCAAACTTGAAGGGGAGTGCCAAGGAATGTTGAGTCAACCAATACACAAAATCTGGGATATTCTTCAATTTTGGACAATCAACAATGGTCAATTGTCATTGATTTGTTTCCTGTTTAGCTTTCCTTCATATAGAAATGTAAATAGGCATTTACGTTTTACATGCCTTAATTTAGGATCTAAATTAGTAATTGTAATGTAAGTAGGCATTTATATTTTATATGCTTTAATTTAGGATCTAAATTAGTAATTGTAATATATATAATTTCCAGTGTAATAAAAGAATATACAACAATATAGAGGAATTCATTTTTGCTTTTAAAAAACTCAATAACTTTAATATAATACTAAAAATGGATTCTGAAATCTGAAAAATTAATTATTTTCCATATATTTCAGTTCCTTGAAAGGCAAAACCCATATAGGTTCATTATTATTATTGTTATTATTTATTTATTTATTTTAAGTACCAACCCGTGAATGATTAATACATAAAAACAAAAACAATAATAAGAACAGTAAATTATAATTTAGTTATTCAATTCAAACTCTAATTTGAAGAGGGTAAAATTTTTGGTGTTATTGTAATTTACTCCCCTACCATTAACAAGATTTCGTCAATGGTGAAGAAAAAGAAGTGGAGGTCGGCGATGGAAAAGAAGATGAAGAAGTGGAGGTCGGCGATGGAAAAGAAGAATCGTCAATAGTGGAGTGAAAGAAGAAGAAGTAGAGAGATGTGATGAAAATAATATCTAATTAAAAAAAATAGTTAATTTATCTTAAGTTTTTAAAATTTATTTAAAAAATAAAAAATACTATCAAAAGACAAATTTACCTATTAATTAGTTAATTTTAATAGAGATCCTCTAACATTGGAAAGTTGGTGTGGGGGAGGAGGGGGGTGGTCATGGTAATAAATGTAAAACAGTTACTTTATAAGTGTTTCAAATGAGTAATTAAATTGTAATTTGTTTTAATAAGAAACCAGGAGCTAAAAAAGAGAATAAAATAAAATTCCAATCAAGAGATTGCAATTGTCGGCTTTAGCTTCTCTCTTGGCTTGTCTCCATTCAGAGAATCTCCTCCGCTTTTTGTTTGGTCCCTGTCTTATCATGCACCACATATCATCTCTATCAGCCATTTAAGTCCTTATTAGCGTGCCCAACAACAGTGCACCATGGTCACAAACCACAGTAAAATGTCTAAGCTATGGTTTTTATTGTTTTTAACAACATTGTTTCAGGCCCAAAACTTTGTGATTTCTCGAAGTGAGCAGATTCCAACACCACCATTGCCTGTGCTACCCCTTCCTTCATATTCTCAGCTGAAATGGCAACAAAGGGAGGTGATAATGTTCCTTCACTTTGGTGTGAATACATTCACCAACTCTGAATGGGGCACCGGGAAAGAGAACCCGGCTATATTCAACCCTGTAGGGCTCGACGCCAACCAGTGGGTGAGCACAGCCCTGGAGGCTGGTGTTTCCCTGATGATACTCACAGCCAAACACCATGATGGGTTCTGTTTGTGGCCATCTAGATATACTGATCATTCTGTGACCGGAAGTCCCTGGAAAAACGGACATGGTGATGTGGTGCAAGAGCTTGTCGACGCTGCTGCCAAGGCTCGTGGAGTCGATGTGGGGTTGTATTTGTCGCCTTGGGATCGCCATGATCGAAGATATGGACATGATTTGGAGTATAATGAGTACTACTTAGCTCAGTTACAAGAGCTTCTAAGAAGGTAACAAGAGTTAAAATGTGAACCCCTTTCAGGTATTATAAAATTAATTATTGTTGTTGTGTCAATACAGAGTTAATTTACTTATTTAATTGATTCAACATTTTATCAATATTTAGAATTCGAACATAATTTGATTAATTAAATCATTAAATTTCGTATCATCGTCTACAAATCGTTAAAAATGATTGTCCTATTATATTGCATATGATTTAGAATCAATGTTTATTATTATTATTATTATTTAGAATTGGTGAAGTTAATGTTTTGATTTGTAGATATGGGAATGTGGGAGAGATTTGGTTCGACGGAGCTAAGGGATCAAACGCAACAAACATGACATACTATTTTACAGATTGGTTTGCAATGGTGAAAGAGTTGCAGAGTTCAATTAACATATTTTCGGATGCTGGTCCGGATGTTAGATGGGTTGGCGACGAGAAAGGGCTCGCCGGGAGCACGTGCTGGTCCACCATTAATCGGACCTCGTTGTCAATCGGAGATAGTAGCATTGTTGGGTAAGTAGATATTTCTTTGAAGTCATGCAATTCAGTAAACTTTATTTCGTTTAAAGTCTTGAATTAGTTGTTTTGCAAGTGAAGCGTGTAGTTGTTGCATTATTAAGTTCGGTAAAGGTGTATATGGTCTCAAGTCGCTTTTGTTTATTTATTATAGGGGATACTTCTTCTCCCTTTTAATTTTGTTTTCCCATTGAAAAGGAAATTAGAATTAGTGTCCCCAAAAAATTAATTAAAAAGTATGCCATCCTACATTTTAAAGTGTTTTTTTTTTTAATATTATAATAATTTTGAGGTTTGGAAGTACGGATGACTGAAACTATATAATCTATAATGTATAGATGTGAAAGATAAACCATCGGACCAACTTATTTTATCAAATGTTTTTTCAAATAGAAGAAATTATTTAAATTTACTTTGAGATATGAAAATGGCTTCAACATTAAAATTCACTAGTTTTTTACTGTGAAATGGATAACTGCTAAATAACATATTTAGTATCACTATTAAAGAGACATCAGTGTCATTACTATTTTATTCAAAAAAAAAAGTGCCATTACTATTACAATACAATGTCATATAACTTTAGATTAAATAAATTAAATTGAAAAAAAAAATTGAAAAGTCATTGCAAAGCTCATTTGGAATTGAAATGGGTGTTGATTTATTGAATCCCTATTTTTTTTTATAATAATAATAATAATTATTATTATTATTATTTTATGGATTTGTGTTGGGTGTTGATTTGGTGAATGGTGTTGGCGATTTTGGGTTTGATACTGTGAACGGTGATGGTGATTTTATTCGTACTTAACATCTTAATGTACCCTCTATTTCATGGTGAATTCCGAATGTCAAAATTTATGAGCAAAAGTCATATGTGTGGCCACGAAAAATGGTAATTAGTGGTCATCCCATTTCATGCAACATGTGATTATTGGTGACCTACTTTGTTTTTGTTTTGTTTTTAATTTAATTTTTATATTTATTTTTCATTTTTTTTAATTAATGTAGTTATCTCAACACGGGTGATCCAGAAGGGACTGACTGGCTGCCAGCAGAATGTGATGTTTCCATTAGAACAGGGTGGTTTTGGCACAAATCAGAATCACCGAAAGAGCTAAGTGAGCTACTTGAGATTTACTACAATTCTGTCGGTAGAAATTGCCTTTTGTTACTAAATGTGCCACCCAATACAACTGGTCTGATATCAGAGTCCGACGTTCAAAGATTAAAAGAATTTAGAACCGCCATTGACACAATATTTTCTACAAATTTGGCTGAGAAATGCTTGTTGGAAGCCAGTAGCCAAAGGGGAGGAAAAGGTGGCGGTTTTGGACCTGAAAATGTGGTAGATAGTGATCATTTGTGGACTTATTGGGCCCCAGGAGACCACCATGATCAAAATGATGATGAGCATTGGATTGAAATCAGAGGGCCAGATAAAGGGTTGAGATTCAATGTGGTTAGGATTCAAGAGGCGATAGGTCTTGGTCAGAGGATCAAAAGGCATGAAGTTCACGTGGATGGTAATGTGGTAGCCAAAGGCAGCACAGTAGGGTACAAGAAGCTTCACAGGCTTGATAGTGGTGTTGTTAACGGGCAACTTGTGAGGATCAAAATCAAGGAATCAAAAGCAGTGCCTTTAATTTCATCAATTGGTTTGCATTTTGACCCTTACTGGCACCCAAAAAATGTGCAATGAATTCAAATTATGGGGTAACTTTTAGGTGCCCTTTTTTAGTTGCACGTGTGTGAGGGCCATGCTGTTTCTGTTAGATTTCTTTGTCGTGCGTTAGTAAAGTCACAAAAAACATAAATCCAAATGAAATTCCCAGTGTTACAGATGACGTACTGAATAGTTCAGTGAAGTGCATAGTCTGTCGAAACTTGAAGGTTGTAACTATTTGTCACTTTAATTCATTTCATTTTTTTTTTTAATATTTACAATATTGTTTTTTTTTTTTCTCTTAAACAAAAACAACTTCATTTAAAGATCCGAAAATATATAAAGTTACAAGTTGACTCGACAACGAGCCAAAGTTTAACTCCATATGAGGAGAAAACCAGGGCTACAAGGGTATGTGTCACCTTGTTACAAAATCTAGAAACATAATGACAATTTAAAATCATAGCATCCTTACAAACACTAGAACCAAAACTAAAAATATAATTGGAATCAGTAGCACCCAAAAGATCTTATACAAACATCCTCCAAAAACCAAAGGCAGAAACAAGAAGACTACCAAGAGACAAGCAACGCGTTTCATACCGGAACATTCCTCTACAGCAATCAGACCTTTTCCCTGAGCTTGAAAAACCATCCATAAGGCACGGTAAGACCATGATTGCAGCGTTGATATCTATCTGAAACACTTCAGATTTGCCACTATTTCTGACCATCAAAGAGACTATCTACTATTGATTTCTAACCAACATCTGAAAGAAAAACAACAAAACTAGAACAAAACAGGTTCTTTGAGCCGAATCTAGTTATCTAAAAACCCCCAAACCAAAGAAATCTTTAGAGAAAAATAAAAAAAGAAGAACCACATCGAAAATCGGGAGAGGAAGTAACTAAAGGACTTGAAAAACTACCTAGATTTAACCGGAAACCACCTTCTACGGTACTCTCTCTCTATAAGGATGAGAGGATTTTCTCTCTCTAGAGAAGAAAAGAGTATTAGAGAAGAAGTAACGACTTCTGGTTCTCTTATATTTACAATATTGTTACACCCATTAATTTATAATTCATAGCAATATTGAATAAAAAATTAAAGAAAATTGAAAGAGTACATCCAACTATATCAGACCATCCACTAGAATTCGAACAGAGGAATCATAGTTATTTACATCCAAAAAATTAATCTGTTAGCATATGTTCTTATATCATATTTGATTCTGTATTTTATTAATCACTTTAGTAGTAGATGTATAAATCTCACCAAATGTATTTTTTAAGTTTTGTATGAATAAATTTCTTTCTTCATTATAAAAGGTTAGCATTAGACACTTGTAGTCACGATGAGTTATGATAAAATGCGACGAGGTGTGACAGCTACCTTAACATGATTAACAATTTGCAGACCAATGATCCAAATAAAAAAATATTTTTAAATCAAAACCTTTTTCCAAGAGATATTCTTCAGCTAAAAGCATGACATAATAAAATGCAAGAATGAAATATGAACCTATTTCTTGTGGAAAATTAAGAACTTTTGTCCTTTAATTAACATTTAACTTGTTTCTTAAGCTTCGAAAATTTCTTCAGAAATCCTAACTTTCAACATAGATATTTATGAATAAGAATTCAAGTATATGAAGGAGTGTTTTATCATGAAATAAAACCAACACAATTTATTTTTCCTTACATTGTTGATAAAATAAATACCATTTGTGTCAACAATGGCTAGAGTAGTTTTGATAGCCGTGATGATATTATCCATCTCCAAGCGTGAAACAAGGGTGCCATTAATCAACTGAGTAAAAGAGTCTGATTCCATCATAAGAGAACTCCAAAGCCAATCAAAACTGTACGAACAACACGAGTTTTAATGATAACAACAAAGTAAGAGGGCTATGTGCCGTTGAATTTAAACATGTGATAGTGTATGTGGTTGGCTCCGGTGGGGGTGTTTACATACTAAAGAAGAGAAATTTTATTAAAGCAAAAACAATTTAAAAAACTAGCTTAATATGACATCTAACATTTAATATGTATTCAATTTAAAGGTCAAAAGGTCAAGATAAGTGACTTTTTATTTGAACTTTTTATACTATATCAATAATTATATTGACGATTGGATTGAAAACACATCAACTATTAAATATGGAAGTAAGTTTTTAAATCAATTTTTTTAAGTTGTTTTAGCATGAACGGTGAGTCTTACTAAAATTATATATCTTATTAAAATAAAAATGTGAAAATCCCTCTAAAATTTGATTAAAATAAACACGTAACTATATAATTTTAAAATTTAATAAAAACTACTTTTTGTGGATAAAAACCCTTTCATGAAACTCTCAAACTAAAAGAGTGATTTTAAAATCAATCTTATTGTTAAATACGTACTCAAAATTTAAACAATTATAGAACCACCGGAAAATATTTGTTAACAAGCACCAAACATAAGACAATTTAATTTAGTCTAATCCTACCATTAAATGAGGGCACCATATACATATCCAAGTATAGTAGGGTTATCCTTGCACATTTTTGACATTTCACATTACTTTACATGGACTTAACGATAAGTGTGTGTTGTTATGAATAATAATAATAATTTACAAATGTATCATGATATATGTTACGAGAACCTTCAATAAAAAAAATCCTTAATTAATATCCTTTCCTGATTACTTTGTATTAGCATTTCTTTTAGCACCATTTGTTTTATCTTACACATGAAACTGATTAGCAGAAATATTTGAAAAATAGTGACTAATTGTAAAAGGGTAATTAGAGATACAAATCAAAGAGAAAATAGAGAGAATCATCAAGGTCCTTTAATGCTGATTTCCAGCAACTGATTTCATTAGAATAACTAACTAAATTTGTAAAGAGTTTATATTAATCAGCTAAGTGGAATGACACACATTTCTGATGCTACTTAACAAACTTCTAACAAATTTACTAATTTCATGGAGAGCTTGATATATGTACATGGACAATCAAGCACTCTTTCTAATTTTCTGAAGTTTTCTTGATAATCCTCTTAGCTTCTATTACTGCATACTATAAAGTCCCGTTTGGTGTGCAGAATTGGATGGGATGAGATTATCAACATCCAGAAATTAGAAAGAGCTTGTTATGCTCATACAAAGGTTTGTTTAGCTTGCACATAAATGAAGGATGATGTGCGTCAATAAGGCCCTCAGGTTGAGACATGTAAATAACTTTAGAGAGATCTCATTTCATGTCAGTTTGTTAAATGGGCTAGCCTTTTGAGACAGCTATGGTACAGACAATACGAATGGTGAAGTCCTTGACAATTGGACTAAATGTATCAAAGTAGTCAAGGCAAAGTGTTTAATGGAAACCTTTTGCAACAAGCCTGGTCTTGTACTTTGAAATGAAGCCATCTTTTGTATTTTACCATATACACCCGCTTGTATCCAACTAAATTGATGTCCCATGAGGGATAAGAGTCTAATGTTTTTGGATTGCAATAACTTCACTGCAAGAAACTCCCATGTCCATTGCAGGGTATCCATCGCGGGCCTTAAAGGGCCCACGATGGATAAGGCAAGTATAGCAGGCTTTTGGAGGCCCGCTTTTGTTGTTTGAGTATCATCACGATTAACCACTTGGATGCTGTAGAGTACTATTGAAAGACTTTCGCTCGGGCGCAACTTTTAAGGCTTGAAGTGAGGTACAAACTAAAGATTTATTTGATTTCAATGTTTGACTCTTAGACTTGGGGGTCACATGATAGTATAGCTGGAAACATGTGAGTTGCCTCGTAGAGGCAAAATCGGATGACAGTATTATTCTGCGTGACATCCGATGTGCGTGCACATCTCATTCAGTTCCATTGGATGCAGTTCTATATTATTTTATGTGGATTCACTTAATTTAGTTGACATTATCATTGTGAAATATTGGAGATCTAATTTTGTTAAGAAAATTAAAATTTAAAATATGTAAAATATGATTACTTGATTTGTTTAATTAAAAAAAATTAACAAAAAGTGGAAAAATTAATGGAGCTTGGCGTCACCTAAGGCGGAGAGCATGGCGGAAGGGAGACACGACGACGACGCTTGGGTTCAGTCTCAGTCGCGTCGCCAACGGAAATCCACCAGGTGGTACGACCACGACAGTGCCGTTTGTAGTCGACGACGGTTATTGTTCTGGTGCCAATGGCGGCTACTATTCTAGTGCCGATGGCGGCTGTTGTTTTGGTGTGGACGACGGCTGTGTTTCTGGTATCGACAACAGCTGCTGCTTCTGGTTCTGTTTTCTGGTGCTGCTTCTGATGGCGTTTGCGACCGACGACGGTGCTTCTGGTGCAATCTTCTGGGGCTTCTGGTGCCATTTGCGATCGATGGTGGGTTTTGCTCTAGTGTCGGCGACTGGTCCTACTTCTGGTACTATCTTCCGGTGCTGCTTCCAGTGGTGTCTTGGGTCAATGACCTGAGAAAGAGAGATTTTTTGACAGCTAGATGGGGAGATAGATTGAGAGTCATTACTGGGGGTATTGATTGGAATAAAATTAACTTTGCTTAGTCAGACTGTGTAATAGACCCTCTGAAATCAGACAATCACATTGATAGCCTCTATTTTTTTTTTTTTTGCCATCTTAGCTTCACAGTCAATTGAGATAGTACCATTGGAGAACTCTAATTTTACATAATGTCTATTTATTTGATGTGGCACATTAATTTTTCATAATTCATTGAATCATTGGAGATGCTCTAAGTAGTGTGAGCAGTATATAAGAAACTAACGTCATATAGTGTTGTATTCATTCAAGAAATTAATAGAATCAGAAATCAAATTTCTCTCATATCTCTAGAATCATTTTCTTAGTTTCAATCTTTTAGAATTTCAATACTTAGAGATACTATTTGCGCTCTCTTAGTTGGGCAAACTCATTATCATTTATTAATTTGAGCTAATTTTCGAATAAACAAACAAACTCAATAACTTTTATATAATACTAAAAATGGATTCTCAATCTGAAAAGCGAATTATTTTCCATGTATTTCAGTTGGTCGAGAGGCTACAGTAACAAGAATGATGCTTCATATCTCATTCCTCCTCACAACGACACTCATCTGAATTTCTATTTGTTACAACTGGATTGGTGAGCTTGACGGGATGATCATGAGATTCGTGTTCCACAATCTGAGATATAGGAATGCATTTCATATGCACATTTACATCACACTTTACACATCTGTAGATACTGCCCTTACATTTGGCTCCGCAGATAGTTTTGATGCTATTGTCTTTGAAGAATAAAAAGACGATGATAATAAAATATAATTTAATGACTTTGATGATGTGTGCCATTGTTGTATAAGTTGCTTTGCCACTTTCATTTATGATATTTTAGTTTATTATTATTATTTATTTTTTTTTTTTTAAAGTACCAGCCCGTGAGTGATTGATACAGGAAAAAACAACAATGGCAAGAAACCAGGAGCTAAAAAAGAGAATCAAATAAAATTCCAATCAAGAGAGTGCAACCGTCAGCTTTAGCTTCTCCCTTTTGGCTTGTCTCCATTAACTTCTCCTTTTTTGGGCTTGCCTCCATTCAAAGAATCTCCTCTGCCTTTTTGTTTGGTCCCCTATCTTATCATGCAACACATATTATCTCTATCAGCCATTTAAGTCCTTACTAGCGTGCCCAACAACAGTGCACCATGGTCACAAACCACAGTAACATGTCAAAGCTACGGTTTTTATTGTTTTTAACAACATTGTTTCAGGCCCAAAACTTTGCAATTTCTCGGCGTGAGCAGATTCCAACACCACCATTGCCTGTGCTACCACTTCCTTCATATTCTCAGCTGAAATGGCAACAAAGGGAAGTGATAATGTTCCTTCACTTCGGTGTGAACACATTCACCAACTCTGAATGGGGCACCGGGAAAGAGAACCCGGCTATATTCAACCCTGTAGGGCTCGACGCCAACCAGTGGGTGAGCACAGCTGTGGAGGCTGGTGTTTCCCTGATGATACTCACAGCCAAACACCATGATGGGTTCTGTTTGTGGCCATCTAAGTACACTGATCATTCTGTCACCGGAAGTCCCTGGAAAAACGGACATGGTGATGTGGTCCAAGAGCTTGTCGATGCTGCTGCCAAGGCCCGTGGAGTCGATGTGGGGTTGTATTTGTCGCCTTGGGATCGCCATGATCGAAGATATGGACATAATTTGGAGTATAATGAGTACTATTTAGCTCAGTTACAAGAGCTTCTAAGAAGGTAACAAGAGTAAAAATATGAACGCCTTTCAAGTATTATAAAATTAATTATTGTTGTTGTGTCAATTCAAAGTTAATTTATTTATTTAATTCGTTCATCCCTTTATTCGTTATATAAGTCGAATATAATCTGTTTAATTAAATCATTAAATTTCGTATGAATGTTTACAAAACGTAAAAAATGATCGTGCTATTAAATTGTATATAATTTAGAATTGGTGACTTTAATGTTTCAAATTGTAGATATGGGAATGTAAGGGAGATTTGGTTTGACGGAGCTAAGGGATCAAACGCAACAAACATGACATACTATTTTACAGATTGGTTTGCAATGGTGAAAGAGTTGCAGAGTTCAATTAACATATTTTCGGATGCTGGTCCGGACGTTAGATGGGTTGGCAACGAGAAGGGGTTAGCAGGGAGCACGTGCTGGTCCACCATTAATCGGAGCTCGTTGTCAATCGGAGACAGTAGCATTGTTGGGTAAGTAGATATTTCTTTGAAGTCATGCAATTCAGTTAACTTTATTTCGATTTAAAGTCTTGAATTGGTTGTTTTGCAAGTGAAGCTTGTAGTTGTTGCATTATTAAGTTTGGTAAAGGTATGGTCTCAAGTCGCTTTTGTTTATTTATTATAGGGGATATTTCTTCTCCTATCTTAAGTTTGTTTTGAAAACGAAATTAGAATTAGTTTCCCAAAAAAATTAATTAAAATAAAGCTAGTTTACCATCGTGCATTTTAAAGTGTTTTTATTTTTAAATAACTATTATGATAAATTTGAGGTTTGGAGATAGGGATGACTCAAACTATATAACCTATAATATGTAAGCGTAAAACGTAATCCATTGAACCAATTTATTTTATCAAATATTTTTAAAATAGAAAAAATTATTTAAATTTATATTAAGATTTATAAATAGTTTTACGAATGCTCAAATTCACACTTTTTCTCAAGAAGCGGATAATTGCTAAATAATATACTTTCTTTTTTTGAAAATGATAAATAATTTACTTGGTATCACTGTTAAAGAGACAAAAGTGTCATTACAATTACAATATAATAAATTAAATTAAAAAAAAAAAAAAAAGAAATTGATAAGTCATTACAAAGCTCATTGGGAATTGAAATGGGTGTTAATTTACTGAATCCCTATGTTTTTTTATTTTTATGGATTTGTTGTGAACGGGGATGGTAATTTTATTCATACTTCACATCTTAATGTACCCTACATTTCATGGTAGATTCCGAATGTCAAAATTTATAAGCTAAAGTCATGTGTGGCCACAAAAAATGATCATTAGTGGTCATCTCATGGCATGCAGCATGTGACATGATTGGTGACCTACTTTGTTTTTTAATTAATGTAGCTATCTCAACACGGGTGATCCAAAAGGGACCAACTGGTTGCCAGCAGAATGTGATGTTTCAATCAGAACAGGGTGGTTTTGGCACAAATCAGAATCACCCAAAAAGCTTAGTGAGCTACTAGAGATTTACTACAATTCTGTCGGTAGAAATTGCCTTTTGTTACTAAATGTGCCACCCAATTCAACCGGTCTGATATCAGAATCCGACGTTCAAAGATTAAAAGAATTTAGAACCGCCATTGACACAATATTTTCTACAAATTTGGCTGAGGAATGCTTCTTGAAAGCAAGTAGCCAACGGGGAGGACAAGGTGGTGGTTTTGGACCTGAGAATGTGGTGGACGGTGATCATTTATGGACTTATTGGGCCCCAGTAGACCATCATGGTCAAAATGATGATGAGCATTGGATTGAAATCATAGGGCCGGATAAAGGGTTGAGATTCAATGTGGTTAGGATTCAAGAGGCGATAGGGCTTGGTCAGAGGATTAAAGGGCATGAAGTTCATGTGGATGGTAAAGTAGTAGCCAAAGGCAGCACAGTAGGTTACAAGAAGCTTCACAGGCTTGAAAGTGGTGTTGTTCATGGGCAAGTTGTGAGGATCAAAATCAAGGAATCAAAAGCAGTGCCTTTAATTTCATCAATTGGTTTGCATTTTGACCCTTACTGGCACCCAAAATATGTGCAATGAATTCAAATTATGGGGTAACTTTTGAGTGCCCTTTTTTAGTTGCCCGTGTGTGAGGGGGCCATGCTGTTCTGTTTGATTTCATTGTCCTGTGTCAGTAAAGTCACAAGAGCGAAAAAGCATAAATCCAAATAAAATTCCCAATGTCACAGGTGACGTACTGAATAATTCAGTGAAGTCCACTGCACAGTTCGTCGAAACTTGAAGGTCGCAACTATTTGTCACATTAATTCGTTTCAATTTTTTTTTTTAAAATATTTACAATATTGTCACACCCATTAATGTGTAATTCATAGCAATGTTGAATAAAAAAAATTAAATAAAATTAAAAGAGTGATCCAACTATATCAGACCATCCACTAAAAATCAAACGGAGGAATCATAGTTATTTACATCCAAAAAAATAACAGAGCAATCATAGTTATTTACATCCAAAAAATAATCCATCAGTGTATTTCCTTGTACCGCATGTGACTCTGTATCTAACCACTTTAGCAGTAGGTGTATCGATCTCACCAAACATATTTTATAAATTTTATATTAATAATTTTCTTTTTTCGTTATAAAGTGTTAGTAGTAGAGGCTTGTGTTCATGATGAAATATAATAAAATGCTACAAGATGAGATGACTATTTTAACATGATTAATAATTCGGGATATTATAGAAAACCCTCCTGAAAAACAAAATAATCAAAAATTACACTCGATTTTCATTTTAATAGGTAAACTGTCCACTGTTGTTTAAAAAAACCAACCGGTGTTAACATTAAAAGGTAAAATGGTAATTTAATATAATAATTAAAATGAAAAAATGAAAAAATTTATAGAAAACTTTTAAAAAAATTAAAATTAAAAAAAAAAAAATCTTATCATCATCTTAATTTACCAATTCAACATATCAATTCCAAATCCTAAACATAAAAACACATTACCAATATCATGCAACCAACATCACAAACAACAATCCCAAAATACCAAAACAATCTAAAAATATCAAAATCCAATCAGCCAAAAACAACTCAAAAAAAAAAAAAAAACAACTCAAAAAAAAAAAAAAACCACAATCAACTCAATCAAATCCTAATTTACCAATTCAACATATCAATCCAAAATCCTAAACATAAAAACACATTACCAACATCATGCAACTAACATGACAAACAGCAATCCCAAAATACCAAAACAATCTAAAAACATCAAAATCCAATCAACCAAAAATAACTCAAAAAAAAAAAAAAAAAAAACCACAATCAACCCAATTAAATTGAACCAAGAACTGGATTTGAATTCGAACCCAAATCTGGGTTCCTTCGAACCCAGTTTTGGGTTCGAATGGAACCCAGTTTCTGGGTTCCTTCAAACCCAGAAACTGGATTCGAATTGGAACCTAGATCTGGGTTCCTTTGAACCTAGAAACTAGGTTCTAATGGAACTCAGATCTGATTCGATTCGAACCTAGAGAAGAAGAAGAGTAGAAGAAGAAGAAGAAGAAGAAGAAGAAAAAGAAGAAGAGCAAAAGAAGAAGAATCGAACCTTAGCAAAAGAAGAAGAATAAGAAGAAGAAGAAGAGTTCTAGACAAAGAAGAAGAAGACGAGCAGAAGAAGAAGATGAGCAAAAGAAGAAGAAAAACAAAAGTAGAAGAAGAATAAGAGAGAGCGGAGAGAGAAATGGATTTTGTGTGAATAAATTTTTTTTTAAAATATGTTATTTTTTATTTAATATTTTAATTAATTAATAATTTAAAGGATATTTTAGTCATTTCGTAAGTTTGAAGGGTAGAAGAGGAATTTTATAGGATATGATAAGGGTATTTTGGTCATTTCACTATTTCGAATGAAAAATGTTAACATTTTGGATGAAAAGTTAACGGTGAGAGGCGGTTCACCTAATAAAATGAAAATCATGTGTAATTTTCGATTATTTTGCTTTTCAGGGGGTTTTCATAATATCCCTTAATAATTTCTAGACCAATCAACAAAATAAAACAATATTTTTAAATCAAAACCTTTCAAACCTTTTTCCAGAGATATTTTTCATCACATAATAAAATGAAATAATGAAATATGAACCAATTTCTTGTAGAAGATTAAGAACTTGTGTCCTTTAATTTGCATTTAATATGTTTCTTGAACTTCAAAAATTTCTTCCAAAATCCTAACTTTCAACATAAATATGAATAAAAATTCAAATATATAAGAGTATTTTATCATGAAATAAAACCAACACAATTTATTTTTCCTTCAATCGTTGTTAAAACAGATACAATTTGTGCCAACGATGGGTAGACTCTACCATATGACGCCAACTAATCCATCCTGCCATCTATTTTTGGTTGTCCTAATTTGCATTGCCTAAAATTGGTTTGAATTGATTTTGACTTACTACATCTTTTTAAATGATTTCTAAGGTGACTTGTGCCATCATTTGGACCACCAATTAATTGTGATTTGCAATAATTATATATTGCTTTGATGTTGTCACCTACTTTTTCCCTTTTATAATGTTTCTAAATTCCTGGCCTTAATCTTGAGGTATTTAAATCATTAGGAGGATTAGTTAGTGTATTCAATCACCTAGTAGTAGCATGTCATTATCTTCAGAATTAGGTGTAGATATGGTGGTTTGAAGCCTAAAAAAAAAAATACATATTTAATATTAGTTAAAAACACACTAAACCAAAAAAAAAAAAAAAAAAAATCAATTTCAAATCATGAATCAATGCATAACTAAAATATACACAATTCAGTTCACAATCAAACAACTCACAACCAAAAGCAGTTACGCTTGAAACTGTTGGGAAATCATGTTCGAACCAGTTAGTGATTAACTTATAAAGTTTGGTTGTGATTGAAAAATGAATCCAATTACCTATCGTCAAAGATTAGCAGGACACTAAACAGTTCTGTTGTAGAATAAAATATTGATTAATTAATTAAAAAAGGATGAATGACTTAGTAAATCCAAGCAGAAAAGGTAAGCAAGATTGTATTCAAATTAAGAATATCTTGATCTTATCCATATTATTATTTAAAAGTAACAGTATTGGAAAACAAAAACAACTAATAAACAGATGGACCTGGACGTAGAGGGAGGGGCTTCCTTAAAGCGGAAGAAGCTGACTTTCACAGACGAGGGGGGAGGAGTAACGAAGAGAGTGAGGAGAATGGTCGCTAGTGATTCGAAGATGTATGTTGTATCGGCGGAGCCTAAGAGTCAGGCCCGCCGGGAGCCATGAGTCTGCTATGTTGGAATGTGCGCGGGATGGGGAACCCGCGTACGTTCACAGCCCTTAAAAGGGTGCTACGTCAGTATTCCCCTAGCTTAGTGTTTCTATGTGAGACTAAGTTATATGGTGATAAGGTTAATAGATTGAAGGAATTAATGGGGTATCAGGGAGGATTGGTTGTTGAGAGTGCAGGCAAGAGTGGCGGCTTAGTTATGTTATGGAAGGATGATGGGGAGGTGAGCCTTACGTCCTATTCTAAAGGGCATATTGATGTTAGGGTCAGCTTGGGGTGCGGAGGGTGCTGGCGGTTTATAGGGTTTTACGGCAATCCATTACCAGGACAAAGGAAGAGCTCGTGGGAGCTAATGAGAAGACTCAAGGGAATAGATAATCTGCCCTGGTTGATGGGAGGCGATTTTAATGAGCTTCTGAAAGCTTCGGAGAAGTGTGGGGGATCATCGAAAGAAGTGAATGGGATGCTTAGTTTTAGGCAAGCCCTGTTAGACTACGGCCTCTGGGATCTAGGCTACAATGAGCCTAAGTTTACATGGAATAATAGGAGGGATGGTTTGGCTAATGTGCAGGAACGTTTGGATCGTTTTATAGGTGACCGGAGGTGGCGAGAGGCATTCCCATGGGCGAAGGTGGATCATTTGGGTTTTAATGGGTCAGACCATAGACCGATTATGTTAACTCTCAAAGGCAGGACTCATGCCGTTGTGAGACATATGCGGAGGTTCAGGTTTGAACCTTTTTGGTTAAAAGAGGAGGATTGCAGTGCAATGGTGCAGGGTATTTGGACAAGTTCTAGTACAGTACACAATGTGCATGGCCTACAGTACAAAATGGGGAGGTGTGCGGCGAAGGCTGATGGGGTGGAGTAAAAGTCGATTTGGATCTTTGCGGAAGCGTATTGAGGGTCAGGAGTGTTTGGTGGAGCGCTTGTACAGAAGGTGTGGTTGGCCAAGGGTGATGCACCAGATAAGGAAGGCAAAACGAATTCTCGAAGACCTTCTGTCAAAAGAGGAGTTATATTGGGAGCAGCGAGCTCGAGTAGAATGGTTAGCAGCGGGAGACCGGAATACCAAATATTTTCATGTCAAGGCTTCAGCGCGTAAAAAGAAGAATGATATCGTTTGACTTGTGGATTCGAATGGTAGGGTGGAGGAGTCGAAATCTGGGATGGCTCGAATAATAGGTGACTTCTTTTCGGAGATGTTTCGCTCGTCTAATCCGTCAAAGAGAGATATTGTTAGAACCTGTGATCCAATTCAGTCGTCGCTTTCAAGTGAACAAAGTGAGGAGTTGCGAGAGCCTTATAGGGAGGAAGAAATCAGATGGGCAGTGTTTCAGCTTGGCCCATCGAAAGCTCCAGGACCGGACGGTTTCCATGCTTTGTTTTTTCAAAAAATTCTGGGAGGTGGTGGGCAAGGAATTCACGGACGTGTGCCTCAGGATTCTGAATGGTAATGGCCCGTTGCTAGACTTTAATCGAATGAACGTCGTCCTCATCCCAAAAAAGCAGCAGGCGGTGGCCTTGAAGGACTTTCGTCCGATCAGTCTGAGTAGTGTTATGTATAAGGTAGTGACGAAAGTTATAGCCCAGAGAGTGAAAAAGGTGTTGCCAATTGCTTATCTCATCAAATCAGTCGGCCTTCGTTCCAGGTAGGCAGATTGTGGACAACATTTTGCTCTCCTTTGAGTTACTGCATTCCCTTAATCAGCGGCGGAAAGGAAAGAGTGGTTGGATGACTTTGAAGCTAGATATGTCAAAAGCATATGATAGGGTGGAGTGGGGGTTTCCTAGAGGCGATGCTTACGAAGATGTGCTTCCCGCAATCGTTGGTCAGTCTCATAATGAGGTGTGTGACCACGACGAGTATATCTGTTCTCCTGAATGGGGAGTCGGCGATCGATATTAACCAACAAGGGGTCTTCGACAGGGATGTCCATTATCCCTTTACCTTTTTCTCTTGTGTGCAGAGGCCTTCTTAAGTGGTCTCCGGAAAGCAGAGAGAGGGGGGTAGAGGCATTAGGATGAGATGTGTTAAGGCGAGCTCCTCTCATTAGCCACCTATTCTTTGCAGATGACAGTATCCTGTTCTGTAAGCGTCGATCACCAACTGTGGCTTAATTTGAAGAGGTTATCAGGTCCGTATTGGGCAAGGTTCGGGGCAGTGCGTCAACCTAGAGAAATCCTCGATTGCTTTCAGCCCAAATGTGGGTGAACGGTTAAGGAGGGATATCCAGAGCAACCTTAGGGTGGCAGATGGGAAAGGATACGACAAGTATCTCGGTATGCTGGCTCTTGTTGGCAAGAATAAACGGAAAACTTTTAATGTGATCAAGGAAAATGTGTGGGAGAAGCTTTGTGGCTGGAAAAATGGGGCTGTTCTCATTAGGTGGCAAGGAGGTTCTAATCAAAGCCGTTGCCCAAACGATTCCTATCTACGTTATGAACCTTGTTTAGGCTGCCAGGGAGTTTATGTAAGGAGTTAGGGTCGCTTACTTCTAGGTTCTGGTGGGGTGCCAAAGGTGAGATGAGGAAAATTAGTTGGGTGAGTTGGGAGAAGATGTGTCTTCCTAAGTGTAAGAGTGGGCTCGGATTTAAAGATCTGGTGGCTTTCAACCAGGCCCTTCTGGCGAAGCAGGCCTAGCGTATCTTCAAGGATCTTGAGTCGCTGGTATCTCGTCTCCTGAAGGCCAAGTATTTCCCGAATGATGAGTTTTTGGTTGCTGGTCAAGAAACGGGGGGGTTCCCATGTGTGGCAGAGCATCTTGTGGGGTAAGGCATTGCTATGGAAGGGGCTAAGATGGCAGGTTGGAGATGGCAGTTCGATTAGAGTCTTCAAGAACCCGTGGTTGCCATGAAAGTTCAATTTCAGGCCTATCTCAAGTGGTGTGGGTATGGAGGTGAGAGCTTCAGACTTAATTGATAAATGGAATAAGTGTTGGAACCTGTCAGCTCTCAACCATCTTTCCTTCCGGTGGACGTAGAAGTGATCCTAGGGGTCCCCCTTAGTATGAGACAAACGAAGGATAGGCTCCGGTGGCACTACGATAAAAAAGGGCTTTACTTGGTCAAGAGTGGCTACCACCTCGGGAGGCAACTCTCAGCGGATGTCTCGCCAGCTTCCAGTACGGCGGGTGGAGAGTGGTGGCAGCTGTTATGGAATCTTGCTATTCCTCCAAAGGTCAAGATTTTTGTTTGGCGTGCATGCAACAACGGCCTTCCGGTCAAAGTGAATCTGGCAAGGAAGGGTGTGATCGCAGAGGTAGGTTGTTTTTTGTGTTGCAAGGAGGTTGAGTCGGCTGAGCACGCTCTAATGAGGTGTATTTTCGGTTCGGCATGTCTGGGAAGAGTTCCAGGGGATTAAGGGTGGTGCAGTGCTGGATTCAGGTTCCATCTTGGATCTGGTGGATGCGGTTAGGAGTAAGGGGTGTAAGAAGGTGGTCGAGCTGATGTGTGTGACTTTATGGTGTATCTGGAATAATAGAAATGCCGCTCTCCAGGGTCTCAGGACACGCTGTTTGGCTGAAATTGTGTAGTGGGCTGGTGCGGTTCTTGCTGAATTCCAGTCTACTGGTGAACGCCTCATTTGCTCCCCAGGCTGGGTGCCGGTTCTGCGTGCTCCTCCGGAGTGGTGCCCTCCATCAGCTGGGTGTTTGAAGCTGAACACTGATGCAACGGTAATTCCTGGTAAGTGCTGGTTTGGTGTGGGAATTGCTATCAGGGATCATTTGGGGTTTGTGGTGGCTGCGGAATCTCGGCAGATGCAGGGCTGTTTTTTCACCTGCAATTGGGGAGTTACTGGCTGTAGAGAAGAGCTGTCTTTGGCGAAGGAGTTTGGGTTTCGTATTCATACTGTCGAAGTTGATGCATCTAATGTGGTTAAGGATTTAATCTCAGATTGTGACCAGTGGGGAGACAATGGTCTGATTATTAGAGATATCAAATATCTAAGTAGTGAGGTAGGCGTGTCGTTATGCCAAGTCATCCCTAGGTTGGGGAATCGCTTGGCCCATTATCTCAGCTCTTTTGCTTTGTCCCTTCTGAGGTGCGGCGGTGGCATGACGTCACTGTAGACTGTATTTGTTTCTGGTTGTGTTTAATTGACAGTCTTTTCAAAAAAAAAAAAAATAGATTAATAAAAGAATTAGAAAGAAAGGATTTTTTTTTTTTTTTTTTTTTTTTTGGAGAATGACAAAAACAGTGGACCAACTTTCTTTTGAAAAAAAAACAAAAAAGAAAAACAGTGGACCAACAGCACCTTGAAAAAATATTATATCCTTCACGCCTTTTATAACTTGTGCCAGCGTGTGGTTGCTCTTGAAAGATACCATCTTTTGCAACACACCTAATTCACATATTCAGGATGTCCTAATATCGCCGAAATTTTACAATATATACGAAAGCAACAGCTTTAAACTAAAAAAAAGAAAATCACCACTAGGATAAAAATGGGTACCAGAAAACAAAGTCAATTAAACCTGCTCTCAATCCACCAACCACCACGAGGAGAACGGATAGAAAAGAACTCATATGGAGAGACATAACGGAGAGACAAGAGAGGAGAGACGCAGTCGTCGGCACCCGGTTACGAGACAAGCTTGACAGCGGCGAAGGGTTGCGAGGTAGGTTGGTGTGGTGGTGTGGGTCAGTGAGTGAGAGAGGCTGATTGCTAAGAAGGTCAGAGAAGAGAGTCAGAGATAGAGATTGCTGGCAGTGGAATGGTGGGAAGTGTGGCTATTAGGTTTTTTTTGTGCTATTTATAAATCGGGTTACCGAGGGTGGGTTGGGCAAAAAAGTTTGCCCGTTCCTGACCCGGTAACGCGGCCGGATCAGTTATTTTACTCCAAACCCGCCCCAATCAAATAGGATTTTTTCGGGTTTGGATCGGATCAGGTGCTTTTGCCATCCCTAGGATAGAGTAGTTTGATAGCCAGGGTGATATTATCCATCTACAGCGTGGAATAAGAGTGCCGTTAATCAATTGAACTACAGGTAAAAGAGTTTGATTCATCATAAGAGAACTCCAACATCAAAAGCCAATCAAATTTCATCATAAGAGAACTCCAACATCAAAAACCAATCAAACCTGTATGAACAACCGGAGTTTAATAATGACTACGAAGTAAGACGGCTAGGTGCCGTTAAAATTTAAATATGTGATAGGGTATGTGGTTGGCTCGTGTGGGGGTGTTTACATACTAAAAGAAAAGAAATTTTATTAAAACAAAAGCAACTTAAGAAGTGGACTTCAATATCTAACTTTTGGTGTGTATTCAATCCAAATATCAAAAATAAAGATAAGTGAGTTTTAGTTGAACTTTTTATGTCAAAGAATTATTTTGACCCTTAGATTGAAAACACATCAATTATTAAATATGAAAATAAGTTTTTAAATCAATTTTTTAAGTTGTATTAGTGTGAGTAGTGAACTTTATTAAAATTATATTTTTATGTAAAAATTTGAAAAATCCCTATAAATTTTGATTAAATAAACACATAAAAACTACTTTTTGTGGATAATACCCTTTCATGAAACTCTCAAACTAAAAGAGTGATTTTAAAATCAATCTTACTGTTAATAAGTACTCAAAATTAAACATTATGGAACCACCTGAGAATATTAATTTGTTAACAAGCACCAAACATAAGACAATTTAATTTAATCTAATCCTACCTTAAATGAGTGCACCATATCCATACCCAGGTGTAGTAGGGGTTATCCTTGCACATTTTTAACATTTCACATTATTTCACATAAACTTAATGATTACGAGAACCTTAAATAAAAAAATCCTTAATTAATATCCTTTCCCGATTACTTTGTAGCTTAATTAGCATTTCTTTAGCACCATTGTTTTATCTTACACACGAAACCAATTAGCACAAATATTTGAAAATAGTGACTAATTCTAAAGTGTAATTAGAAATATAATCAAAGAGAAAATAGAGAATCATCAAGGTCCTTAATGGTGATTTCCAGCAACTGATTTCATTAGAATAACTACTAAATTTATATAGAGTTTATATTAATCAGCTAAGCTAAGTAGAATAACACATATTTCTGATGCTAATTAACAAACTTCTAAAAAGTTTCCTAATTTCATGGAGAGCTTGACATATGTACATGGACAATCAAGCACTCTTTCTAATTTCCTGATGTTTCTTGATAATCCTCTTAGCTTGGATTACTGCTTCTACACTATAAGATCCCGATTGTTGTGTAGGATTAGATGAGATAAGATGAAATTATCAAGAAAACATCAGGAAATTAGAAAGAACCCAGATGAGTTGCACCTCGTTTATGGTCATACGAAGGTTTGTTAAGCTTGCACATAAATGAAGGATGATGTGCGTCAATAAGGCTCTCAGGTTGAGACGTGTAAGTAACTTTAGAGAGGTCTTACTTTAAGAAAGCATTATTAATGTCAATTTGTTAAATGGGCTAGCCTTTTGAGACAACTATGGTAAAAACAATACGAATGGTGAAGTCCTTGGCAACCGTGACCTAAATGTATCAAAGTAGTCGAGGCAAAGCGTTCAATGGAAACCTTTTGCAACAAGCTTGGTCTGTACTTTGAAATGAAGCCATCTTTTGTATCTAACCATATAAGCCACCTGTATCCGAATTAAATTCATATCAATTGTTTGAGGGATAAGAATCTATATGTTTTTGGATTGCAATAATTTCAGTACAAGAAAATCACATATCCATTACAGGGTATCCACCGGGCCCACGATGAATAAGGCAAGTATAGTGGCCTGTAGAGGCCCGTTGTTGTTGTTTGAGTATCATCGCATTTAACCACTTTGAATGCGGTATCGAAAGACTTTCGTTTCGAGTGCAACTTTTAAAGCACGGATGAGGTAGAAACTAAAGATTTAAGGAAAAATCCAAAAAACTCCTGAAACGAAAATAACATTAATTTATCCCCATATTTGAAGATATTAGTCAAAAACACCCATGCTGTCTGCGAAAAGCGATTTCCATCAAGATTTTTAGTGGTTTTGTGATAAAAGTAATTAAAAGACCAAAATAACCCTTACCATATTAAAAAATAAAAAAAAAATATATTCAATGATCAAACTACTCTTGACAACCAAATAAAAAATAAAATTTTTGAATTTACAATTAAAATAATAAATTATAATTTTAAATAATGTAAAATAATAATAATATTTAAATAAAAATTAATTAAATTAAATTTAAAAAATCCATCAAATTAAATAAACCAAAAGATGAAGATGTTCATAAAAAAATTTAAATTTAAAAAGAATAAAAATATAAATATAAATATAAAAAAATAATTAAAGATGATAAAAATGAAAAAAATTACAAAATAATAAAAAAATAAAAATGAATAATAACTATACCAAATAAATATAATAGATTTAAATTTTAAAATTAATTAAAAATTAAAAAAAAAATTAAAATTTGAAAAAAAAAAAACAAAGATATAGATCGTAGTAGCGATCTCCACTGTCCATCAAGGTCGACGGATGGTGGAGATCCCATCTTCACTTTTTTTAAAAAAAATTAAAAATTAAAAAAAAATAATTTGGTGAATAAATTAAAAAAAAAAAAAGCTAAAACCAGAGGTTTTTTTTTTTTTTTTAAAAAAGAAAAAAAGAAAAAGATCAATATCCAATTGGATCTCCACAGTCCATTTCATCAATGGACAATGAAAATCTAATCTGAATAATATCTCCATCTACCCAGAAGAATTCGAAGGAAACAAAGAAAATGGAAAAAAAAAAAATAAATCTTCCTCAACATCTTCATCCCAATTCACCTGAAACCTTAAAAATAGCCTCAACCATCATCTGTCCATCATCAATCAATCTCCCAAATCAACCTAGATGATTCCCAAACACATGAACTTCGCATATCATAAATGAACCTTATAAACTCCAATAACGACATCAAATAACAATCATACAAAACCACAATCAATTCCACGATACAACAAAAAAAATATTCACAATTCATCATAAACTCAATTAATAACTAAATAAAAATGAAAAAATAATACTTTATTCAACCATCACCATACGACCCTTGGAATCAAACCTCAAATCACAGTGGCTACAATCCACCTCCGCACCGCCACGCTGCTTCACGACGACAGCACACAACTCGTCGTTTCTCACTGTCCTCTTCATCTTCTCCACAAACCGCATTAAGAACAACGTTTGCACGATCTGATCCATTTGTGCCATCGCACCGCTTGACGCAACAGCACACAGCCCACCACACCGCTTCAACAATAGCGGTGACTTTCCAAAACACAAGCAATGGGTGTGTTTAAGCTAGCGAACCAAAGCATGGCTTCACTCCGTCGTGGTTCGGTGGATTCGAGTCAAAGGTCACTGAACGTTTTCCCGGATTTGATGAATGGACTTGATGAATGTGGTTTTTCCAAATCTTATGATGGTTTGAGAGATTAAAAAGAAGAATAAGAGGAAAGAGAGAGTGAGTGATAAAAGAAGAAGAGAGAGAGGGAGAGAGAGAGAGTGACAGAAGAAGAAGAGAGAGACGTTTTTTTTTTTTTTTCTAATTTAGATTTTTAATTTTTTTAATGATTTTTTTTTTTTAAGTTTTAATTCAATCCAGGCTATCCAAACAATGACATTGACGATTATAGCCTCAGTCTAACAGATTCGTCATTTTCTTAATCGTTTTATTAGTTCAATTGACGGTCAGACTTTTTGGTTAATATTTTTAAAATCAGTGATAGTTTGACATTATTTTCATTTTAGGGTTAAATTGATAATAACCCTTTATTATTTAAATTCAATGTTTGGCTCCTAGACTTGGTGGTCATATGATAATATAGGTGGAAACATGGGACTTAGCTGGTAGAGGCAAAATCGGGACAAAAAAAAAGTATGGCTAGCATGCTGACAAGATTGGAAAAAGTGACGGCAAGCCTTGGTATAGGTGCGATCGTTATAACATCAAGAGGTAAAACATTAGAGTTTGTTCAAAGTACCCGAATGGAACCAACATTGGTGTGACTTGGTCAAGGATAAAATGCGGTCGTTATGCTGCCGAAATTTTATTAAAAAAATGAGTTTCAAAAATGAATTTAAAATTAAAAATAAAAAAATTTCCTACGCGTTTTCAGTTTTTAAAGAAAACCCAACCCAACGATGTTTCAGAAAGTATGAAAGAGTTTAGGGTTCGCTCCACGGGTTTCGCTTAGCTCGACAAGTCGGGTCTGAGAGGGATCCGTTGGGGTGCCCGGCGTGACCTACTGGATCAGAGATAAAGGTATCCGGGTTGAGTCGCGTCATGTTTACATACTAAAGAAAAGAAATTTTAAAACAAAACAATTTAAGAAGTTGACTTCAACATTTAAACTTTGATGTGTATTCAATCCAAAGATCAAAAATATAGATAAGTGAGTTTGTAGTTGAAATTTTTATGTCAAAGAATTATCTTGACTCTGGATTGAAAACAGATCAATTATTAAATATGAAAATAAGTTTTCAAAATCAATTTTTTAAGTTGTATTAACGTGAGTAGTGAGCTTTATTAAAATTATATATCTTATGTAAAAATTTGAAAATCCCTAAAATTTGATTAAAATAAACACATAAAAACTACCTTTTGTGAATAAAAACTCTTTCATGAAACTCTCAAACTAAAAGAGTGAATTTAAAATCAATCTTACTGTTAAATAAGTACTCAAAATTTAAACAATTATGGAACCACCTGAGAATAAATTTGTCAACAAGCACCAAACATAAAACAATTTAATTTAATCTAATCCTACCTTAAATGAGTGCACCATATCCATACCCAGGTGTAGTAGGGTTATCCTTGCACTTTTAACATTTCACATTACTTCACATGAATTAATGATTACGAGAACCTTAAATAAAAAAACCATTAATTACTATCCTTTCCCGATTACTTTGTAGCTTAATTAGCATTTCTTTTAGCACCATTTGTTTTATCTTACACACGAAACCAATTAGCACAAATATTTGAAAAATAGTGACTAATTGCAAAAGTGTAATTAGAAATATAAATCAAAGAGAAAATACAGAATCATCAAGGTCCTTTAATGGTGATTTCCAGCAACTGATTTCATTAGAATAACTAACTAAATTTATATAGAGTTTATTAATCAGCTAAGTAGAATAACACATATTTCTGATGCTAATTAACAAACTTATAAAAAGTTTCCTAATTTCATGGAGAGCTTGACATATGTACATGGACAATCAAGCACTCTTTCTTATTTCCTGATGTTTTCTTGATAATCCTCTTAGCTTGGATTACTGCTTATACACTATAAGATCCCGTTTGTTGTGTAGGATTAGATGAGATAAGATGAAATTATCAAGAAAACATCAGGAAATTAGAAAGAACCCAGATGAGTTGCAAATCGTTTATGGTCGTACGAAGGTTTGTTTAGCTTGCACATAAATGAAGGATGATGTGCGTCAATAAGGCTCTCAGGTTGAGACGTGTAAGTAACTTTAGAGAGGTCTTACTTTAAGAAAGCATTATTAATGTCAATTTGTTAAATGGGCTAGCCTTTTGAGACAACTATGGTAAAAACAATACGAATGGTGAAGTCCTTGGCAACCGGACTAAATGTATCAAAGTAGTCGAGGCAAAGCGTTTAATGGAAACCTTTTGCAACAAGCTTGGTCTTGTGCTTTGAAATGAAGCCATCTTTTGTATTTAACCATATAAGCCCACCTGTATCCGACTAAATTCATATCAATTGTTTGAGGGATAAGAATCTATATGTTTTTGGATTGCAATAATTTCAGTACAAGAAAATCACATATCCATTACAGGGTATCCACCGGGCCCACGATGAATAAGGCAAGTATAGTGGCCTGTAGAGGCCCGTTGTTGTTGTTTGAGTATCATCGCATTTAACCACTTTGAATGCGGTATTGAAAGACTTTCGTTCGAGTGCAACTTTTAAAGCATGGGATGAGGTAGAAACTAAAGATTTAAGGGAAAAATCCAAAAAAACCCCTGAAAACGAAAATAACACCAATTTATCCCAATGTTTGAAAATATTAGTAAAAAAACCCCCTGCTGTTTGTGAAAAACGATTTCCATCAAGATTTTTAGTGGTTTTGTGACAAAAGTAATAAAAGACCAAAATACCCTTACTATATTAAAAAATTAAAAAAAAAATTATTCAATTATTAAACTACTCTTTGACAACCAAATCAAAAATAATTTTTTTTTGAATTTACAATTAAAATAAATAAATTATAATTATAAATAATTAAATAATAATTATTATTAAAAAAAATTAATTAAATTAAATTAAAAAAAAAATCCATCAGAATTAAATAAAACCAAAAGATGAAGATGTTCATAAAAAATTTAAATTTAAAAAGAATAAAATAAAAATAAAAATATAAAAAATAATTAAAGATGATAAAAATGAAAACAAATTACAAAATAAATAAAAAATAAAAATGAATAACTAACCAATAAATATAATAGATTTAAATTTTAAAATTAATTAAAATTTGAAAAAAAAAAATAGAGATATAGATCGTAGTAGCGATCTCCACTGTCCATCAAGGTCGACGGATGGTGGAGATCCCATCTCCACTTTTTTTAAAAAAATTAAAAATTAAAAAAAAAATAATTTGGTGAATAAAGTGAAAAAAAAAAACAAAAAAAAAAACTAAAACCAGAGTTTTTTTTTTTTAAAAAAAAATGGAGATCAATATCCATATTGAATCTCCACAGTCCATCTCATCAGATGGACAATAAAAATCTAATCTGGATATTAAATCTCCATCCACCCAGAAGAATTCGAAGGAAACAAAGAAAATGGAAAAAAAAAAAATCTTCATCAACATCTTCATCCTAGTCCACCTGGAAACCTTAAAAATAGCCTCAACCATCATCTGTCATCATCAATCAATCTCCCAAATCAACCCAGATGAACCCCAAACACATGAACTTCACATATCATAAATGAACCTTATAAGCTCCAATCACAACATCAAATAATAATCAATACAAAACCACAATCAATTCCCCAATACAACCAAAAAATATTCACAATTCATCATAAACCCAATTAATAACTAAATAAAAAAATCAATTAATAACTAAATAAAAATGAAAAAAGAATACATTTATTCAACCATCACCATACGACCCTTGGAATCAAACCGCAAATCAACAGTGGCTGCAGATCCACCTCTGCACCGCCAGGCTGCTTCACTATGGCAGTACACAGCTCGTCGTTTCTCACTGTCCTCTTCATCTTCTTCACAAACTGCATTAAGAACAACGTTCGCACGATCTGATCCATTTCTGCACCGTCGCACTGCTCGACGCAACCAGCACACAGCCCACCGCGCACCGCTTTAACACAGCGGTGACTTTCCAAAACACAAGCAGTGGGTGTGTTGTGAGCATGGCGAACCGGAAGCATGGCTTCACTCCGTCGTGGTTTGGTGATTTCGAGCCAAAGGTCACTGAACGTTTTTCCAAATCTGATGAATGTGGTTTTTCAGATATTATGATGGTTGAGAGATTAAAGAAGAAGAATAAGAGGACGGAAGAGAGAGAGTGAGTGATAGAAGAAGAAGAGAGAGAGGGAGAGAGAGAGAGAGTGACAAAGAAGAAGAGAGAGAGACGTTTTTTTTTTTTTCTAATTTAGATTTTTAATTTTTTTAATGATTTTTTTATTTTAAGTTTTTAATTCAATCCAGTTATCCAAACAATGACATTGACGATTATAGCCTTAGTATTAACGGATTCGTCATTTTCTTAACCGTTTTATTAGTTCAATTGACGGTCAAACCTTTTTGGCTAATATTTTTAAAATCAGTGATGGTTTGACATTATTTTCATTTTTAGAAGTTAAATTGATAATAACCCTTTATTATTTAAATTCAATGTTTGGCTCCTAGACTTGGTGGTCATATGATAATATAGGTGGAAACATGGGACTTAGCTGGTAGAGGCAAAATCGGTACAAAAAAAAAGTATGGCTAGCATGCTGATAAGATTGGAAAAAGTGACGGCAAGCCTTGGTATAGGTGCGATCGTTATAACATCAAGAGGTAAAACATTAGAGTTTGTTCAAAGTACCCGAATGGAACCAACATTGGTGACTTGGTGAAGGATTAAATTTGAGAGAGGATTTAGAAAGAAATGTAGGTGGTAAAACATGGGAATGATATTTCAAAAAAAAAAAAAATTAGGAATGAACAAGGATAGTACTAAATATATTTGCTTGTATGAAATTTCAAGCTCAATTGTATTCCACATGCCTGGAAATGAATATTTTGCCAGAGGAGTTGAGACTTTTGTAGCTTTTGTGAGAAGTATTATAACTAAGAAATGTACACTTAGAGGAGTGACCCATTATCAGTTTGTAAGAATTTGATTTCGTAATAAAGCTACAACTCCACATGCTTTTTAAAGCGAAGAAAGGTTGATAAAGTTTCTGATTTCAACTTAAGGGGATAAAACCAAGTAAAATCTAGTGCGGTCTATCAACAAAAATATTTGATATCTATAACCCTCATTGGATAACTTAGGAGAGAGGCCCCTATATATCTAAGTATACCAACTCTAAAGGATGCTTCACAATAATGTAATTTGAGCGAAAAAAAGATATTAGTGAACCTGTCTGAGCTTGCAAAGTCACAAAAATCAAATTCTGCATCCAAATTCTTAAACGCAGATTACTAGCAGTTAAGGCAACAAACGATATTTATTGATATTACTAATTGATGCAGGTAGCGATGGAGTTGTTGTATTATTACACAAAGAGGTTTCATTACGCATAAAAAAAGAAGAACAAGTAGGAGCCAAATTTGAGAACCTCTTGGAGCTTGTTTTCTAAAGTAAGTGGAGTTGAAAAAAAGCCTCCATTTAGTTGGTCTCCAAGTAAAATTATTCTTCCTGCAACTTGTCCTTGAACACAAAATGGTCATCATGAAACACTTCATAAAGTTGGAAACGCTTAGCAAGTACTGGTTTGAGGAACATGCAAGACATTATTCAAAATTAGAGGCTTGTAAGGTAGAGTATGTGATTTAACAATGATATTGCTTATGTGAGAGATGTTCAGGAACTCACCATTACTACCTACCATTTTATCTTTGCATGTATATCTCATCTAATTGACAAATTGCTTAGATTAGGACTGACGAGGCTGGTTGCACATGGGTCCACAAACCAAGAGGGGTCCAAAATGATTTCCGGAGTAGCATGGAACTAGAGTTTTGATAAAAATTAGCCTGCAACTAACATGTTATTTGCTCCAGTTCCATTTCCTTGTTGGCCTTGGTAGGTGAGATTGATTGAGGTTGATAAGAAAACAGCCAAACATGTGATAACACTAGAAAACTATATGACCAATCCTACAGTAAATTTTGCAGTTGATTTTATGTTGATTTTTACCAAATCGTCCTCCCTTATTTCTTCCACGAAAACCAAAGTTGTTTCCTCCTGTCTAGATTGATTATTTCCTTGTTAACCCTTCCTATCACCAAAATTAGAGGCATAGTTGACCAAGATATTGTTACTCAAGCCAATGTGAGAGGTGACATTGAGTCGTTCAATCTTCGCTTATGTGGCAGGAACAAGTGCCATGCATATCGAAGAGTCATTGTTTTTTTTATTGCAAAGAGAGAACAGTCATGGCCCAACGCCATTGAGCAAACTCAAATTATGTTATTGTCAGTCACAACTTGACCAATTGCCATCAATTCAGCAATTTGTATAACTTCAACACATAGTCAAAGATAGAGATTGAAGTTGTTGCTTGAGCTGAAGAATATGCGCCATGGATTATTAAAGCCTCTCTAGAGTAGCTAGACTAAGTTTTAAGGGAGCTAGGTAGAACAATGTGCCATTTGACTAAGAATTTCATTAAGTGAAAAGAGCCAGCAGAAGAGTGAATTCATTACAGATGTGTGATTTTGTTTTGGAATCAAGTGTTGAACCTTCATGAACATGTGATTAGTCAAACTTTTGCGGAGGAGCTCATGTGTTAGAGATAAGACATTCAGTCCAAAGGCATGAATTGCAGAGAGGAGATGAGCTTTCCAAAAATCGTAATTGTTGCTGTTGACTTTAATAGGAAAATTGGAGTATTAGTGACTTTGCAATTGAAGAATATATATCAAACATGATAAAAAGATTTGTTGAGATTGCTTTGTGATTAATGAGCAGGAGACAAAAATGAGCAATTGTCTCGCAAGATCTCCTATCAAATTTATATATCAAATATTGATATTTCTAAATTTTGATAAATTGTTATGGTATTTATATAAATTGGACATGTGCTTAAGATCAAATACAACCTTATCAACCAACCGTATTTAACTGAAAACATCTATTTAATTTAAACTTAATTTTAAAAATTGAATTTAAATTAAATTATAACAAAATAAAGTAAATTAAAAAATAATTAAATTATTGGGCTATGAAATCAAGCCCAAGAGCTCAAGGCCCCGCCCCACCATATGTATATATCCAGTTGGAGAAAGTACACTCATTTGCCTATATAAAGGGTAGAAGGAAGGAAGTGTTACTTTTCCAACGTAGGACTGAAACACAGTATACAACCTTTTACTTTACAACAAATAGTGTACCACTAGCAGTCTTATCCTGTCATGATGGTTTAATCATAAAATGATCCTCCAATATTGCATAATCACTATAAGATTAAGTAAAACATATCACCAAACCAAATACAAACACATAATTGCACAAAGGAGCGAGTAACATACAATACAATCATTTCGAAGTGGTAGACCAAACATATAATCAACCATATATGTGGAAACTATATATGGATCAATCTTGGAATGGCGCGGAGATGGAGACCCCCCTTGATTACAAGAGTGAGTGTTGTATCATATGGGACCGGTTTCTTTTCATCGCTCAGCTTGAATACATAACTTGCTAACAAAATCATACAGAAGATCTTCATCTGCCTGTAAGCAAATTCCTTCCCTAAACAAATTCTTGAGCCAGCCTGGCAATTTATACAAATGAATTAAGTTTGAGATGTTTGCAAAAAATTAACTCAACTTTCCAAAATGTGAGTATTCATATTACCTGGAAGGCTGTGAACTTGAAGGGGCTTTCCGGATGGAAGCGACCACTTTCACCAAGCCAGCGTTCTGGCCGGAATACCTCAGCATCATTACCCCATAAATTTTCCATCCTACCCATTGCATAAGGTAGATATATAACCAGTCTCCTTTATCCACTTTGAAGCCATCTGGCATTGTATCATCAGAAAAACATAGTTTTCCGTCCTGTTACAAAATCCAAAATTATTATTTCAAATTAGAGTATTTGCGAGTGTTATATCTAATATGTGTATGTAAGAACGGAATTTTCTCCTTAGAACCGTCTTGAGTTTTGAAGTCAGGACAAGACTTGTGAGACATTGATGAAAAAATAAATCTAGGCAGAATAAGATGAATGTAACAGCTAATGACTAAAGAGTATGATACGTATGTTTTTATGTACTTACCGCAGGAACTGGAGAATAGAGTCTAAGAGTCTCAGTCAAAGCTGCATGGAGATACTGCATCTTGTCCAGAGTGTTTTCAGTTATGTTTGCTGCAAGTTCATCAATGCTTGAATTATGATTCACTTGGGTTGCTTCTATCACTTCCCTTGCAATCGTTTCTTGTATATCGGGTGCTTGCACATCATATAGAAAAAAGAGGACAGAGTGGAAGATGTTGTGTCTTTGCTAGCCATTAGTAAATTGATAATAATGTCTCTCAAATACTTTGCATCGGTCTGTTTCGCTTCCCACAAATCTTGACAGAACGTCTTCTTTCAACATCTGTCATTTAAGTGTTATGCTATAAATTATGGACGTATAATAAGCGTTGAGCTAAATTAGATGGTTCGTGCAAGAATTATATATATATACTCACTCGTAAATCATCATGGGAATTTTGCACTTGTTCATTTTGCTTTTGATTATTTTGTATACAAATTCATCAACCTCCTTAATACACTTCCTCAACGTTGCCTCTGATCCAATGTTGAGGAACCGCTTAATCTTCCAAGAGGAATCAACAGCCCGGCATGCGATGAGTGATCTAGCAGAATCAAAAGCGTCGGAGAAACGAGTACCTTCTTCAAATGTTCCACACATAACATCCAGCTCTACACCAAGTAACACTTTAAATGCCGAGTCTAAGGTTGCTTTCACAAAGAGATCCTGCCAACAAACACCATCATAACCTAATGGAAATCAATTCAAAAATTGATTTTTTTTTTTTTTAAAAAAAATTATTTATTGATCAGCTAAGAAGATCATACTTGAATATCAATGGATCGATTTGAGGCTGAGGCTTCAGCTATTATTCGGGCAAGTTTTATCGCGTTGGTTTTAGCAACTACATTGCTAAAATCCCTCAGTGTCCGGGTGGAGAATTCATGGTTTGATAACTTCCTTTGCTGTTGCCATTTTTCTCCATCTACATTGAAGATTCCTTCACCCAGTAGATCTATCAAAGTGGTATCATTATTCCACCTCTGCTTCCATGACAAAATGCAAAATTAGAATCTGGGATATTCTCAATAATGTATTAAATTAAAGGTATAATTTTCTAAATACGTTTTTCTTGTATAAGCATATGCTGTTTTTAGAGGGCACTTTTGTTGTTGAAATTTCAATATCATTCAGCTTTCTATGCTGAGTAGCTTCTTGCTTTATTGTCGTGGAAGAGCCTTCAAATAGAGGCTACAACTATATATGGTTTGAGTCAATGACTGTAATGCTATTTCTTTGATCAATAAAAAAGATACTGTCCTCAGTATTTCTGTTATCTTCTGAGGTGAAATTTACTCATATTTATAGAGATTGCAATTATATTACTAATTATCTAGCTAATTACTTTGGCCTAAGTTCCTCTACTCATCTCTTGCTAGATCAGCTTTGTGTTTGGGGGTATATCATGCATTCATGCTGCATTGTTAACACGCTGGTAAATTTTAGATAGGTTACATGAATATTTCTAGCAAGTTGCGCATCACGTGTATGGTTTATAGATATATATATATATATATATATATATATAGATATGTTGGTGTTAATTTTTTATAGGGTAAAATTCATTACGTCCTCTTGACTAGCCGTTGTTTTATTTTATATTTTTCCGTTAGTAATAACATAGTCTATACAATTTAAATTTCAAGAGAAAAAAATAAATAAAAGCATAGTTTCACCATCATCCTGTTATACAAATAATTATCAATTCAGTCCTTATTCTATTTTTCTTCATTAAAATGTTTTTGTAGTTTCACTTGATAATAAAAAAAGGCTCTTATTAATTGGATCAAAATAGTCTATCTAATCTTTTTTTCATTAAATTTTGTGTTCATGAGTAACAGTGTTTTGGTACTTCTATAGCTAACGGTTTTTAGGGATATATGTTTTAGTATTTTAAAGGAGAATTTATAATTTTAACAAGTTTATATATAAATTGTGTAATATTTCAATATATTCCTTTTGGAATTTTGATTAATAACATGACCAATTTAATTTGTAAGCGTTATAGGTCGGGGTATGATTGTTTTTCTCATAATAAATTAACTTTAATATTAATGCTTAAAATATAGGGGTCATGTTACTATACAATTTCTATATAGTTATAAGGAAAATTAATTGTTATTTGATTTTAATCCAAAAGTCTCGTTAAAATTTCAAGGTTCGAAAATTAAGAAATAACTAAAAATTAAATAAAACTAAATCATTCATATAACTTCTTTGTAACTATACACTTGCTAATTAAATCTATATTATATATATATAAAGGGATTAGTTTGATAAAATTAATTGAACTAAAGGCTCTAAGAATGACTATTTTGATATATAGTAAAATAAACAATAAGGAATAAACTGCCTAATGCTGCAAATGCTTGGACCAAATCAATAAGTTTATAATTAGTAAGGATGATTTTGATATTTTCTCTTAAAAAATATTGTAGAGGGACAGTAAATTCAACTGAAATTTCACTTATTGCCGATAAAAATTAAATTCATCATAAGAAATAAAATTTTAAGTATAACATCAGATTGGCATCAATTGATCATGAACATCTTAGGAGGCCGGATAAAAAAAAAAAAAAAAAAAAGGAGGGGCGAAGAAGAAGAAAAACCATACACATTGAAGCCTGATTAAAGTTTTTAGCTTCATTTGACTATCAAGATTCGAGATGATAGAATAATTTCGCAACCGGAGATTTTCGTACGGTTGAAAATTGCATATGAACATGAAATAAGAAAAATAAATCTCAAGTAGAGAAGATCGGAAAAAACAAAAGTGTATTCAAATAATATCAGATTAAAAAATGTTTAGGTTAGACCGATGATGTGACATTCATAGTCTAAAAAAATACGAAAGTCTAGAAATGGTATGTTCAACAAATCATAAGTTCCAACATACACAATAAAAATATCTCTGAATAATCTGCAAAATAAAATATTCATATTGATTATTTTAAAGTAACTTTGTTCGTGCGGACATGGCAAGAGACTCGGGTGAAAATTATTCCCATGACGTCATGGATGAAGTGAAATGAAACAAACCATCTTAGTGGGTTTTTACACTTTCACCTGTCCTGCTTATACTATTTGGATTTGTTCGAAATCGTTACTATTTTGATGTATTGAACATAATTCAATACATACGTATATAAATATGTAACAAATTAAGTAATATTAAATTGTCTAAAAGTATGCTCAGATTTTATATATATATATATAATGTGTAGAAAATTTATATATAATAAAAAATGTTTTCTTCCGATCCTATGGTCAATGTCTTATGATAGTGGTCATAGTTATAATTTATATGAATAGGATTAAAAGAAAAAAAAAAAAAGATTGATAATTACTCTAATTCCTTAAAAAAAAAAAAAGTATTAAACATTAATAAACAAGAATACAGAGTTAAAATCAGAAAATTATAGGATAGTGATAGCGGTAGCGATGGGGTACCTTGCCATAGTTTGCAAAGTTAGTTTTGAGTATGTACTCAATATTTACAGGATCGACAGTGAGAACCTGAGCAGTTGATCCGAGGAAAACCAGGAAACCTGTAAGTTTTGTGCTTGCGTGCAAGGTCAATCCAGAAATCCTGAATCCTGTGCAAATTCTTTCGCTGCTCAAAGATGCTACCACACACCGGATGATATCTTTTTCTGCCATGGACTCTCCTCACAATCAGAGCAGCTAAGATCAACCGCCGTTAAAGTTGTTGCTATCAGCAAGAGGTTGAATGGAACCTCAAGGTCAATCATCATCATTGAACTGAATTTGATCAAAGGTTTTCATTGAGCTTTGACCCAGCTGAAAAAACACTTCCAAGCTGCCTGCTGCCGCTGGCCCCATCTTATCTTAGAAAATTCTTTTGCGTAATTCAGACGTTTCGTTAGGCAACACAAGCCGGTAAAGGCTGTCGTGGTGGTCAGGACAAGTTCAAGGGATCTAGGCAGTGCCTGTTTTTTTTCTGTGATTGATTTTGACCCTTCTTGGCACCCAAAATCATGTGCATGACTTTTGACTTATGAGTAGTTGATTAGAATTTAACACAAAATGTGTCAAATTATTGATCAAATGTATAATAAATTTCAACTTCAAACAATTAAACAAACGAATACATAAACTTTCATAAAATTCACAATATATATATATATATATATTTTTAACAAGCAACAATATAAATTTTTATTTAGTATTATATTATTAAAAAAAATTTAATGTTACGGTATCGTAGGTGTAAATGCAAATGTTTTTCTGCACCCAAACCCGTTCGGGTTTGAAATTTGGCATTCACACCTACCCACAAACTCATTTAATTAAATTCACTGGTTTGCGGATGAAATTGTTATCCTATAGTTGAGTTAAGTGTTTTAGGACAGATGATTCTGCCTGGTTTCCTAGGCCAGTTTTTTTATTTTCTCACTTAAAATAATAAATGGACGATTTTGTTTTGATACCTCTAATTGATATTTCAATATCCACACCATGCACACGCAAGCTTTCATCAATTGACTTTCTGTAGTCAAAGCTTAAAACATTTATTATTCACTGTGATAATTGTCTTTACCTAACTTGGTTTACAAATAAAACGTGAAAAATTTTCACTTTTGGCCAATAACAGTGAAAAAAATTGTTTTTATCCATTTTTATAACAAATTATTTTATAAAACACCCCAAAAAAATAAACTAATTGTGATCAACTTTCAATTTTTTTTATTAGATGAATCGTCTCCTGCCCGTTAACATTTCATCCAAAATTTAACATTTTCTATCCAAATCCGTAAAATGACTAAAATACCCTTGTCAAGATTCTAGAAAATCCTTATCATATCCTTTAAACTTATGTAATGATTGAAACGCCCTTAAAATTTATTAATTATTAATTAGTAATAATATTAAATAAAAAATAACTGAAAATTTTAAAAATAAAACATTAAAAAATTTAAAAAAACTGAATAAAAAAAATTAAATTTAAAAAAAAACTGAATAAAAAAAAATTTCATCCCTATTCAACATTCACCAATCATAAGTACATCTCTCTCTCTCTCCATTTCTATCTTTCTTCTTCTTTCTTCTTCTTGGTTCAAACCCAGATTCGACTGGATTCGTTGAACCCAATCAAACGAACCCAATCGAACCTAGGTTCCATGAACTCAAATTCGATTGGGTTCATCAAACCCAGATGAATTTGGGTTTGTACCTAAATATTGGATTTTTTTTTTAATTTTTTCTTAAGATTTGTTGAGATAGTGGATTGATGGTTTGATGATGATAATGGTAGATCGATGTTACTGATGGTGGGTTGATGGTGATGATGATCGGATTAAGAATGATGTTTTGTTTTTTCTAGTATATTGGTTAACAGTTGTCGATGGTTTGTCTGATTGATGTAATCACTCAAAGGTGGAGATCCAATTTCCAAATTGGATCTCCACCGTCCATTAATGTAATCACTCAAAGCTGGAGATCTAATTTTCAAATTAGATCTTTACCATCCATTAATGTAATCACTCAAAGATCGAGATCCAATTTCCCGTCCATTAAAAATAATGGACGATGGAGATCCAATTTTTTTTTCTAATTTGAAAAAAAAAAATCTTTTAATTTTTTAAATGATGATGACGTGGAAATCATTTTAAATTTTTTAGAAAATTATTAATTTTTTGTTTTTAAATTTTTTACAATTTTTTTTATTTTAAAATTATTTTAATTTTATTTTTTACAAAAATTTTACAATTTTTTTTTATCAATTTTCCTCATTTTTATTGTTTTTTAAATTACAATTTTTCCCTCAAATTTTAGCACCGGTTGGGTTTTTTAGACAATAAAGGGCAATTTACCTAATAAAAAAACCGGGGGCTAATCACAATTAGTTTACTTTTCAAGTGCTTTTCATAATATCCCTAAAAATACGCTTACTAATCAAGTTTTAATGGGATTGGTTTTTAAGTTCAATTAAAAATCGATACCGGTTTTTAAGTCCACTTAGTAGACTTAATAACTGATTCTACCCAATCGTCATCTTGATGTTGCATTTCACCAAAAATCTCTATTTTAAGCGAAATCCAAACAAATCTAACTCAAAACATTAATACCCAATATCCAAAACATTAAAAATAAAAACTCAAAAACACAAAATACTAAAAAAAACCCAACAAAACTCAAACAATCAATAAAGGAAGTCAAAAATCTCATATCTAGAGCAATAAAAAGAAGAGAACAAAGTAGGCAAGGGCAATTTGAGTGAAAGTGGGTATATGATGCAATTAATTTGTTTGAGGACTGAAAACAAATATTTTTAAAAATATGACTGAAAACAAATCTTGACATTCTTGTATTGATTTTTTTGCATTTTTCACATAAAAAATATTCTAAAAAATTATTTTTTCAAAAACCATTTAACATCTTTATAATGCATATGCTTATCACCATCACATTATATCTTAATTACAAGTTAACTATTGCCATAGCTGCCTAAAATAAGACATTGCCATAGGTTGCAAACATCACTCATTAATGTATGCATGCAACTAGTATGCACAATATTTTTTTTTTTTTTCATGTTTTATTTCATCCATGTACAAAACGGAGCTTTATAGTCACATATTTGAGCGTCTACAAGCAGATTATGCATGGCTCATTCTTGAGGTGACACTTAGATGGAGACCCCCATCAATTGCAAGAGTGAGCATTGTTCTGTACTTGACTGTTTTCTTTTCATCGCTCAGCTTGAATCTATAACATCCCAGTAGCAGCATACAAAAAGTCTTCATCTGCATGTATGCAAATTCCTTTCCTAGACAGATTCTTGGACCGGCCTGTGTCACACAACTAAATTATTAAGTCCAAGTACAACTTGATGTGCCAAAATTGTGACTAAATTTAGTTCTTGATTGTAAGTAACTAGATTGTTTCCTCACCTGAAAGGCTGTGAACTTGAAAGGGCTTTCTGATTCAAAACGACCATTTTCATTTAGCCATCTCTCTGGTCTGAATTCCTCCGCATCATCACCCCATATAAATTTCATCCTACCCATCGCGTAAGGCAAATATGCAACATAATCTCCTTTTTTTACATTAAAGCCATCCGGTAAGGTATCATCAGAAAAACACATTTTTCCGTCCTGTCACCCAAAATAAAAATAAAAAATAATAATATAATAAAGAGAAAAAAAAATAGATAAACAATATTATAACCTAATAACAAAATTTATTATATCAATTTTTAATATTCCAATAACCAAATCTAATAAAAGATAAAAATAATTAAAAATAATAAAAATAAAAACATAAATTTAATTCCACTCAAAAAACAAAAAATATTAGTCCACTCAAAATTAAACTTCTAACAATAGCATTGATTATGATATAATGTCAATTACTATAAAACGCAAAAATTGAAGCTCTCATGTAAAGGCCTAAACAATTATATAGAGCTCTCTAATATAGTGCTTACCAAAGGAACTGCTGGATAGAGCCTGAGCGTCTCAGTCAAAGTTGCATGGAGATACTGCATCTTGTCAATGTTTTCTTCAGTTATTCTGGCTGCAAGTTCTTCAATGCTTGAATTATGACTCAACTGAGTTGCTTCCATCACTTCCTTTGCAATCTTTTCCTGAATATCAGGATACTTGCATATCAAGTAAAAGAACCAGGAAAGAGTGGAAGATGTTGTGTCCTTGCCAGCAATTACAAAGCTAAGAATTATGTCTCTCAAGTACTTCGGATCCGTCTCTTTTAATTCCAGAAACCTTGACAGAACATCTTCTTTCTTGCCCTGGAAAATATGTATTTCAGTTTATTGAAAAAATATCACTAGAAAATGAATTTCAAAGTTCATTAAAGGAGTTAAAAGCTCACTAGCAAATCAGGATGTGAATTCTTGACTTGTGCAATTTTACTGTCGATGATTTTGTATACAAATTCATCAAGGTCTTTAACACACTTTCTCAGTACTGCCTCTGATCCAATGTTGAAGAACCGTTTAATCTTCCAAAAGACATCAACATATCGGTATCTGACTATTGCACTTGCTGTGTCAAAAGCTTCAGAGAACCTGGTCCCTTCTTCAGATGTTCTACACATACCATCCAGCTCTACCCCAAGTAGGACTGTGAACACCGAGTCCAATGTTGATTTCATGAAAAGATCCTGCCAATAAACACCATTATTTTTCGATTGTATCTCAAATAAATCTACAACTCTGCTTATGATATATTCAAAACCAATATGATCATACTTGAATCTCTATGGATCGGTTCGAGGCTGCAGCTTCTGACACTACTCGGACAAGCTTTACAGCATTGGTTTTAAAGACTGCACTGCTAAAGTCCCTCAGGATCTTGGTGGAGAATTCATAGCTTGCAATTTTCCTTTGATGTCTCCATTTGTCTCCATCCATACGAAGATTCCATCTCCTAGTAGATCAGTCAACCTGGTGTAAGCATAGGATCCCTGCTTCCATGAATGTAGCCAAATTGAAAATTTCCAATACACAGTCAAGTAACAGGGGAACAAAACAAAACAAAACAAAAAAAAAAAAACACAAAAATGAAAATTTTGAAGGTAATATATATAGATTGTACCTTGCCATAATTTGGGAAGTTGGTTTTGAGTATGTACTCAACATTTGCAGGGTCCGATGTGTAGACCTCAGTTTTGAAAAAGCTAAGCAACCTGAAGGTTCTGTGATTGCTAGCAATGTCAGTCAAGAAATCATGGAGCCTGTGAAAATTGTTTATTTGTTGGAGGATATTGCTGCCAATTGGATGATATTTTTTCCTCTTCTCAGGTGGTTTCCTGGCTTTGAATTTGGTCAGGATCAAAACAGCTGCAAACAATGCTAAAATTGTTGCTAGGAGAGAGGTCTGATTAATGGATAAAATTTCTTCCATAATCATCATGACTCAACAAGAGATGTTTGGATTTTGGTCTACGAAATTCTGGTAACAAAAAATAATAGCCTACAGTGAGGACATATTAGTCAGTTTGCTTTTTCCTTTTCTGGAAACTTGTGTTGCTATAAAGATCCCACGTCAATATGATGAAAGGCGAATTGCAAACACCCCCTGAGGTTTGACAAAATA